>CM050163.1:514761849-515361849 GCA_027410445.1 Discoglossus pictus
TTGTGCCGCCGGCATTTTCTACAATTTCCTAGGATTAGGGTTAGATTTAGAGGTAAGAGCTAGATTTAGAGACAGTGGCAAATGATAAGCTTTACACAATCAAGAAATTGAAAAACTCTTGGCCGCACCACCTAGTGGTGGGCAGAAATTAGAAAAAAATCCAAAGAGTAAATATTTAGAAGAAAAAAAAACAAAAAAAAAAACACAAACCTAATGAGTTTGTGAAAATTACAAAATTAGACCGATGTCTCTTGGGCTCCACTAATCTGACAAGTGGTTCCACTAGAAGAATACAAGAGAGGTGGCTGGCACCAAAGTTTCATTTACATGTACTTCCACCAGTCTAGAGTGGTCTTACTGGCTCCACGGGTGACACATTGTAGGTTCTGTACTTCCCTCAACAGTTTGGAAAACAAAAATGCTCCCTAATAAAATAACTTAGAACAACTTTATTTGTCATTTAATTATTTCAGTTGGTCAGTACTTTGTATAATTCAGTCTGTCCTAAATAATTCTTTAACTTCTTTGTATTTAAGATTCAGAACTTCTGAAAAAGTATTAATCTCCACGGATTTATCCTCAATGTCCTCTCACTTACCTATTAAAAAACGGTGCATATGATGGAGTATAACTGAAGTACTTTAGCTATCAGTCATACATACCATCTAGGTAAGGGCTACCTGTACTACCTGCGGATATTCAATAACATACACATGGCATGGCAATTAATGGCCATTATTTCTTACAATATTTATGTAATGTTCAAGCTATTCATAATAAGGCCATATATAGGACACCGGATTGCCAAATGACCTGCCATAATATTCTAAGGTATATTGCACCATGGAGAATGAGTAAGTAATGACATTGCTTGGACTTCCTCCTGTCCTGACCCGTCATGTGATATTGTGACAGAAAGTCCGGGGACATCCAATGATGCTGAATTATTACATTATTATTATTATTATTATTATTATGATTGGCCAGAAGGCTGAGCTAGGTCTTATAGGACTACTGTAATGCCCTAACAAGATGATCTAGTTTTAATTATGCATTGACAAATAAACCTAATAAAAATGACTGTTTAATGATTTATAACCGCAATACCCAATATCATACCACTTTCAAATTAGAGTATTAGCTTCCAGTAGAGTGACTGTCTCCACCCTGACAAAGTCAACAAGGAGGAAATGGGTCCGAAGACAGGTCTAAAAGTTCTAACTAAGAACAGTGTGATTCGGTAAGAGGCCAAACAATAATCCATAGGATGCCAACAGAAAAGCTTGTTGTCATGGGAAACCACCTTAAAACAGCAAGTGTTCTGCCAGTGGAGACCATCGTTTTATATCTTTGTTACTAAAAATTTAGCACTACCTGATATACAAACCCACCACTCTCAACTGACCTTATAGCGGATGAAGACAAGCAGAAGCAGAGTCTGATCTTTGACAGTAAGTTTCATGTTGAATATTGTTTTTAAATCATTGAATATGAACCAAATGAAGAGGGTCTAATTAAGGATATAGCTGACGTTATTAAGACCCTATACAATCACAGGAGCCAGGAAGCTGCAAATGCAGAAGTCTCTTATCTGGCTCCTAAGAAAGGTTTAGTGGTCTTGTCAGTAGTCTTTTTGGCTCCTACATTTGGTATAAATTGGACAACCCCTGGCCTCATCACTTGGCCAGGCTTCCACTGGACTTGGTATAAATAACAAGTTGAAAAGGGGTGGGGCAAAGACATTCATATAAAAAGGTATTTGTGTCTTATTTTAATTAACACAATTGCAACAAAACTGTTAAATTTCAACCCAAATAATAACTTTTGCAACATATAAGTGCTAGAAATAGTGGTGCGTACGTGGAACGCCCTATCAGATGGTGTGAGAAAACATTGTGATAGTGAGTAAGCAAAAAGCAATAGAAGAGATAGAAGTAAATAAACTTGCCTTAATAGTTCTGGTCAAAGGCAATATACAAATTCCCATTCATTCCTGTTCAATTTTATTTGCTACACTTTAGAGATATTACATCTTGCAAATGCTTTCCCAGCTACACTCCATATTTATAGGGCCTGCTCAGTCAGTTGTGGGAAGTGAGGCCTAATTTGCAATTCACAGACTAGCCAAATGACTAGAAAGAGGAGTCTGTTCCTTGTCAATGCACTTAATTGCTGCAAGCGTCAGGTAGTAAATTCTATGTATAACAGAATGTGAAAGGAGTATAGACAGAGCAGATATTCAGATAATAAACAGCATACCATGAGATGATATTAGAGGCAGAGTAAAGGTATGTATCAGGTATAATTGAGAGGAGATTTTTAGATGATAACAGCATACCTGTTTGGAGAGATTAGAAACATGAGTTAGGATGATGCCATTTCTTCAATATGTCGAAGTCAGAATTCCTGTATAATTCTATTTGCTACACTTTAGAGAGTGCACTTAAGAAATGTGAACTTTTGCAATAGATATTCCATCTTGCAAATGTTTCCCACCCTGAAGCCATGACGAATTAAGCCTGGTTAGTAATTGGATGGGAGACCACCTAGGAATACCAGGAGCAGTATGTTGTGGCCCGCTGGAGAAGGAACTGGCAACCCACTCCAGCCTATCTGCCATGAAAACCAAGTGGATTAGCATGACCATGGTCATAAAGAGGTGCTGGTGTCGAAAACGGCTGAACGATGCAAACAAAAACATTTTCGATTCTATACATTCAACAGTTTATTCTAAAAATCAAAAGGTCATTTCCAATAGTACACAATCAGGAAAGCTAATTAGGTTGTAACGACTGAAGAAGTGTACATATAACCTTGGCAATGGAGAGGTTAAATCGTGAAAACAGTCTCACAGACTGGAGCAAAAGGTTTTTTGTTTGAAGTGGTTTCTAATCTGAACAAAGGAATTCTAATTGCAGGTGGTCAGAGTCTTAACGTTTGATCCTTTCTTAGGCCCTTAACTCATGCACTGGGTTGTAATCAGCCAGATCCTTCATGTCCTGTGCCCAGCACTCGCTCTTCGTTTCCCACCCCCTGACCTGCCTTTCGGCTTTCAAGTTTACAACACTACTAATCTCCAGTTTCCTCTTATGCCCCAGTCTTTTCAAAGATTTTAATTTGTGACCTTTGCCGTAGGAGACACTTACAAAAGACCTTCTTGTGTGTATGGTGGCACAAAAAGGGCCTTCTTCAAAATAATAATAAAAAAATAAACCGTTGGATGGAGGAAAATGTAGACTTTCAGGTGAAAGCTGGGTCCCTGGCCAAGTTAGGGGCAAAAATAACAGAGTTCATGGAAAGGACACACTAATAAACCAGAGGAAACAAGTGAAGGAGGCTGTTAAAAAAAAAAAAAAAAAAAAAGCTATAATGGATTTTTTTTAAACTGCTATAAAAACAAATATAAAATAAATATTCTGCATTTAAAAAAATACTAATTTCGATAGGATATATTTTTTAAATGTAAAATATTTTTTTTATTTTTATAGCCATGTAAAAAAATCCATTATATAGCTTTTTTTGTGGAATTTAAAAAAATGGTTATAAAAAAAATAAAAATATTTTGCATTTAAAAAAATTATTTTCATGGTATTTTTTTTTAATGGAAATTATTTTATTTTTGTTTTTATTGCTATTTCAAATGTTAACACATTTTTTCGGGAATAGTCCATGGATTTTTGTATTATTATTCCTTCAAAAATGAGCCCAAGTTGACATGGCTGTTAATCCGCTTTTATTACTGACATCAGAGGACTTCAAAGAGCTGTATCGAGGAAGATTAGGATAAGACACATTTTTTATTAAAAGTCTATGGGATTTGCTTGTGAAAAGTAGAATGTGTGTCCAAACTGCACTGATTTATATATGCACACACAAACGCAATGGGAGACTAAATTATTTTATACTAAGAAGAAAAAAAAAAAAGCAAATCTATGAAAAAAGTCAACTTGACAATTTGTTTATGGTAACATCTTGCAAACTTTATCTACATTAATCCCAAAAGAGTAAGGGTTACAGAATCTTTACACTTATTAACATGGAGCTTTCACTTAAAAACACAAAGACTTAATCAACTACAATCTATCTGTAGTCCTATATTTAAAAAGATAAAAATAGGTAATTTATGTCAATGTAAAATAAAGATAGCCTTCAATTTTTTACACTATATATACACACAAGTATGTTGCAATGGAATCTACCATTTTTGCTTCTGCTAATCAACTTCCAAAGGGGAGGGGACTGAATATAATTGCATTTGTACTCTACAAATTGATATACATTAAAAAGATGTACTGTAATTCTCTGGCAATATGAATATTTCAGTACATGGGGCTTTTACCTTCATTGTAACAAGAAAAAAAAAAAAAGAAAGAAAGAAAAAAAGAAAAGTACCCCCTCTCCATATTGAATGCGCCGCTCATCCTATTTTTTTCAACGTCCTGGTTGTTGGTGGTAGAGAGTAATAACATTACTGCCGATTAATTCAAGGTGGCCATTGTTAATTAGCACATACAAAACATTTTAATCAACAGAAGAATTTAAGCAATGTGATAAAATCCCCTGCATAGGCTTTTTGTATAATAACTGACACAGATTTGCATTCACAGCCGTAACCTATATAATTGGAATTTAATTGGGCAGGTTACAGTGTAAATAATCTGTATAATTGTGTTCTCTGTGTTTATATTATTAATTTTCTAACTGTATCCATAAAACACACAGACAAACACATATAATATCTTCATTTTTGTGCTATTGTGGGAGTATACAGAGTCATCTAAACGCCTTTTTCCTGGAATGTAGTGTTTTTTTTATAACAGAGCGTTTGGATGTTATTTAGTTTGTTATGCTCCAACTCCTGTCCTCGGGGCCATTATCCCTCTGGATTTTCAGGATTACAAATTCATCTCTCCGTGGCTCAATCATTTTGTGTTACATGACTATTCACACTGTTCTAGATCTGGCCTTTAACAACTTAAGAGATCCAAGCCAATGTCCATGATAATTGTCGTGGGAGAGATGATGCCGTAGTTAAAAATAAACATGGAAATGCAGACAAAGTAAAAAAAAAAAAAATCCTTGTAAAAGCGTCTGGGTTGAATCTCTTAGAAAATGAAGATCTAGCAAAAGGAATTGCTCAATTATTAATCAGTAAAAGAGCATAACAACATGCTGGAGAGCAGGGCACCCGGCCTCAATCAATGCCCCCTCAAGAGCAGGGCACCCGGCCTCAATCAATGCCCCCTCAAGAGCAGTGCACCCGGCCTCAATCAATGCCCCCTCAAGAGCAATGCACCCGGCCTCAATCAATGCCCCCTCAAGAGCAGGGCACCCGGCCTCAATCAATGCCCCCCTCAAGAGCAGGGCACCCGGCCTCAATCAATGCCCCCTCAAGAGCAGTGCACCCGGCCTCAATCAATGCCCCCTCAAGAGCAGTGCACCCGGCCTCAATCAATGCCCCCTCAAGAGCAATGCACCCGGTCTCAATCAATGCCCCCTCAAGAGCAGGGCACCCGGCCTCAATCAATGCCCCCTCAAGAGCAATGCACCCGGCCTCAATCAATGCCCCCTCAAGAGCAGGGCACCCGGCCTCAATCAATGCCCCCTCAAGAGCAGTGCATCCGGCCTCAATCAATGCCCCCTCAAGAGCAGTGCACCCGGCCTCAATCAATGCCCCCTCAAGAGCAGTGCACCCGGCCTCAATCAATGCCCCCTCAAGAGCAATGCACCCGGTCTCAATCAATGCCCCCTCAAGAGCAATGCACCCGGCCTCAATCAATGCCCCCTCAAGAGCAGTGCACCCGGCCTCAATCAATGCCCCCTCAAGAGCAGTGCATCCGGCCTCAATCAATGCCCCCCTCAAGAGCAGGGCACCCGGCCTCAATCAACGCCCCCTCAAGAGCAGGGCACCCGGCCTCAATCAACGCCCCCTCAAGAGCAGGGCACCCGGCCTCAATCAATGCCCCCTCAAGAGCAGTGCACCCGGCCTCAATCAATGCCCCCCTCAAGAGCAGGGCACCCGGACTCAATCAACGCCCCCCTCAAGAGCAGGGCACCCGGACTCAATCAACGCCCCCCTCAAGAGCAGGGCACCCGGACTCAATCAACGCCCCCTCAAGAGCAGGGCACCCGGACTCAATCAACGCCCCCCTCAAGAGCAGGGCACCCGGACTCAATCAATGCCCCCTCAAGAGCAGTGCATCTGGTCTCAATCAATGCCCCCTAAAGAGCAGGGCACCCGGACTCAATCAATGCCCCCCTCAAGAGCAAGGCACCCGGACTCAATAAATGCCCCCCTCAAGAGCAAGGCACCCGGACTCAATCAATGCCCCCTCAAGAGCAGGGCACCCGGACTCAATCAATGCCCCCTCAAGAGCAGTGCACACGTCTTCTGTCAATGCCCCCCTCAAGAGCAGTGCACACGTCTTCTGTCAATGCCCCCCTCAAGAGCAGGGCACCCGGACTCAATCAATGCCCACCTCAAGAGCAAGGCACCCGGACTCAATAAATGCCCCCCTCAAGAGCAAGGCACCCGGACTCAATCAATGCCCCCTCAAGAGCAGGGCACCCGGACTCAATCAATGCCCCCTCAAGAGCAGTGCACACGTCTTCTGTCAATGCCCCCCTCAAGAGCAGTGCACACGTCTTCTGTCAATGCCCCCCTCAAGAGCAGGGCACCCGGACTCAATCAATGCCCACCTCAAGAGCAGGGAACCCGGACTCAATCAATGCCCCCCTCAAGAGCAGGGCACCCGGACTCAATCAATGCCCACCTCAAGAGCAGGGCACCCAGACTCAATCAATGCCCCCCTCAAGAGCAGGGCACCCGGACTCAATCAATTCCTCCCTCAAGAGTAGAGCACATGGCCTCCATCAATGCCCCCCTCAAGAGCAGGGCACCCGGACTCAATCAATTCCTCCCTCAAGAGTAGAGCACATGGCCTCCATCAATGCCCCCCTCAAGAGCAGGGCACCCGGACTCAATCAATTCCTCCCTCAAGAGTAGAGCACATGGCCTCCATCAATGCCCCTCTCAAGAGCAGTACACCAGCAACCATTAATGCCCGGTTTATATTGATAAAGAAATGCACAATATAAATTGCTGCATTGTGCATTATTGAATCATTGCTTATTACTTATGTTTACATCTTTCAACACTAGAACGTATGAGAAATAAGACGGCTCCACTCACATACATCATATGACCATAAAGAAACCTGTGAGTGCCTGGAGGTCTCATGTGTTTATGGTCTTGTCCAGTAATCAATACCCGTGATCTGACGGATGTTGGGACTTCCTCTTCTGTTCTTGCAGTGATCACAAGGTCACAAAGTCACACGTTGCGGCACTCAAAGACTTAATTTACTATTAATCTGACATTATATTTTTGGATTACTATTTAAAGGTACACTAACATGTACAATTTAGGGAAAGCACTATGCACTCCGTTTTTGCCTGGTCCTTAATCACTGTTAAGCGCTACAGAATATGCTGGCGCGTTACAAATATACGATAATAATAACTCTATGACCATAACATATGATTCAATAACTACTCATATATTCTTAGAAAATATTTGTATTTTATATATTGAATTAAAGGGACACAGTGGAGGTTTCCAATATGGTATCATTTAAAACTATAGTTAATACAGGGTTTTAACAAATACCGGCAGCCACGGCTCCTAAAATATTATACATATATTTCTATATATAATACATCGCCTGTCTCCTTAAAAATGTTTGGCTGGCTCCTAACTTTCAGATAAATTTGCCAATCCCAGAGTAAATAACTAATAACTTTATCAACTTTATGTTATTAAAGATTGCGTTTTCCTACATTGACATCAGCCTTTCTGATTTAATAACGCTTACTTGTCACCTTTATAGCAAGTTAACATCCTATGGTACAGCATACTTTAATATAGTCTTTGCTCTGTTTTATTAGATGCTTTTGCAATGTAAGTGAGCAGGTTACAGTGTCCCTTTAAACAATCAAAATAATGAATATTATTTTTTTTATTATATACTGCAGAACAGGACAGGAGAAAATCAAGCACAATTATCAAGAAGCGTAAGAACTTAAAATATATATTATTATGAAACACTTAAAAATATAAAACTCAAATACTCTAATTTAAACTGTTTGCTAATTATAAGCTAGCCCACCTTTACCAGTTCCATTCTTCTTTAGTTCTATTTTTAAATGAAAACCCTATAATTTAAAAACTATTGGAGAACTGAAGCAAAATGATGGCTGTATCCTTCTGAAGATATAAAGTAAAGTGTTTTAGATTGGTAGAGAGTGCTGGCAGTATTATTACAAAAAATGCTTAAAAATGATCAAAGTAGAAAAAAAAAAATTGTGCAACTATACGTTCTGCCTCTGAGTTTGATAAGCCACACAAAAGAAGCAGTGTATGTCTTTGGGCTTCCAGAAACCACATATGCCAACATTGGCCCTTTGAGTTCCAATAATAGTTGCACTAAATCTCTCTGGAGTCTATTTAGAAGTTTCCTGGATTATGAATGCATCTGATAGAGAAGCATCAGTAGTGTATGAAAACATTTTTTGCATGAAAAACAATCACCAAATAAACATTAAAAAACTTGCCCTACAGTTTGATTCTTTTTCTTTCAGTTTTCCTGCAGTTGATTTTGAGAAAGAATGCCCCTGACAATCCAAGTTAAATTAGAATAACATTCAGAATTTGTTTTGGCCAATCAGAGGCAGCTATAACTTTGTTGCAATGTCTGGGGATCAGTCTCTGCAGGAAAGCATCATGGGATGTGTAGTATTTGTCCTTAACACAAGGAAGCAGCTTTAGGAGGTCGCTGCTCTGGACCTCCGCACTGTGCTGCTTCAAGCTTAGTATAGGGTTAAAAAAAATGTACTTGAAAGCAGTGTTTTCATTATGGGACTGTCCACTTTCATGTCGGCCTAGTTATACATTCACTTAATAACCAACATATGGCTGTGCAGAGATGACTCCTGCTAGAAGAAAAGTTCAAATGCAAGTAGCAGATCGTATAAAGAAGTCAGCAGTGAATCAATAGTTAAAGGGACAGACAATAAAAACCATGACACTAAACATAAAGCAGGGCAAAGAGGTCAAAAGTCAATGTTAGTTTATCACCCTGTGTCACTGACACATATAGTGAAAGGGATGTCGCACTAGCATGCAATAACAGTATACAGTTTTTAGGCCATAGCGAGTAATACCCTATCTGAAAAAAGGTGGCACATTTAATAATGTGACAGAAGTTAAAGGGACATGGAAGGCTTCTGGATTTCACTAGAAATAGAATACACCTATTTTTTTAGCGTCATTTAGTCGTTTTTGACTCTCAGTGACCGTAACACACCAGTCACATCCTTGTGTCAATGCTGATCCACTTGTTATTCATGGTGGCTATACTGGAGTGGGTTGCCAGTTCCTTCTCCAATGGGCCACAGCATACAGCTCCTGGTATTCCTAGGTGGTCTCCCATCTACGTACTGACCAGGCCCAACTTTACATGGCTTCAAAGTGGTGTGACCATTTGGTTCCCTGACTGGAATCAACCCGAGATCGCAGCGGTGAAAGCTCCTAATCCTAACCACCAGGGAACCCTTTTATCTATTTACTTTATTAATAAGGGCTTAGAAGCTTTGTTTTATTCTGTGTAAAATCATACAATTTGTACCCGTTAGGGTCTACCCTCTGTAGCGCATGAAAACATAAGACAGTGTTTCAAATCAGCCAATCAGTGACCTCTCTCATGTTGCAGAATGTTGCCATGGATTGGTTACTACAAGACACTACACACCCTGTACTTAGAAGTACACTATGTTCATGGGCTGCAGAAGGGAGAAACCAATTCGAAACAGCTTAACAATTTAGGCAGAAAAACAGAGCTTAGAAGTGCTTCTTAATAAAAGTAGAGATACCTTCCCTTTAAGTTTAACTGGGCCTGGCCATACTTCTCTATTTCCCTCATAAATCTTACCAAACAAACAAACAGAAAACAATAGTCATCAGGTCAAATATATTTCACAACTTTACCCACAAAGTCACGCAAACAATCTGATAACCAGATCTCGAGATTAGACTCTCAAGAGGAGAGGAGAATTCCCAGGAACTACATCAAAATAATTATATCTTAATAAGAGAAACAAATGGTATATTTTAGTCATCATTCTTGTCATTAGATACAACAGCCACAAAACCTCACAATTAATTCAGGAAACCCCATGCATTTTGTATTTGTTTAGATTTGCCAATAAATTGGACCAAGAGACTACAAGAACATACTTACCGTATTTAATATTCTTAAACTAAATCAAAATTAAACTCTTCTATACTTTTATAAACTTACTAGAGAAATATCTGCAATATTTTTGTCTGTATTGCTTATTTTGCCAAGCATAGTGCTCAACAGAGGCAGCCATTTTACCCCTCCAGTTCTCCCCGTCTGATATCCTACTCCATCTTTTTTTATCCGGGGCTTGCAATAGAATATGCAAAGATGACGTTACTATTGGGAGTGGAGTCATCCACACAGCTAGGCAGGGCCCACTTACAGCATGACAGGGGGAGCCACTATAGCTGCTGATGTATCCCCATCAGGAAAAGAGCATGTCATTATAATATGTAATGAATATTATTGTACAGTCCACAAAAATAACTTACATAAGTATAATTTATATTGATGGAATTCAAATATATATAGTAAACAGTATATATAAACATTATATGTATCTGTTACATAATTTACACAAATCTATACAAATAAATATATATGTATAATTTGTTTTAATGATGAAAGCTTTGTGGGCTGTACAGTAAAATTATTTACACATTATCTGTGTAATAAAGTACTCCTTTCCTTATAAGGCGATGAGTCGCAGTAGCCTGCCCAGCTGTGTGGATAGCTCCACCCACAACAGTGATGTTATTGTGTGTATTTGCTGTCGAAACACTAGCTACACAAGATGGAGGAGGACCTCTGTGAATAAATGGTTGTCCCTATACCGAGCAATGTAAGTGGCAAAATAAAGCAAGTAAAGTAAAAATGTCATATATTCCACTAAAATATTTTTATAAAAAATTATAGAACAGATGAATTGTGATTCAGAGTAAAATATTTTCCCCAGGGGTCAGACACCCTTTAAGGTATTGAAATCATGCAAATGCTTTGATGGTCAAGAGGAAGACACATGCAGCGATGAAGATAAATGTACTATGTGCACTGGCATTGCTGTACTACTGAGCACACATACAGCTGCTTTCACATTTGTTGTTGTGGCCGACTCTCAGTGACCACATGGACACAGCATGCCAAGCACATCTGTCTGTGTTTCTGGTTGTGCTTATCCATATGGATACTGGAGTGGGTTGCCAGTTCCTTCTCCAGTGGACCGTAATTTGTCTGAGCTCTCTGCTATGACCTGTCCATCTTGGGTGACCCTACATGGTATAGCTCACAGCTTCACTGGAGTACACAAGCCCCTTCACCACGACAAGGTAGAGATCCAGAAGGGGGTGCTTTCACATACACCCTATATAACATGAGCATATGAGCTTTAGACTATATTCACAGAAGTCAGACATCTCCATTTTCTGTTATTCTGATCCAGAGCTCCCCAACTTGAAAAACATATTAAAAACAATAATATAGGGATTTGAGAGGATTTGATAAGAACCAGAAACACAGACAAGTGTACATGGTGTGCTGTGTCCATATGGTCACCGAGAGTCAGACATGACTGAAGGACTGAACAACAATAACCAATGAATCCACCCCTACAGTTCTTACACAGAGATTTTGCCATTTTTGCTACATTTAAAATAAAAAGGTAATCATTTTGCAGCCCTTTTAAAAAGGTATATAAGTGAGCTGGGTTATTAATGTACCGGATAGAGGAGAATTTATAGTGTGAAAAAATTGTTTGCATGAAAAATTCCAAACTAAACAGTTTCTGAATTTTTTGCTGAGTTTTCTCTCAATGTTGACACTCCCTGAAATTCCCAGGGAAAATTAGTATAACCTATACAATGTTTCTTTTTTGCCTGGGGATTTTGCAGATATGCTCGGTTAGGACCTGTAGTCTGTCCTATTGTGGGAAGTCACATGATGTCAGACACTTTCCTTTCCTTTAGCCAATCTGCATGCACATGTGCTGCATATTGGATATCTCATTCAAAATGAGATATCCAATATGCAAATCTCAGTTGCTGGGGGTGTCTACATGACCCCTAGCACATTTTTTTTTTCTTTTCTGCAAAAAATGTTTGAATTTTTTATTTTGCTAGGTGGGTTATGATGCATTCTACAGGATGCGTTCATAACCCACCTCACTTTCATATACCTTTAAGGACCCTGAGGCCATACATGCAGCCCTTCAGAGTAAAAAAAAGTTACCCGTCACTGCTCTGTTTGGTGACAATATAAAACCACACAGATCCCACAAGAGTAAACAGTATCTCCTACCAAAACTGCTGTAACCCCATATATATGGCTGCTATGCATGGGGTTACCTATGTTTACCATACTGTTACTTTCCCTGGTAACACGGGCACTTGAGAGACGTTACTATTTTCCAGGTCTGGGGCATTTTATGTATTTGATGGACATTTCACCGTAACTTGTGATATGTAACACGTTCTATTCCTGTAATTGCACGGATTCGAACACAGAAACGGTTTGCAACGAGCGGTGAAATTCCACATGATCGTTAAATATTTCCTAATAAGATGCCGCCCTCAGCACATTCCACCTTACGCTTTGCAGAATTACTTAATATGGAAAATAACGATACATGTTGCGATGATCATCCTTTAAGTAACTGTGTTTTGTGGAAACATGGCCACTATTTTCTCAGACTGTGGAATGCCTTACGGTAGCACTAAGGGGATTCTGGCTTTGACGTTATAGTGTTTTTTTGGGGTCCCAGGAGTACACGGTGGTTGTGTCATTTCTGGATTTTGCCATTTCCATGAGTTCTTATGGAACCCAAAAAGGGGGCACCAGACAAAGTTGTTTTGGAAATACTCCACTATATAGAGTAATATATTAGTATAATAGTACTTAATATAATAGTACTCGCCCCATTCTTCTGCCAGGAGGCATCTAACCCAACAGACCAAGGTGAGTCTGCCATATATATGCAAGGCTTGTCCATTTGATGCAAAGGTCTTTAAAAAGGGACACGGAAGGTTTCAGGATTTCACTTAGAATATAATATACCTGTGTATCTATATACTTTAACGTACTTTATTTTAAGAAGTGCTTATAAGATCTGTTTCCCGCCTAGAATCATACACTTTGTACTTGTTTGTTCATGCAGCTCATGGATACATAAACTCTGAAGTGCAGGGTTTCAAATTAACCTGTCAGTGAGCTCTCTCACGTAGCATTTTGCAGAATTATGCCACTGATTGTGTGTAAAGTTTAAAATGTGTTTTTATGATAGAAAATTAGTTTTTCATGTACCAATTTACGTCAAATATAAATAATATGTACTAGATTACATCGTTTATCCACACTTTACCTCTTCTGTGCATGTATTTTGTTCTGAAAAATTCTTAATAAAGACATCCTAAAAGGATGAGGATGTGGTGATTGCCTAATGGATACCCTTAATGTGTTACATTCTGCTCTCCTGTATCTAAGAATCTTTTCCTTGTATGATACATGTCCCAAAACACATGAATCATATGAGGATATCAGGTATCGAACATCTCTCCTTGTCACTGTCAAAGATCTGTCCTCTATGTGTAATTTGACAGCCAAGAAATGCTTATGTGTCAGAGTCTGATCTATACTGTTGGGTCAAAGTCTCAAGTCTCCTCTGTATTATACAGAGTATATATCTTTATATATTATCACATTTGAACACCTAAAACAAGTTAGAAAACTTGTTTCCAGCTCAGAATTCCGAGAAATACAGTTATTGCACTGCGTTCTGGGTACCTGGGCAGGGACATGCAAATATACCCACAAAGGCTTCCCTCTTTAATCCATAAATACACACACATATGCATAAACACACACAGATTGAGACCACAGGGCTCCCAAAATGTATACTGCTGACTGACTATTTTCCCAAAGTATAATGCATGTATAGAATGGGCCTCTTCATTCCAGGCTCATAAAAAAAACAGCCTGTCTGGCTCCTAAAAAATCTCTTAGAGGATTTGGCAAATCTTGGATTATATTATTGCGTCAGAGCCTGCAGTCCGGATCATTGCAATGATCCGAAGCTGTATACACAGCAGTATATGTCAGTCTGATACTGCCTTGTAGCATTCTACAGTATACAGAATTGTGTATACATACACTTTTTACATACAATTTTTTTTTTATTATTAAAAAATCTGATTTCAATCAGAACGAGTTTCTATTGCAGCGATTGACGAGTTTATTTGAAGCTTAGTAGCCAGGTTAGTGAGAAGCCAGATACAATCCAGGGAAGGCACTGTACATACACATATATATCTACTAACAAAAAATAAATAGGAGCCAGCAGTAAATTTAGTGGCTCCTGGGATTTGTCATCTGATCAACTGTGCAACGCATATTTACTCCAATACTTCTGAAGACGTACCCAACACAAAATAAAGAAAGCGATGAGCTATAAAAAAAATGGCTTAAAGTGTCACATGCTATTTGGAAACATCTCAGAACTTGCACTGTCACACGCCCTACCGACAAGGAAAAATCAAGAGAAATGTATGGTCAAGGTTATGCTTAATATATGGTATAAGATGATGCCTAACCACTTCAGATAAGACATGAGAAGAACAGCCCATCAGTCATGCCTATTCATCTTTCTCTTGCTATTAAAACTGAAGTGTGTCCTCAATTACCCTTTTTCCTGAGAGATCTGAAACGCTATTTAAAGCAAAAATCCAAAACTCTGCAAGCACTTTTAAAATTATGCTACAAGTAAAATTGGTATTTCGGATTGAGACCTCCCCCTACTCAATTGCAATTCTTATTCCATGTACACAGATAAATGGAGCTCTAACGCCCTGTACGGAAAGAGAAAGACACATGGAAGAGTTACACTTTATAAGCTTTAGGATGAGGTTACAACAATTAAAAAAAGTTATTTTTTTCTCTTTAGTACACTTGTTTTTCTGGATTCCCAAGGGGGAAAGAAGTACAGACAAAGCCAGTTACCAATTTAATGTGCTGCTTGAAAAAAAATACTTTTTTATATTATGGTAAAATATATTTTCTTAAACATTCTCCAATTCTCCATAGGTATTTAATTGTTGTACATAACTAAAAAAAACTAGCTCTTAATAATGTGTATAATCCATTTTTGCATATTTTTTTTGTTTTTGTTTGTTTTCTCATGTTTAATTAGGTGTTAAGCATCGTTTTATTTTTTGTTGTGGCGAACTACCTACTCATAAAGTGCACAACACAGGCTGAGATCCCGCTCCATACTGATGATAGCCAGTAAGCTTGAAACAGCTGTACATGGATAGGATACTCGGCTTGTGTTTAACCCAACCTTGGCTTTGCATTAAAGCTGAGTAATACAGCATGCATAAGATTAAAATGAAGCCATTTTGATAATGGCTATGGATTGAAGAGCGAGGCATTTGTGGGCACATTTGCATGTCCCAGCTCAGCTTCCCAGAATGCAGTGTAACTTGCTTTAGACATTCAAATGTGAATACAGATGTACTATATATATATATATATATATATATATATATATATATATATATATATATATATATATATATATATATATTCTGAGCTGGACGCAGTAATAACTGTTTTTCTCGGAATTCTGAGCTGTGAGCAGGTTTTTTAACTTAGCTTTATATATATATATATATATATATATACATATAAAATCAGATCATGATATACTGATGAAAATCTTCAAAGTTCAAAGTTAGTCTCCTATAATGCATATAAAAGACAAAAAGCCATCTAGCATGCTTACATGGGGCTTTAATCAATACTTTATTCCATAGACATACAGGATGAGCCCTTGAGCTGTGCAGATACACAATAGTGATACAACTATCCATGCATTGCACTGCAATTGAACAGATAACTGATAAAAGATCCACTGTAGTTCAGGAAAAACTGCACATGTGAAGTATGTAACAAACTAATAATAATAGCAGCTACTATGTAAGCTATTAACATTAAAAAATGTCTTGTGTCAATACTTCCTGGCAGCTTGAAGGGTGAGGGTGTGCTTATCAGTGGAAGAAGGGAAGTGGATTGTTAAATAATCTTTTAGAATTTGACACCCATACCCTTCCCACACATGCCCAGAAGCAGGCAGCTTGCATCAGTAAATACAAGCCCTGATATGCATAAAATGTTTGCAGTTCTTCTCAGTAAATGACGTGCGCAGTAATTCTCTAGGAGTGCGATGTTGGTCATGACAAATTTAGACACTATCCTCGTTTTGTTCCCATCATCCAAAAAAACTGTAACTGGACAGCCACAAACCTTTCAGCAGAGGACATTTACACAACAATCTTTCTTATCACATTTTGCAACGCTTACACATTATGAAATGTTATATGCAGACAAAGAGTGGCATAAAAAGTATTGGGGCAGATTACAGAACCACTTTGCATATTGATAGTATACTCTTTTAAAGAACTTGACTTAATAATGAATAAATGGCCCAATGGCCCTATGTGTATGCAACACATCTCATAAAACATTTAATTTGTATTAATAGCTAAAAATCCCTCTAATGATGGTGTTGACACCCCCAGGGGGCGTCTACACAACTTCCTGATCCCCAGCCAATCAGCATGCAGCATCCAGGAAGCAATATTAACTCACTAATTACCTGCTCTTGCTTGCTCAGCCAATAGTAGAGTAGTGTTGCCAGCCTCCCACTGCTGGCATATGACTCATCCCTGCTTCTTCTATATGCTGTGTGCTGTTGCCATAACAACTAGCATAGTGCTATGTCTCAAATCTTTCATCTAACCAGATTGACCAAAATAAATTATGGAGGGGTGTTTATCTTAATTTTAAAATGTCAGAAATTACAATAGATTTTGCCAACTTCAAGGTAAGTGTTTAAATGTTTATTTCGGTATTTTTTCATGCAAACATTGTTTTTTCATATACTATTAATTCTCCTTTATCAGATGCATTCATAAATCCAGGAAACTTATATATCCCTTAAATGTAGCTTTGGTTGCGGAGTATAATACCACCTCTCTGCAGCTGCACAGTCAAAGTAAATTATACTCAACTATAAAGGTGAAGAAGCTTTAGCTTAAAGGTGAACAGATGATACCAGCTATAATCACTGTAAGTTGCCTCACCAGATACCAATAGATTGAAACCGAGATCTTTTAAATTAAAGTTATGCATGCAGATTGGAAACAGATTTGTAAAGGCAAAGAATACAGAGGATAAATAGTGGGTCCATGCTCATGCAAGGGTTAAAAAATGATCAAGGATGCAAGATGGAAGACTTTCACCAGTATTTCCTCCAATTTGACTCGGAAAATGGTCCAAAACCTCACAAGCGCACAGAACTAGAGGCTTTGTGTAGAAACTTGTTGTTCAGCCGTATCCAACTCTCGGTGACCATATGGAAGCGGCACGTAAGGCACATCTGTCTGTGATTTGCTTATGCATATGGTTTTCTTGGCAAACATACTGGAGTGCCTGACCTCTAGGCTATGACCTGCCTATCTTGGGTGGCCCTACATAATATAGCTCACAGCTTCACTGAGGTACACAATCCTCTTCACCATGACAGGGTAGAAACTAAAGCAGTTTATATACACATTGTGCAGCTCTCGTTGCTTCATACAGCATTAAGTAATAACAAATCAGCCGTTGCACACAAAAAAAAAAAATCACTGATTCCATCTACTGAGAAAGAAAACAACTCCACCCAATACTACTTCCCACAGCAAGAAACCACTGACAGACACAACGTGACAAGTTGCCCTTGTCAGGAACTCTGACTGAGAGGCGCAGGAAGCTAATTGGCACGGACAGTACAGAATTACACATGGAATTGGTGCTTACACTGAAATGGGACGGACTGGAAAAGCGGCACAAAAATTTAGGACATTTAGGAGCCAGATAAATGAGTAGCCAAATATTTGTTAGAAGCCAGGGTATGGTGTATCTATGTAGAAATATACTGTACGCCTCATGTTTACAGCATTAAAGGACCAACGCACAATAAAATATGAAGGGTTTTTATAGGCCAGAAAATAAAAAGGAATACATTTAGATTTTTTTTTTTTATGTTGATGCCTCTGTAGGGATCCATGATACATTGCTGGAAGTTGTGTGTGTGTGAGAGAGAGGGGCGTTTACATTTCTGGGGAGCTATTGTTGCAGCAAATGATGCAAGGAGTCTGCTTCTGGGTAAGTGAGAGGGAAACCAATTAGCCTTACAGATTATATATATATATATATATATATATATATATATATATATATATATATATATATATATATATATATGAGCAAGGATAGAGCAAAATGATGTAGCATATAACTTGACACTTAAAAGTATTATCTTTAGCTAAAACATACAGCCTCATGATTCAGATAGGAGGAAGAGAAAAAGCATGTCAATGCAATTTCTGCTCACCAAATTCGCTGAGTTCCGAGGCAGACGATTACCAAGGTACTAATGTATAGACCTATATATATATATATATATATATATATATATATATATATATATATATATATATATATAAATATATATATATATATATATATATATATATATATATATATATGTATATATATCTTAGTTTGCACATATATATATATATATATATATATATATATATATATATACATACAGTAAATAAATAGTACATCTGTGTTCACATTTGAATGTCTAAAGCAAGTTAAAAAACCTGCTTCCAGCTCAGAGTTCCGAGAAGATCAGTTATTACACTGCATTCTGGGAAGCTGAGCTGGGACGTGCAAATGTGCCCACAAATGCCTTGCTCTTCAATCCATAGCCATTATTAAACATAACTTCCTTTAAGCTTATGCATGCTGTATTACACAGTTTTAATGCAAAGCCAAGGGATAAACACAAGCTGAGTATCCTATCCATGTACAGCTGTTTCAAGCTTACTGGCTATCATCAGCATGGAGTGGGATCTCAGCCTGTGTTGTGGATATTATGAGTAGGTAGATCACCACAACAATCATTTATAATATGGTGGGCAAAAGAGCGATAGAAGCCTCCACCGTACAGTAGTACAGTAAATAAATAGTACATCGGTGTTCACATTTGAATGTCTAAAACAAGTAAAAAAACCTGCTTCCAGCTCAGAGTTCCCGAGAAAAACTGTTTTTACACTGCATTCTGGGAATATAATATATATATATATATATATATACACACACACACACATATATACATATACACACATACACATGCGCACACACACAGCAGCAGATGACAAATGCATAAAGCCATCTGGGTCATTAGGAGACAAAAGGTAAAACTTTAATATATATATATATATATATATATATATATATATATATATATATATATATATATATATATATATATATATATCACATATTATAATTGTCTAACTGCGATTCGTCGTCACGCTTCAGACAATTATAAACTGCTGCGCATTGCGCAGAGCGCGTCACGAGCCGCGCATGCGCAGAGCGCGGCGCGAGCCGCGCATGCGCAGAGCGCGGCGCGAGCCGCGCATGCGCAGAGCGTGCCTCTACCCCCCCTCTTCCCCACTCTTTCATCGCCTCTCGCGCCGCGCATGCGCAGAGCGCGGCGCGAGCTGCGCATGCGAAGAGCGCGGCGCAAGCCGCGCTTGCGCGCAGCGCGGCCCGAGAGCAGATGAAAGAGTGGGGAAGAGGGGGGGGGGTAGAGGCACAGAGGGAGAGTGGGGAAGAGGGGAGGGAGAGTGGGGAAGAGAGGGGAGGGAGAGTGGGGAAGAGAGGGGAGGGAGAGTGGGGAAGAGAGGGGGGAGAGGCACAGAGGGAGAGTGGGGAAGAGGGGGGGGGAGAGGCACGGCACAGAGGGAGAGTGGGGAAGAGGCACAGAGGGAGAGTGGGGAAGAGACACAGAGGGAGGGGGAAGAGACACAGAGGGAGGGGGGAGAGACACAGAGGGATAGGTGGCAAAGAGACACAGGGGAGGTAGAGGAGGGGGAAAAGACACACGGGAGGGAGAACAGGGGGAAGATACACATGGGAGGGAAATGGGGGGGGGGGGGGGAGAGGGGAACAGACACAGGGGGAAGGGGGAAAGAGACACAGGCCAGGGGGGAACAGGCACAGAGGGAGAGGGGGGGAAGAGACACAGGGGGGAGAGATACAGAGGGTGAGGGAGGAAGAGACACAGAGGGAAGGGGGGGAAGAGGTACAGAGAGAGGGGGAAAGAGGCACAGAGGGGGGGGAACAGAGGAAGGGGTGAAGAGACACAGTGGCGAGACACACAGAGAGAGGCGGGGGAAGAGGCACAGAGGGAGAGGGGTGGAAGACACAAAGTGGGAAGAGACACAGAGGGTGAGGGGGAAGAGACAGGGAGGAAGAGGCACAGAAAGAGGAGGGGGAAGAGACACAGGGGAGTGAGAGGAGGGGGAAGAGACACAGGGGAGAGAGTGCAGGGGGGAAGATACACAAGGGAGGGAAATGGAGACACGAGGAAGGCCGTAACAGACACAGGGGGAGGGGGAAAGAGACACAGGCCAGGGGGGAACAGACACAGGGGAGGGTTGGGGGAGACACAGGAGGGGGAAGAGATGCATGGGAGGGAGAAGGGGGGAAAGAGACACAGGGGAGGGGTTTAGAGACACGGGAGGGAGAGGGAGGTAAAAACACAGGGGGGCTGGAGATACAAAGGAGGTAGACGAGGTGGTAGGAGACACAAGGGAGGGAGAGGAGGGGGGAAATAAGACACGAGGGAGGAAGTAGACAGAGGGAGAGACTCGCAATGAGATCCAAAGGGGCTCATTGCAAGGCCTGTGATGAGCGCCAAAGGCGCTCATCACAAGGCCAGTAAAGTAGAGGGGGAGAGGCTTACATTGTGTGGCAAACAGCATTGCCAGGCTTCAGTTTTTATTGCCGTCATTTTTGACGGGCAAGTCGCTAGTATATATATATATATATATATAAAATTACACACACAGCTGCACGTGTCCAGATTAGAATGTATTTGTGGGTAAGTGTAAAGGAAGCTCAGGTCTATATTTCTTTCACAGAGCTGAGCCATTTTCATCCCATAACAGGAAGCTTCCATCATAGACTGTAAGTGCTGATAGACACAGGAACCCCCGGCCCATGGCTCAGTCGTTGCCCCCCCTTCCCAGCTCATTACTTGTCTCTCCATGAAACCTGGAACACACCATCAGGTGCACAACACGGCTGGACTTATCAACTTTACATAACCTTGGGGTCAGTTTCGGGACCGAATACTGAAACTGGGAAACAGACCAAATATTCCAAGCACGCACCCGCTACCCTGTGCCACGCTAACTATTACCAGCCTCAGCACCTTCTAATATGGTTGTGTATACTTTCATAAAGAAAGCACACGTTAGAGAACAATGCATATAATAACTATATGCCTCACATCGCCAGGACAGAACAATACTATGTCAGTCACATACACCACAAATAAAAAACAGCACTACAATCATAACTAACCTGGATAAGGAGCCATATGTTATTAGAAAGCAAAAATAACATTTGTGATTATCCTTTACTGGTCAGATGCTTCTTTCTGCTACTTTCTCAGGTGGGTGTAACTTGTACTCAGAGATTTTCTTTAGTCGTAATAAAAGTACTGACAGCTTTAGATGCCACATTTCCTTTGTGCAGACAGAAAATTTCTACACAGAGAGGGAAAGAGAGAGATACACAGAGAGGGAAAGAGAGAGATACACAGAGAGGGAAAGAGAGAGATACACAGAGAGGGAAAGAGAGAGATACAGAGAGAGAGAGAGAGAGAGAGATACAGAGAGAGAGAGAGAGAGAGAGAGAGATACAGAGAGAGAGAGCGAGAGAGATACAGAGAGAGAGAGAGAGACACAGAGAGAGAGAGAGAGAGAGAGACACAGAGAGAGAGACACACAGAGAGAGAGAGACACACAGAGAGAGAGAGACACACAGAGAGAGAGAGACACACAGAGAGAGAGAGACACACAGAGAGAGAGAGACACACAGAGAGAGAGAGACACAGAGAGAGAGAGAGACACACAGAGAGAGAGACACAGAGAGAGAGAGACACACACAGAGAGAGAGAGACACAGAGAGAGAGAGACACACAGAGAGAGAGAGAGATACACACAGAGATAGACAGATAGATGAGTATACTTTAAAATGTTATGAACTGAAAAGTGTACATCTCTAACAGGCAACATGACACTTCAGGTAAACAGTCAAAATTAAAGGGCAAGTTCCACCTAAAAATAAGATTATTTTCTATATTAAGATCACTCTTAGAGAATATTAGGTATGTGCAATTTATGAGACTTCTCTAGTTGATTGGGTAAAACGTTCAAGAGCCAATCAAGCTACAGCTGCAGTTCTACACTGATCGATATAATCATTTTTCTATGTTCTTCAGCACATAACCAACACCTAACGTGCAAAGATATTGTAGCTATAAAAAAGGCATTCGCTAAAAACGGTTACGCGAGTATTTGATCATTTCATATAAGAGAACATTGTCTATGTAAAAGGGTGCTGCCATTACAAATACTCATGCTTTAATGAGACTGCAAAGTGTTTTTTCATGGGAAAAAAATTGCTGAAAAGGATCAATGTCCATTTTCTGCACGAATACACTTTTTATATAAAACATTTATATTGCGTTTTTACAAGTGTAAAGCGGTGTGTACACTGATAGCACTGTACAAATAAAGATACATGGCGTGTACATAACGGTCCTGTGAAAGGTCATCAACTTCCTACTGAAAAATTCTGCTGAATGGGTAAAAAGTTAAGCAACAGTAAGCAGTCTGCACATAGTCTCAAGGAGACACAGGAAGAGACATTTGTCATGGAGAAGAAAACTATAACTGTTCTCAATGTCAGGCAGCAGCTTCAAATGATATTAAAATATTATCACACAGGGTGTTCATGCAAAGGAAACTGGGCTATTGCTCGAACTTCTGGGAAGAATTTTGTGCAAGATATACGATATGATTATGATAAACAAACAAATGTTCATGGCAGGACATAAAAATAAATAATGGAAATAAGGAAAAAATAAATAAGATGAGATTTTATATGAAAAAAACTTGTATTTTTGCTTTCGTAAATTGAAGACACCAGAAAAGTCTTACCATGAAATTTAGAGGTGTCAAAATGTCATCTTTGCTAAGCAAAAATGGATCTTTAGGGAAAAGCAATAATAATGGAAATTTAAAAAAATAGTTTGATAGATTTTTAGTAACAGACGGAATACATAGATATGAACCAGATATTTGATAGCACATAGGAACCAATAGTTACATCTAGTATGTCCATTCTATATATACTAGGAAATTGCCCATCAAAAATGACAGGATTAAAATGGTAAGGCTGGCAATGCTGTTTGCCACACAATGTGAGGCTTTTGCTCCTCTGAGCACCTTCAGCGCTTATCGCGAGACCCGCGCTGAGCACTTTTGGCGCTCATTTCGAGCCTCTCCCCCACTTACTTCAACTTTCCTGTTTTGCAAGGGATCACCTTGGGAGCTCATCGCGGTGCTCGCAATAAGTGCCTTGGGCGCTCATTGCAAGCCTCTCCCGCTCGCAGCGCTTATTGCAAGCTTTTTCTCCCGCCTACTGTAGGGGCTGCTCATTCATGTTTCGTTAACCTGCAAGTTTTGCGCTTGGGAATGCCATGTGTCTCTTTCCACCATCTCCCCCCTGTGCCTTTCCTGTGTCTTCTGAATGTTTGCGTGTTAGGCGCTGAAGGAGCTTTGTTTTCGTTTAAAAGTCCTGCGTGTCTGGCATTGTTGGTGTAAGTGATACTGTCTTTGCCTGGCTTTGCTCAGCCTCGTATTCATCCAGTATCTGAATTTTTTCCATTTTTCGCCCTCCATTTTTTTCCTCGCTTAGCCGATTTTGGATTTGCGACAACCCCCAAATATGGCTCAAAATCGCTTGCAACCTCACTCCCAGGCTTCCTGGCTGTCCCCTTGTGCTGACTGTGAGTGTGTTATTATATTTGTTAAATTGTTGGGGGGTGTTTTAGGGTTTTTAGATTGACGCAATTGGTTTGCAGTTGCGACCCTCACAATGCAGCCTAAAGTCCTGCGCCATACACGGCTCGCCTCACTTTGCGGGGCTTCGTAGATGAGCGCCTAAGTGGTGCGTCGTACACGGCTCGCAAAGCGTCACCAACATATGAAGCTTTCCCAACACTGACAACTTTATAGGTGATACACCTGAATATTGGATTAATAAATCCTTAGGATAACCTACTTCTGGATCATGGATATTTCTGCAAATTCATAAAAAATTGGATTTAAAGTCACATTGAATATAAGATCCTAATATATGGTCCATGGAATAGCAGAATAAATAACAGCTTAAGTGCGAATGTGCAGGAATATAGCTGCATGAGGTATACTTTACTACTGATGAGGCCTAAATACATATGTGTACAGAGAGGCATTTCCTGTTAGACCCAAGGAAGTATAAACAAGTTCACCAGGTATATAATATACCTATGTATCTCATTCATTGTATTAACAAGTGGTTAAAAATTGTTCTTTCTGCCCAATATCTTACAATTAGCTACTAATGGGTTTCTCTCCTCTGAAGCTCATGAAGACTGTGTACTTCTGAGTACAGTGTGTCATACTAACCAATCAGTGGCAACATTCTGCCGCATGCTGCTGAGAGAGGTCACTGCCAGACTAATTTGAAACACTGTGTATCCATGAGATACAGAGGGCAGAACTAAACAGGTGATACTTTTATGATTTAGGTACTTCTTAATAATATAAAAGTAAATAGATACATACGTATATTATATTCCAAAATCCAGAAATCTTCCAGGTCTCTTTAATATGTTTTCATGTAAACATAAAACTTTTGTGTAATATTTATGACAGAAAAAGTTGGCATTCAATGTACTTTTAAAGATATCAACTACCAAAACACCTATTAGTGGGCAATTATCGAAGGCCAAAGAATCACTTAAATGTGAGCGCGCATTGCTTTTGGTGGGGTTCCCTGGTGGCCCAGCGGTTAGGATGCAGGTGCTTTCACCCCAGCATCCTGGGTTCGAATCCAGGGAAGCACTGGCAAGTAATTGGATGTAATTTTGACCACCTGGGAATACCACAAGCTGTATGCTTTGGAGAAGGAACTGGCAACCCACTCCAGTCTCTGCCATGAAAACCAAGTGGATCAGCATGGTGTGTTGTCCTTGAGGTCACAGAGTCGGACACAACCGAGCGACGTCATATACATTTTTACATTGCTTTCAGTAATATCCATTGGATTTGTGTGGCCATAAATCCTATTAAAAACATATAGCAGGGCAAATATTGTAAGTAATAACAACATATGGCATCCAACATAAAAAAAAGATTGTTTAAATAAATAAGGATCTTGCAAAGCATAGTGATTTATTGGCTTTTTATTACTGAATTAATCATGTATCAGATCCAAATTTATATATATATATATATATATATATATATATATATATACATACATATATATATATATATATATATATATATATATATATACACACACACACAAACACACACATTATATATATATATATATATATATATATATACACACACACACATATATATATACATATATATATATATATATATATATATATATATATATACATATATACACACACATATATATATATTTTTTAGTCTTTCCTAAGCGATATTGCTTTTTTTATCTCCCAAGGCCTCTATGCACCAGGTTTCGGAGCTTGCTGTACAATAGTTCAGCAGCACAGTAACAATGGCGAGTATTATTTGTATGATGGTGGGAGTGGCTTGTCGAGAGATTTTTGAAATCTTTAACTCTTTCACTGCTGTGGGTTTAAAGCAAACATACTACCAAATGAATTTGTGCAAAACTGAAGTGGCAAAACATTTAGTTATTACTTGATTGTAATTGATAAACAAACATATTTGTAATAAATTCGTCGATCGCTTCTTCAGTCATCCTGATTGATTCCCATGGCAGAGAAAGGAAATACTCAAATCCAGGCCTGTGTGTGGCTCTCCGGGAACAAACTGCCTACCCCTAGCTGACCAGATAGAAGGGAGAGGGGCGATATGACATTTGAATATATCAAAAGAACTCTTTGAGAAGAAAAGCATGCAAGAACAAGAGGTAATGATTTGAAGTTGGGCGTAATATGCAAAAAAAAGTGCAACTTTACAGAAAGGGTAGTAGTAGAAAAGACTTCCAGTGGAGGTGGTAGGATCAAACACAGTTAAGAATAACGATATTCTTATGACTCCCCTTCTGGATCTCAACCATGTCATGGTGAAGTGGCTTGTGTACGTTAATAAAGCTGTGAGCTATACCAGGTCATAGCAGAGAGATCAGACAAATCAGAGAAGTAACTGGTAACCCATGCCTGTGTATTTGCCAAGGCAACCTTATGGATAAGCACAACCAGAAAACTAGACAGATGTGCCCGGCGTGCCATGTCCATAAGGTCACCGAGAGTTGGACGTGACTGAAGGACTGAACAACAACAATTCTTAAGACTAACTAAGCCAAGATTCTTTAGGTAGATACAATATACAGATGAGACTGACCATTTGGTTCTTATTTTCTATCAAATCTATGTTTCTATATCACAGGCAGAAATTATTTGCAAACAAAAAGAAACATAAATCTGTTAAAGGAATCACTTCTATACCCTACTCATTATTACCTGGTATTTAGCCTAAATAGACTGGTCTCATCATTACTATTTTGTGTTATATCCAAGGGGTAAACATAGTAAATAACAGACATCTAATACAAATACAAAAGGGACTTGGAAGACAATTGTTGTTTTCAAATGTTTAAAAAGAGCAAGTTTTAAACAATACACAAGTTGCCATTTGCATGAATAACATTAAGCGAAACCGGTTTAAACTTCATAGAAACGTACAGGAAAAGCAGTGAGAATAATTCAGTCTATAGATCCTGTTGGCTGACAGAGGACAAGCCTCTAAGCACAGTTCCACTTCTGGATAACCAGGACCTTTATTTGAAAAAGAGAAACACTCTAGACCCTATTCATATACCCTATTCAGTACCCGTTAAAACGAGCGGATACAGAAGCAGATCCACAAACCAGCTCATATAATGTTAATACGGCTTATAATCAATCTGTAAATATTAAAACAGGAAATTCAAGTTATCTCCTCACTGCAAAACACCACAAGTAAATGACAGCACATCACACACATCCAGCTCCCAATCCTCCCCCATTTGATACCACTAAGAAGAGTCTGGAGATGTAATTAAATCTTGTCAAATAAAAAAGGATCAAAGAACAACGAGCTGATGGGCAATACACCCTGCAAGACGTTACTTGCCCCTCTGGCAGCGCACAGGTCATACAGTGTATTTGAAGTAGAAGGGCAGGATCAACTTAACAAACAGATCTTACAATGGGAGCCGCTGAGAGGGAAATCCTCACACAGCACCACCTACAAATCTGAATATCAGGTCACGTAGCCAGCCCACGTCAGTCTACAACTGCAGCCATTTATTATAATAAAGGACAGACATAGATAACTTCCAGAAAAGACCATGTGTTTTTTTTGAATAACTAATTGATCACTTTTTTTTTTTTTTCTAAAAAAAAAAAACACACTTTTTTTACTACCACTTGCAACTTCTGTCACAGGACGTTGTGTCCTTTTAAAAATATATTTTTTGTATTACTCATTATAAAAACACTGACAGATTTAACTGCCATATTTCCACTGTCCATGAAACAAAAGCTAAAATCCTGTACATTCAAACTCTCCCTCTCCAGGAAGTAGATCAATATAATAGTACTAGCGAATTGCCCGTCAAAAAATGACGGCAATGAAATTGTAAGGTAGCTAATGCTGTTTGGTGTATGATAAATATGTAATACATTACTAAATGAATATACTGTACCTATTTTGAAGCATTGTGATGAAGAGCTGGCAATCTGTGTTGATGTTGCTGCAGCATTAGTGGTGTGGAGCTGCTGTGTAAGCATGCTGAATGTGTGCACTGTGTGGTATGAATATCCGTATGTCGTTTGTGGCGTTTTGCGAGTTTCTTGTGGTGTTTTGCGAGTTTAGAGTGCTGTAGCCTCGTTTTCGTTTTGTTCGGCGGCCATTTTTTCTCTCGCTTAGATTTTTTTTTAGTCTCTAAACTCTTTTATTTCGAGTAAAATCGAGGTCTAAGTTGCATTTTTGAGGTCCTGGGTGCTCCCTCTTGGTGTAGGTAATGTTTTTATGTATGTGCTGTGTGTATGTATTGTGTTTTACATTTTGTAATGTTCGCGAGTTGCGTCCGAGTGTTGCGAGGCCGTAATGTGTGTGAACGTGTGTCGTATGTTGTTTGCGAGTGTCGTAATGTGTGTGTCGTGCTGTTTGGGTTGCGACGTGAAGTTTGCGAGGGTCGCAGTTGCTGGCATGGAGCGCGAGGCCGCAGTTGCTGGCATGGAGCGCCTATGGCGCTCCATGCCAGCAACTGAGACCCTCGGGCAGTGCCCTCGTTTTGCGAGGGTCTTGGCTCGCTGCGCGAGTCGCGGCCCTGCAACAACTCGTACGCTCACAACTATATATGTGATATAGTATATTGTTATTGTTCTGTCCTTCAGTCATGTCCGACTCTCAGTGACCATATGGATGCAGCACGCCAGGTACATCTGGTTGTGCTCATCCCATATAGTTTTTATGGCAAAGATACTGGAGTGGGTTGCCAGTTCCTTCTCCAGTGGACCACTCTGCAATGACCTTCCCATCTTGGGTGACCCTATATGGTATAGCTCACAGCTTCACTGAGGTACAGAAGACCCTAAATCATTACAAGGTAGCGATGCAGATGGGGAGTATAAAGTATTATTACAAATAAAAGTAATATATTAATGTCTGTATTATTTTTTTACCATTTAACAACAGTTTGTCTATTTTCAATTGTAAATCTTTAAAAAAAAAAAAGACTATATTTAAGCACATGAGTACAGTAGTTCTTTATAGTCATAATATCCATTAATTAAAATAGGGGTACGTACATCTTCCAATGATCTCTCCCACTTTCAATAAGATTTGTGTAACCCCTACTTACAAATAAATATACTACACTTCTTCCCCTTGTCCATTTATTTTTGGCTCATGCCAGAGTGCAATTATTCCAATTTATAGTTACTTTAAGGGGCTGGTCTCTAGCAGCCAATGAGCATTTGAAGACAGGTAATTTCTATTAGACAGGTAAAAATTGCATAATCTTTGTTCACACACAAAAAAACATGTAATGGGTAAAACATGCTTCTGTAAAAGTGTGAGAGCCACTGTGGTAGGTCCATGCCCTTTTAAGGTAAAACTAATCCCAAAAGAGAACACCTCCCTCTAGCCCTAAGGGAGTGATCCATGACCAGTACATAGGAAGTGCCTGCATAGACCAGGTTAAATAAGTGATATTTTTCACATATTCAAATGTATGTGTTTCATTGGAAAAGCATTGTGCAATAATCGAAATGTACTCTACATTAAGCCTTGTCACTAAAACTCATGCCTAGTTTTTTTAAACCAATATAGTACATTTACACATCATCATCCAACAGAAAAAGGGTTTGGTTTTAAATGGAAGAGTAAATATGTAACCTTGAGACAGTAAGCCGAGCGTAACTAACGGCCATGGTCATTGCATGTTCAGTAGGAGGGAAGTTCCCTTTTATACAGCCCAATGCTTCCAGGTTTATAACTTTGTGGAATCACCCACGCTAAAAATATGTAAAGTGATGGGGAAGGAGCCTACATCTAAAGCACTCATACATTCCTAAGTGGGCAAAGCCAAGATTTGTTTGAGGAATGAACAGTGAGATCTTTTTAAAAAAAAAAAACACAACAAAATTAGGAATATGCAGGTAAAATAATATTAATGTCAGATAGTTATCATCACATTATAGACTATGAACTCAGTATAGGTTAGTAACTCTAATGGCAAGAGGTGTCACAATGTACATGCACCTACGTAAAGGAACAGGGAAGCTTTCTGGATTTTACTAGGTATTTCCTTTTATGTACTTTGTTTTGTTAATTCGTAGTTAAAAGCTTTGTTTTATTGCCTAAAATCCTAAAAATAGTGCCTGTTTGGCTCTGTCCACTGCTAGTATCCTAGCCTATCAGGGACCACGTCTAAGCAGCATGTTGGTCCTTGATAGGCTAGGGCACTACACTGCACTACCAGCCCTACAGAGTCTGTGTCTGGGCAGAGCCATACAGGGACTATTTGTCTGATTCTTCAATGCTTCTTAATAAAATTAAGTGCATAAAAGTAAATACATAAGTATATTTCATAACTAACAAAATCCAGGAACATTACATATCACTTTATTTCAAATTTAACCCATGTAGGGCTAAATTCAATTTTAAAAAAGCTGTCTCACTCACAGTACAAGTGGTTATGTTTAACAATATTTTTAACAGCAATAAATTAAAGTGTTTGATTTGTTGCTTAAAAATATACATTTCCACTAAGAACAGCAATAATTGTATATTTCATGACAAGATGTATTACCTTGACTCAGGGGTGACACATTAATACCAAATGTTGGAGCCAGCCAAACTATGGAGTGAAGCCAAAGAGGCTTTTTTATAGATTTATGTAGAGTTGCCAAAAAGTAAAATTTTACGAGCTATGGCTCCCTGGCTCCAGGGATTTGAAAATCTTTGCATTAAAGTACATGCATTAAACATCTGAATGTATGCCATATAGAACATGTGTATACTGAAAATATACTGGACAGCGCTCTCAAACAGAACCGTCAAAACAGTTTGCTTGGGTCATTTCAATCCAACTGCATGCACAAGGCAAAAAGAGGCAATTATCCTATATGAGATGCCCAATGGGCCATGTGCACTAAGGTGAGAGATCAGGGAGTACCTTGGATAGGTCACTTGGTAAATCAGTCCATAGCATAAAGAAAATATAGCCCAATATTTGGCTTCATCAGTTTTATAGTAACCACCATTAATTGCTCAATTATAAAAAACATCTTTATATTAAGGTAATAAAAAAAACATAACTGCATAAATGACACGACTATCAACACCTTTACTTGTTTCTTCCATTGATATCCAAATGTTATTGTGTAATCTTATAACTGGATATAATATTTTTCTAGTGACACCTTAGTACATAAATCGATGTAAAAGCACAAACAATACACAATATCACAGGCCTTTGGATAAAGGCTTTAAATCAACATCCCCTGTGGCAAAAGAAAAAAAAGCGATCTACAGCTGGCAGGGAAGGCTTTCTATGAAGCTGGAAGGTAAACACATCCTCACGCAACTGCCCCTACTTCAAAGTGCGCAGTGGCATTACGAGAAGTCAATAAATGTACACATCAAACAAGCTTCTTTATTTCCAAGGACACCTTTGTGGTCCTAAGATCTCTGCCCCTCACTATCGAGAATGCTGTTGGACAGGTTTCTGCTTCTCTCCAAGTCCATAACAGTCAGAATTAATATAAATTTCCTTTTATAATCCTTTGGACTGGAAGTCTGCGAGGTCTCAATCAAACAAACGATGTAGGTATACAAGCCCAAAGACAGGACCCACCATTGCTTTGCCATGTGGTAATATTATTTTTGCCTTGTACTTAACCCCTGTATAGCGCTACTGAATATGTTGGCACAATACAAATAAAGGATAATGATAATAATAAGCATTTAAAGACTATCATAACTGGTTTCAATGCACGACCAATGGATTACACTGTAGGAAGCTTCTAAAGGTACCAGTAATATCATCTGGCCTATATTACCATTCAATACAATAATCCGATTTGATGGTGTCTGTGTAAGTTGAATAATGTTTGTATGCATGTCATTTACGGATATATATGCATGTAACAGAATGTAAACAGTTGTTATTTACAATACTATCCTATTATGTGTGGCTCGGATTGTGTACGTGATGATGGTATTATCAGTCCAATATAGAAATATTTTATTAATTATGCTTTATTTGTAAGGCGCCAACATATTCTCTACAGGGCTTAAGTACAAGTCAAAGCATTTTTAACACATTTCAAAAGAATCTTATTGAGCTTTCCCTAAAGTACCAAAAAAAGGATTGAAAACTTGCAAAATGAATCTCTAATTATTCTGTATATGGAATAAATGAGTGTTTGTATGAAACAAATTGGGGACTTACTGTATTAAATCAAGGAAAAAAGATTACATCAAACAATTGTCATTTATATAATAGTCATGTCACAAGTATTCAATCCCAAATACTTGAATGCAGAAACGTATAAGAAAAACAACAATGAGGCTGACTGCTTAACGGCTGATAAGACAAATAGACAAGATAACTCACACTTACCGACAGAGATGTTTCTATATATATATATATAATGTTTCCAAAAGGCAAAGCAGGTACCATAGAGTCTCAGCTCCTGTGATCACCCTTGGGGGCTACAAATGCTTTCCCAGAATAAGTGACAGGTAACGTAGGCTGGGTGATAGGGGGAGACAGAGCCTGCATTGTGTGCTGCAACTGGAGAGTCAAGAAGGCAACACAAGCAGCTGACAGGAAGGGAGAGCTTCTACATGACCCCTGAGTTTGCTGAGCACAGTTGCACAGAAAGGAAAAAAGTTAACTCCTCCTGTACCAAAATGACAGCGGCAGACTCAGACAAGCACTTGGCTTATACAATATATGCAGCATGACAGCGGCAGACTCAGACAAGCACTTGGCTTATACAATATATGCAGCATGACAGCGGCAGACTCAGACAAGCACTTGGCTTATACAATATATGCAGCATGACAGCGGCAGACTCAGACAAGCACTTGGCTTATACAATATATGCAGCATGACAGCGGCAGACTCAGACAAGCACTTGGCTTATACAATATATGCAGCATGACAGCGGCAGGCTCAGACAAGCACTTGGCTTATACATTATATGCAGCATGACAGCGGCAGACTCAGACAAGCACTTGGCTTATACATTATATGCAGCATGACAGCGGCAGACTCAGACAAGCACTTGGCTTATACAATATATGCAGCATGACAGCGGCAGACTCAGACAAGCACTTGGCTTATACATTATATATAGCATGACAGCAGCAGTGTGGGGTTTTCAGTACAAAAATACTTTAATGCAGCATTATTTGTTGACCCTGCATTAATTCGCTAAATTGTTATTCTTTTATATCAAGCTTAAAATTGAAACGCAACAGTAAATGACACATCTGTGTCCAGTCTCTATGCGGCATCTGTCACTGTCTGACAGGATTCATTTAAACAGTGATTTAAATAATAAATGAACACACAGCACAAATACATGGATACGCACTGAGCTAGCACAAATTATGCATAATATACAATATGGGACAGAGTAACTGGAATAATCATTCTTGAGACGCAGTAATGAAAATGCAAAATGTGTGCAGGGTGGACACAAACATGGCAATGCTTTAAGCATGAAAAATAACTAATAAATTAGGTAAATAGACACACAGTAGTATATAATGGGTTAAAATTAAGAGCCAGAACTAAATATGGCTCTGTTTATTTGTCATACACTGCTTATAACAAAAAACAACATGACCTCCATAAACACAAGCAATACATTTGAAGTCTAAGGACACTAATGTATGCAGGTCGTCAGTGCCCAATAATCACCAGGCACGTCTAACACAAAAACGTATAATTATTGAAATCTCAACGAGAAATAGCAACAAAACATAAAGTATTACACCAGCACAAGCTTGGCTCTTCTTTGTGTATTCCAGATACACAGCACATGAAATCGCCTGGGATAATCTGGATAAATACTCAGTATCTGCCAGATCAGACCACACTGACATCTGCAGGGCCTCCTTATCTGTCATCTTATGTCCAGAAGAACAAGATATTGTTTTACACTAGAAAGCGAACAAAGAAATGCAGACAATACTGTAAAAAAAAAAAACTCTACAATTCTAACCAAAACAGCACACAGAAAAACTTAAATTCACAGCAGAATGAACAAGCACACTGAAAAGTACAACAAAGTATATATATATATATAAAGACAGGGCCCTCCATTCATTGCAATGTGTGAATCTAGAACTTGTCATTACATGGAACTTAACTTATGTATAGCGCTACGGAATATGTTGGCGCGTTACAAATAAACGATAATAATAATATATATTAATGCAGATGCTGACAAATTTATATCAAACTTAGGAGCCAGCCAGATTGGTGTGAAGCCAAAATGCATTTGAAGGTATATATATATATATATATATATATATATATATATATATATACACACATATACACGTTAGAAGCATGAAGTAACATATTCATAGGCATTGACGCCCAGGCTCCTGGATTGTCAAACCCTGTATATTAACTCATAATGACAGTACAGGAGGTCTCCGGGTTACAGACGACCCATACTTAAGAACGGGCTCCAGAGACTTTTTTTGTAGGGGTTTGTTTTCATGTTCTGTTTGTTTCAATTAAAAGACAGAACATAGTAGCTTCTGTAACATATTACAGTGCAGGGGTATTATTACTACTACAGTATTACACTATACTATTATCATCATCATGTATGAGCCATTATAGTATTATTACTCAGGGATCCGAGTTACATACAAATCCAACCTAAAGACATTCTCAGGAAGGTATCTCGCCCATAACCTGGGTCCGCCTGTATATCACATTATGACAGTTACCCTAGACCAGGGGTCAGCAACCAAATATAGGCTACTTGTAGCTTTCCCAGCAGAGATGGAGGGAGCCCATTCATACAAATACATGATAGTTTGATTGTTAGTGGCTCCTGTGATTTGGGAGCCTATGGCTCTAGTACAGAACAACATTACAGATTTTAGCTGTCAACTGGATTCAGTGTGAGTTTGCTTGGTTTTTTCTTGTGTTCTCTGCACCACATATCACCTACCTCCTCCTCTACAAGGCCATAATACAGTGCACATTGCAGGGGTATATACCGGCTCTGTGTTGTTTCTTGCTGTGAAGTCTCAGGTAGTACTATACAGGTTGCAGACCCCTGAAGTAGACAAGACCCCCTGTACTCTAGAGGTAATCCTGTGCTAGGCCTAGGGTAGAGGTCCTATATAAGGTAATATCCACACAGTGACCAGGGAGATCCCACTTTGTACGATCCAACAGGCAGTTATGGAGCTCGCACTCCAGGGGTAGAAGCAGCACAGCGATAATACCTCATCCCTGCAGCTTGAGTGTGATCCTCGGTAACGGCCACAGCCTCCTCCGGCCTGTGTGCAGCCCTCCCCGGGCTCTCCTGCAGTCACAGCCTTCCTGCTGCACTCTGAGCTGCTGCTCCCGCAGCTCTCTCTGGGCTCTGAGCACTCAGGGTTCCTGGGTCAGCAGTGCGCATGTGCACATCCGGGTCTGCCGCTTCACTTAAGGTGGATTCACACAGTTACTTCAGTCATACATGACAGACAAGGACTTAAGGTGGATATACACAGTTACTTCACACAGACAGCCGACTAGAAACTACCTCACAACTGTCCTGGGTTTTGTGACGGAACAAGAGCCCAGGTCCTCTCACACCATATTATGGTGTATTAACCAATAATTACCCTCAGAGTCAATTGCAAAGATATAACAGATTATAGTGGACACTTATTGTCATTTTTAGCTGGGTGTAGGATCCAAGATAAGTCTGTTGGTGAGGGATACAGTTTTTAGTATGTAAAGACCACATAACTGCTTATTTACACATAAACACACACTGAAATATCTGAGGGGATTTGTCCCCCTGTCTCATACAACCACTTCCTACCCCATGGGCTTTTTGTCCTACTATAGACCACTGTCTGTACATTGGTGTTGTTTAGTCTGAGCGCCGTAGAATTGATGCCTTTGAATTGTGGTGTTGGCAAAAACTGCTTAGAAGATCCAATAAATCAGTACTTCAGGAAATCAAGACAAACTGTTCACTGGAAGGTTTGATCATGAGGCTGAAGCTCAAATATTGTGGCCATATCATGAGATGGCAGGATTCCCTAGAGAAGACTCTAATGCTGGGAAAGATTGAATTCAAAAGAAGAAGGGGACAGCAGTGGTGGAGATGGATAGATGAGGTCACTGAAGCAATGAACATGAACTTGATTGAGCTCAGAGGGGCAGTGACTTAGAGATGTACCTGGCTTGCTGCGGTTCATAGGGTCAGGGAGAGTTGGACGCGGCTGTATGACTAAACAACAATACAATCTTGTTTATTGGGGTAATCTTCATTAGCTGATGTTAGTAAGGCCATTAGCTTAGAGGGTGGATTTCCAGTTAATTTATGCAATAAATAACTATCACTTTTAAGACTCTTACATTTAGAATTTTTAATTATAATCAATTGCAGTTATGATCAAATTTATATGTATTTATGTACTGTATATTGTCAATAAGTTGGAGGAATTCTTTGTCACAATAAGGGGATTTAAAATAATTTAATCATGTTTTATATATATTAACCAATTAGAGCATATAATGGTAATCCTAAATACGAGTAGGAGGTGTTAAAAAATTTTTAAAACAATTTTGTAAATTACTCTAAATTGCCAATATATAAAACATATATTAATATTATATTAAAATTATATATATAAAAAATGTCACCCTTTATTGATGTCACATCTGTCAGTGCAATCAGGGGCACATTTATCTTACCACAATACCTTTTCCATTCTAAAAATGTGCGAACGCGAGTGAAAAAGCCTTGTGAGTAATAAGAATCCTGGGATGCGCTCTTGATTGGAGCAATAAGCACTGACAGTTTTCACAGAAAAGTGAGCAGCCAGTGAGAGGAGTCAGATTTTTGGAAGAATATAATGTATCCTTTAATATGTGGCTTTCATTGAAAAGAGTGATTTTGGACAGCAAAAAAAATAAGGCCTGTCCTAAAATAGGGTCAATGATGTCACTGATTTAAACAACTATAAACTAATTTAGGTAATATTTAATATTACAAAAAGTAAAGCTCCATGTGACACGGCAGTACAGTCACTTGTGTAGTTCTCTGTCCACCATGTAGTTTCTGTCTCAATAGAGCTTAAAGTCACAGCTGATAAAAGAAAGTGCTTGCATGTGTCTAAACACATTAAATTGTTACTTAAAATATATAACTTATCTAAATTACTTGTTTTTGCTTTGAGTGACACTTAAAAATATGTGTTATATAGATAAGTTCAATGTATTTACAAAGTTATAGGCAGGATAGTAAAATCCAGCTTTGCACACCAATAGGAAGCTTACATAACCAAGTACACTGAGGAGAGGCAGCCTGGTACATAATTTGACCTTTCTGGTAGAGACCACAGGAAGTAATCACATGGTTGGGTGGGGTCTGAGCTCACAGCTGTATCGGTGCACAAGAAGAGAGAGATTACATATCCCAGGCTAATTTGCAACACAGGAACCACAGAGTTTAATACAAATATATCAGTTAATCTCTGCTTTCTCCTGATTGGCCAAAACAAATTATGAATTTTATGCTAATCTTAGCAGGGATGTTCAGGGGTGACAACTAACAAAAGCCTTACCTTGAAAATTGAAACGATTTAGCAAACATCAGGGTGAGTTTATAAATGTTTATTTTTATATGTTTTCATGCAAAAAAATGTTTTCATGCACTACTGATTCTCCTCTATCCGATGGATTCATAATCCAGATATGCCTTTAAATGCAATTTACCTTATTCCTGTGCAGAGTTCTTACAAGTTGTGTACACTGGGACACAATATCAAACACCCTCTTTCTGATGTAACAAAGAAAAAAAAAATCTTTCTATGTCTGTTTAAAATAGTGAGACCTACCACTGTCAAACATCTCTATACTGTATGCCTTGTTTAAAAAAATGTCATACAATTCGATGGAAATCGGGAATATTTTCTAAATACTGCAGGTGTAAATGATGTTTCCTAGGAAAAAAATGCACACAATTAGAATTTTTTTTCAAGATTTTCGTTTGGTGAGTCTTTGTTGGAAAAATGTACTCTCCCTTCTGGAAAGATTCAGTGTCTTGTTTAATATATGTCATGCATTTGATGTAGAGCATTATTCAGTTTAACCTATCCAGCCTCGGGCTCCTTAGATATTCTGATAACAAAAAGCTCACAAAGCGAAGATAGATAAATGGAGCACTGTTCTGGTTTTTACCTTTCTTGTACCATGTTTTCAATCAAATAAGTAAACCAGTTACCAGTGGTGTATGCATGCCTTTTTTGATCCCTTTTTAAAAGGCTACGCAATCACCATTCATACAGGGATGAAAGATATGCATGTGGAAAATGTGTTTTCCTTTTTGTAATTGCTGTTATGCAGTTATAGGTATTTATTTTAAGGGTAAGTGTGTTTGAATCAACCACTTAGCTGCTGTGTATGTGCATAGTTGTCGTCTGCTCAGATAGAATAGAGGATAGAGCACCACAATATAAGAGTTCTAGGGCTCAAACCCCCAATATAATTAAAAACTATATAAATATAGTGCTAATAAAGAGTAATAATAATAACTAAAAAAGTATATAACTCAGTCAATTTTAAAAATACTAAGAGCTTTTACACACTATCTTCAATCCTTCATCTGATGGTACATAGCAATTGTGGTGAGTTCCTACGTAGCGACAACACATATATATATAGTATATAAATACAGTATATAAATGAATAATCAGAGTATTGCAGTATATAGTGATATTTTTTTTATTTGACATACATATTAAATTAAGCCAACAAGCTTTCAAGAGTGACACCTCTCTCAAGTCTGTAGCAATATATATAGAGAGAGAAATGAATAATGATTATTCATCTAGATTACTCACAACTTCCTCACTTTGGGCCTCATTCAATTGTGATTTGGCCAATTGAATAAGGCTCTAAATAAGAACAGAGCATATTTTTTTACAGAAGTTTTTAGTTGGTGAACTTCTATCCACAAGCAAGGTCTTCACTAACTAAAAACTTCTGTAAAGAAAATATGCTATGTGCTTAAATAGAGCCCTATTCAATTGGCAAAATCGCATTTGAATGAGGCCCTTTAACATGAAGGTGCAGAGAGCATACTTTAGCTTATAGAACTTATTCGCTGGTAGAGGGCAAGCCCCCAAGAGCATAATACGTTTTTATAGTGTGAGACCCTTATTTGTAAAGACAGAACACATTGCAACACATTATGATTAGGAGCATTTGCACTAAACGCTTAAGGGTCTTGGGGTTAGTCCTCATATAACCCACTGCTGAGATATATTTAATTAAATGAAATAAAAGTCAAATCTTACCTTTTTCCTGTGGAGAGTTCTTACTATTTTAATACACTGTGACACATTATCAAATACCCCCTTCTAGTTTACTTCATAAATATAAATCCCGCTCCACGCTGATGATAGCCAGTTAGCTTGAAACAGCTGTATGTGGAAAGGATTCTCAACCTTGGCTTTGCATAAAAGCTCTGTAATGCAGCGGGCATACGCTTAAAGCAAGCCATGTTTAAAATGGGCTATGGATTGAAGAGCGAGGCATTTGTGGGCACATTTGCATGTCCCTGCTCAGCTTCCCAGAATGCAGTGTAATTACTGTATTTCTTGGAATTCTGAGTTGGAAGCCGGTTTTTTAACTTGTTTTAGACATTTAAATGTGAACACAAATGTACTATTTATTATATACAGTAGTTTTTACAGTATATGCAAATGTATATAATTATATATAATAAGTGTAAGAATGAGAGATTTGCTTAAAAGACTGCTGAAGCTGCCTATTATTATTAACTAGGAAATTGCCCGTCAAAAATGACGGGAGTAAAATTGTAAGCCTGGCAATGCTGTTTGCAACACAATGCGAGGCTATGGGACCTCTGAGCACCTTTGGCGCTCATTGTGAGCCCCGTGCTGAGCGCCTTTGGTGCTCATTGTGAGCCGCAACTTTCCTGCTTTTGAATGATTACCTTTGGCGCTCATTGCAAACCTCTAACTCCCTTGGGTTAAGTGTTACTGACTTGCATTAAGTGTTACTGCTTAGGGCTCCTTTTTACGTCCTATGGGCTAGTTTTACATCCTTCGGCCTCATTTTGTCATGTTGCGTTTTTTTGGCAGCCATTTTTTTCTAGCTTAGGCGATTTTAAATCGTGAAAAAATTGCAAATATAGCTTAAATTAACTTGCAACCTCACTAACAGGCTCCCTGCCTCTCCCACTGTGTTGTGTGTGAATGTGTAAGTTAATTTGAGGCATATTTCTCGTTATTTTCAGGTGTTTGGAGTTCCGTGGTTCGGCCGTTAAAGTCAATTTTTTGCTAGGCACACAGCGTGACAAAGCCACAAACGTGACCAACGTTCTGGATCCACAACTATATATGTGATATCCTTTATTTTATAGCATATTCTTCAAAATGTTGTTAAACAGTTAAAAACTATGGGCCCTATTCTATTGCCCAATTCGTAAATTTATACACACTTAAAATCACTTTTAATATTACTACATATTTGGCAAACATTACTTATTGTCACTAATAAATTCTTAAGTCAATAGAAGGCATATAAACAGTTATAAAAAAATCACCCAAAGCCAAATAGATGAGTTCAAGGCACTTGCAAGTAGCTAATAGAATGTGGCCCTATGTGATCTTTTATGTATTTTCTCCTATATACAGCTCTATTGAGACCCTACAGTGCCTTGCAAAAGTATTCACACCCCTTGACGCTTTACCTATTTTGTTACATTACAGCCTTAAGTTCAATGTTTTGTTAATCTGAATTTTATGTGATGGATCAGAACACAATAGTCTAAGTTGGTGAAGTGAAATGAGAAAAATATGTACATAAAACTATTTTTTAGAAAAAGAAAACAGGCAGCCCATAAAAAGCTCTGGTGCAACCAATTATCTTCAGAAGTAATATAATTAGTTAAATGATGTCCACCTGTGTGCAATCTAAGTGTCACATGATCTGTCATTACATATACACACCTTTTTTGAAAGGCCCCAGTGGCTGGAACACCTAAGCAAGAGGCACCACTAACCAAACACTGCCATGAAGACCAAGGGACTATACAAACAAGTAAGGGATAATGTTGTTGAGAAGTACAAGTCAGGGTTAGGGTATAAAAAAATATCCACATTTTTTGATGATGCCCAGGAGCACCATCAAATCTATCATAAGCAAATGGAAAGAACATGGCTCAACAGTAAACCTGCCAAGAGACGGCCTCCGACCAAAACTCACGGACCGGGCAAGGAGGGCATTAACCAGAGAGGCAGAACAGAGACCTAAGGTAACCCTGGAGGAGCTTCAGAGTTCCACAGCAGAGACTGGAGTATCTGTACATAGGACAACAATAATCTGTACGCTCCATAGAGTTGGTCTTTATGGCAGAGTGGCCAGAAGAAAGCGTTTGAGTTTGCGAAAAGGCATGTGGGAGACTCCCAAAATGTATGGAGGTAGGTGCTCTGGTCTGATGAGACTAAAATTTTACTTTTCGGCCATCAAAGAAAACGCTATGTCTGGCGCAAATCCAACACATCACATCACCCAAATAACATCATCTTCAGCAGCCGGTACTGGGAAACTGGTCAGACTTGAGGGAAAGATGGATGGTGCTAAATACAGGGATATTCTTGAGCAAAAACTGTACCACTCTGTGCGTGATTTGAGGCTAGGATGGAGGTTCATCTTCCAGCAGGACAATGACCCCAAACACACTGCTAAAGCAACACTTGAGTGGTTTAAGGGGAAACATGTAAATGTGTTGGAATGGCCTAGTCAAAGCCCAGACCTCAATCCATTAGAAAATATGTGGTCAGACTTAAAGATTGCTGTTCACAAGCGCAAACCATCCAACTTGAAGGAGCTGGAGCAGTTTTGCAAGGAGGAATGGGCAAAAATCCCAGCGGTAAGATGTGGCAAGCTCATAGAGACTTATCCAAAGTGACTTGGAGTTGTGATTGCCGCAAAAGTTGACTCTACAAAGTATTGACTTTAGAGGGTGAATAGTTATGCACATTGACTTTTTCTGTTATTTTGTCCTATTTGTTGTTTGCTTCACAATAAAAAAAAAACATCTTCAAAGTTGTGGGCATGTTCTGTAAATAAAATGATGCAAATCCTCAAACAATCCATGTTAATTCCAAGTTGTGAGGCAACAAAACACAAAAAATGCCAAGGGGGGTGAATACTTTTGCAAGGCACTGTATATTTGGTATGAGACTGTTCTGTTATCTTTTGCTTTGTTCTTACTATATCCCAATATATAGGATTATGGAATAAGCTGGAGCTTTACAAATAAGTAATACATTATTTGTGGATTTATTTCTCTTGTCAACTGGGAAAACACAGATACTGAAATCATTTCAATTAGTTTTGGTACTTTAGCAATACACACATTCACACGTTTGCATTTATTTCAATATATGATCTACACAGGATAGCTTATCATGCTTTTTTGAAGATTTTGAACTGATAAAAAGTTAAAAATAAACATAATATCAGCGTTTAAATAAATAAATATATATATATATATATATATATATATTTATTTATATTTATATATACAGTATATATATATATATATGTAAATATATATATATATATATATATATATATATATATATAAAAGTATATATATATATATATATATATATATATATATTTATAGTAAATGAGTAGTACATCTGTGTTCACATTTGAATGTCTAAATAAAAGAAGTTAAAAAACCTGCTTCCAGCTCAAAGTTTATTTTTAAGATTTTATCAGTTCAAAATCTTCAAAAAAGCATATTGTGATTACGGGTTTTCAGTAGTTCCTTAAAAAACATAACAAATAAATCATCATAATGCATTGAACTACAATACTGGAAAACTCCAAATTCATTTGAACATTTTATTCCAACCAGTCATGGTCAGGATACTTCTTGAAATGGTTATATAACATATATGTAATAATATACAGTACTAATACCTAATTAGCTACTAATAGGATATGATGATTAATTTACACATCATATACATAACTATTAATAACTGGCTTACACTATGATTATAGGTTAGCTTTTTCTTATGGACAAAACAAGTTATTTGCATTGCTAGTTACCATTACAGAACATATTGATATAAAAGATTCTGGTTGGATAAATAGTACATATAAGAAAACAGAAGTTTAGAAAGGAGCTGAAGGTCCTGATTTGGTCCCGTTCTACCTATGGGCCACCTTTTCCAGTTTACAAGCTATACAACTCCATCTGTATCAGCATCTGCATTAAGATGATATTGATCTGTTATCACATATATAGTTGTGGATCTTGTGATGTTGGTGACGTTTGCGATGTTGGTCACAGCGGCGCGGCCACACATGCAAGCCACTTAAAGCAAGGCGAAGCAGCCGCGCAGCCCTTAGGTTGCAATGAGCGCCGCTGTCACACATGCGAGCTACGCAAAACGAGGCATAGCAGCCGGCAGCACTTAGGCTGCAATGAGCGCCTTTGTCGCTCAATGATTATTGTGGTAGACTCCCTCCCCACAAAATCTACTACACAAGCTAAGGAACCCGACCCCACTCTGATGAGAGGCAGTAACCTTGAAACAGCTGTACATGAGTGGGATTCCTGGCTTGTGTATAATCCATCCTAAGCTTTTCTCAAAGATGTATGTTACAGCAATGCATATGATTAAATAAACCATATTTAAAATGAAAATGCATTGCAAGAGCAAAGCCTTTGTGGGCACATTTGAATGTCCCTGCTAAGGTTCCCAAAATGTAGTGTAATAACTGTATTTCTCAGAATTCTGGACAGGACACAAGTTTTTTTTACCTTTTTTCAGACATTTAAATCTGAACGCAAATGTACTATTTATTTCCTTTATATATTGTTTTTGTAATTAATTGTTTGTATTTGTCTTATATTTAAAGGACTCTGTCACCCCTCCATTTTTTGGTCATTCTCAAACAGCATAAAATCTGACTCCATACATTGTGTTATCCGTTTTTTTCTAAAGCAAATTAGACCTGGATTTCAATGCAAATGAGTGGCTCACGCATGTCAATTAACTGCTTTGGTGTGCTAATTCTGATAACAGTGTGCTTCTCTGTATTAAAAGTGACCTTCCATGTTATCTGGCAGTTAGACCCCTCTTCATCAAGTACTTTAAGCCGCAAGTGAGAATACAGAGCCACACAGTAGTATGTAGTAAAACCAATGAAATCATCTTCACATTGGGGTGACAGAGTCCCTATAAAAAAATGTAAACATCAAGAAAAATGAAAAGGGAATGTTCAATCAACCCTCTGCCCAACTAGTGAGCCAGCACTTCATTTAATGGGGTCACAAAGCTTCACAGTGACACCACCATACTCACTTTAATTAGTTACATTTTAACTATTTGATTCATAGCATGTGAATATTTTCAGTGGGTTATTTGCTGGCCGCTTCTTTAGTCTGTATGGCCAAATTTTCTTTGATGGACTATAGTTAGATATAATGTGCTCACTACAACCCATCCACAAATCTCACTAACCAATCACACTGAGCCAACGATCTGCCCATAATAACTAGTCACACAATTTATTAGGCTCTGCCCTCAAGCTCTGGCTTTGAGGTGTTTAATAATGTTTTATAATCTTATATTATTTAATAATGTTATATTTGTGAGCAGACTTTCCCAGGCAAGCGTGACGCCACACAAAAGTCCACCAACTGGCCTGTCCTATCTTACCTTCTATGAGATAGAAACAGGCGGGGGAAGAAAAGCGCGCCACCTCCTAGTGTAGTTACCAAATTATATAGTATCATACTACATCATTTGGTTACTACAGTAGGAGGTGGCATGCTCCCCCCCATCTTTCTATCTTTACCATTATGTTTTGGAGAACACTACCTGAACAGTGTCCTGTGGGGAAGCTGCACACCGCCAGAGCGTGGGACATGGACTGACCTTATTTCAGGTGTTATACATTCTTCCTAAACCAAGACAAGAAATCATCCACCCGCACGCATATACCACCAATTTGAAGAAGAGACTGAGTCTGTTACCACCTGGTACTTTATATTTCTGGAGGTTAGACTATATCTTATCACTGGGTGGATTTTTGTGGTGTCTGGAGAAATCTAATGACACTATAGTCATTATATTGAACGACGCGGAGGCTGCACAGGCTCCCTGGGTCAGCCTGTAGCGTCACGTGACCCAGCGGAGCCTGTGAGGCTATCAGCCAATCAGGAGCGTCGGGGGGCGTGTCGGAAGCCCGTTTCGCGCCATTGAGCAGAGCAGCGCGGTCTCCCGACTGGATGGACGGAGGTCTGAGGTCCTGCAGCATTAAAAACACAGTAGGAAGGTTTAATTACTGAGATTTCACCCCAGCTTACCAGCATATAAGGGGATATCACTGTTGAGGCTATCCCTGTCTGTTTTGTGTTCTTTTCCTCCTCCGTTTTGTGTCTGTGTGTGTCACTGTCTCCCTGTGGTGTGCTGTGCCTGTGTGTGTTCCTGTGTCTGTGTGTGCCTGTCTTGCTGCTTGTTGTGCCCCCTGTTTGTTCCCCTGTTAGCTATTTCTATGGATCCAGAAGGCTTAGAGGCCTTACTGGCTGAGGTTAGGACCCGTGCCTTAAGCCAAGGGTTCAGGTGGGTGCAGGACAGGCTGGGACCTCCCATGCCTTCTGCGCTTGGGGCTCAGCACATTGTACAGGAACAGCCTGCGGTGGCTGGTGTCCTAGCCAATCCTGATGCCTCCAGGGAAATTTTTTCCCATCCCACCACTGTAGGGCTGCCAGACCCACGTCCATCAGGTAGCAGAGACACCAGAGATGGGGGGGTTGCAGGTCAGGGCGGCCGGGACCCCATACCCCCCAGGCAAGCGAGCGCCAGGACCACGGGCGGTGGGGGTGAGGGCCTAGCAATCCGGCCACCACCTGCCAACTTGCCTAAAGGTCCTAGGCCGCGACAAAGGTCGCGAAACACCCCTCTAACACCCCGCAAGGGGGGTGCAGGGGGTAAGAGAAAAGCCGGGAGTCCTAAAAAGGCTCCTACAGGCCCTCACGGTGCCAAGCAGACGGTCCCTGGGGTTTCCCTAATTAACAGTGCTTCTGGTACTTTACAGGGACGCCCAACTGGCAGCGAGAGGAGCATGGCGACGACGAGAGAGAGAAGAGATGGGGTCATCAGAGAGATGAACAGCCAAGACAGCATGGTCATGATTGATGACATGCCTGTGACAGCGGCAGTGGCGAGGCTAGGACGCCCCACTCGAGCTAAGAAGGCTACGAGCAGGTACAGTCCGCTGCTATTTACGCACACACCGCTAAGGCGTAGCAGAGTAGAGACTGAGGGCGATACGGTTAGGCCACAGTGCAAAGGGTCTAAGAATGACCAACAGCTGGATATTCCAACGCCCGAGGAAGTCTCAGGGGGCCCCCTACAGGGGGCGGCGGAGGCAGTGCTAGCCTACTCCAGCCGCGCAAGCTTAGCTGACCAGGACCCTTCCTCAGACGAGGAAAGGGCGGTATGGGCGCGGGCATGCAGGTCGCGGAGAGCTAGTGACTGTTCTTCATGTACCCACAGATCTAGAAGGAGATCCCGGTCTAGAAGCAGAAGATCTTGTCGGTGCAGCTGTGCTTGCACTGGATCTGAGAGGAGAAGCCCGCGGAGGGCCAGACGGTCAGAGTCCCCGGAGCGTCAGGAGAGACGCGGGGATACTCCGTTGGCCGTATCTACTCCTAAGCTTCCAGAAGCAGGTGAGCGCTCAGAATTGAGCTGCGCAGCAGACAAGGGTGGTTTTATTGGGTCATTAAGGACTCTATTAGCTGCGCATAACATTGCAGTTAGCCAGCGCGACTTGGGAGCGTGGATAGGGGGGCTAGCAAAGGGTGCATGGTCCCAGCCAGCAGCGGTAGTGGCGCCAGCGAGCGAGGCGCTAGCTAGCTTGCGCGCGCCCGAGCCGGTAGGCAGCGCAATAGCAGCAGTTGGGAATAACACTGTGGGGGTTACCGACGCAGCCATGAGGCCCATAGTCCTCTGCTCGTTGGATAATTTGGGTGCACACCTTCCACAGGAAGTAAAGGAAAAGATCTGGAGGAGGGAGTTTATAGAGTTGTTTTCCCTTCTTCCTATGTCTAGGTAAACAGACCTGGCCGAGAGGGGCCCCAGGGAGGGGAAATCCTTTGCTAGGCTACCCAGGACGTTTGATACCTGGCTGCAAGCATTTTCTATTTGGGCTTGCGTACTGTGTGAGCGGCACCCTGAACAGAGTTCGGGATTGTTCGTCTACATAGACGAAATTCGGAATGCTCACAAGGTTTATGGGGGTACAGCCTGGTGGCGGTACGATGAGGAATTCCGGCAATACTTGGCCTCAAGGCCAAGTATGGCGTGGAGCGACAAAGCGGTGGCGTATTGGCTAAATATCATGACACCCATGAGAGTCACGACGCCCTTTCGGAGCGGGGTCGGTGGAGGTAAGGGCCCCACCCACGCCTCAGGAGCAGGTCTTAAGACCTGTTTTTCGTACAACGAGGGGGTCTGCAGATGGGCGCCTAACTGCAGATTTAAGCATGCATGCTCAAACTGCGGAGGTGAACACCCCCTGTCTAGATGCAGTAGACCCAAAGAGGGAGGCAGGGGCGAGCCTCCTGCAAAGGGGCAAGACGCCCATACGCCTCCCCGCCATGCTGCCGTGGCTAAAGCGCTACGGTAAATTGGCAGGCACCGCCGAAGCGGCGCGCCTTTTGGAGGACGGGTTCCGAGAAGGATTCCGGATTCCATGTGGGGTCGACATTCAAGGTTTTCTTGTCCCAAACCTGAAGTCGGCTAGGGATTTCCCAGGGGTAGCCAAAGCTAAGGTGCTTAATGAAGTAAAATTGGGTAGGATGGCCGGGCCATTTGCGGCCCCGCCCATCCAGGGTTTAGTTGTGTCTCCTCTTGGGGTGGTCCCCAAGAAGGAGAAGGGTAAATTTAGACTGATCCAGCATCTCTCATACCCCAGAGGCCGCTCGGTAAACGATGGCATATCAAGAGACCAGGCTACTGTGTCTTACGAGTCATTTGACCGGGCGGTCGATTTGGTGAGGAGGAAGGGCCAGGGGGCCCTTATGGCAAAAGTGGACATCGAGGCAGCATTCAGATTGCTCCCCGTGCACCCGACAAGCCATCGGTTGCTGGGGTGCTTCGTAGACGGAAGTTACTTCATTGACTTATGTTTACCCATGGGATGCTCGATATCTTGTGCTTACTTCGAGGCCTTCAGCAAATTTTTACAGTGGGTTGTGAGCATCGAGGGTGGGTACAAGAGTGTTACCCATTACTTGGATGACTTCCTTTTTGTTGGCCCAGCGAGAAACGACGCTTGCCGTTTTATGCTGGAGGTTTTCACCGAAATCTGTACAGAATTCGGGGTACCATTGGCCCATGACAAGACGGAGGGCCCTACGGAACAATTGACTTTTCTGGGGATTCGGATTGACTCCTGCAAAATGGAGTGCAGTCTTCCCTTAGAGAAGGTGGAGGACATGCAAGCCGAGATTACGGCGCTGCGGGGCGCACGGAGGGTGACCCTGCGGCGGCTGCAATCAATATTGGGGAAGTTGAATTTCGCGTGCAGAATTATCCCCATGGGGCGGATATTCTGTAGACGGATGTCTCTGGCTACGGTAGGGATTGCGAAGCCGCATCATTTCCTAACAGTCTCTAAGGCCATGCGCGACGATGCAGAGGTATGGGCAAGGTTCCTTGCGGACTTTAACGGGCGGGTGGTCCTTCAAAAGGAGGGCACCACCAGCGCAGAGCTAGACCTGCACACCGATGGTTCTGGACCAATCGGTTGTGGGGCGTATCTCCAAGGGAGATGGTTCGCTGCGGCATGGCCGGAGGAATGGGAAGAGGCGGGTTTACTGCTGAACCCTACATTCCTGGAGCTGTTTCCTATGGTGGTAGCAGTGCACTTATGGGGTCCTTGTTTCAGGGACAGGCGAGTCATTTTCCATTCGGATAATAAGGGGTTGGTTGAAGCCGTGAACAACATCACGGCGGCATCCGTACCAGTGATTAGATTGCTTAGGCATCTTGTGCTATGTTGCCTTCGCTTGAACATATGGTTTCAAGCAAGACACGTGACAAAGGTGAATAACGGAATTGCTTACGCCCTCTCTCGGTTTCAGGAGGATCGTTTCAGGGCGCTGGCTCCTCGTGCGAACGCTCTGGGGGAGCTCATCCCCGAGGAGCTCTGGGAGATTGGAGCTGTCAGGTAACGAGACTCGTGAGACAGTCTGTTGCCCCAGCGACGTGGAACGCTTATAGACGCGTGTGGGCTAAATGGGATAGCCTAGTGGCGCTGGCAGGTGGTGCCACGACGGAGGACAAGTGCATAGGGATCTTGCTTTGGTACCTGCTGCGGTGCGCCGAGCAAGGCGAATCAAAACCCGTAGTAGGGAGACAGGTCACGGCGCTTGCTTTTATGTTTAAGCTTGCTGGGCAGAGGGACCTTACTAAGGAGTTTCTAGTGCGCAAAGTGGTGCGCGGAATGTTCAGCGGTGCGCAAAGGCCAGATAGTAGGCGGCCAATAACATTTGCGCTATTGCTGAGATTGGCTCAGGAATTGGTGGTGGTTTGCAGGGATCCCTTTGAATCTCTACTTTTCCGAACGGCTTTTTCCCTGGCGTTCTTCGGAGCGTTTAGGATAGGGGAGTTAGTCGCGAACAGTAGACACGGTTCGGGGGGTCTGCAATTGGTGGATACCTGTCTCAGGGAAGGTACGGTGGTATTGTGGTTGCGGAGGTCAAAGACTGACCAAGTGGGTAAAGGAAGAGAAGTGGTTCTGCATCAGGTTGGCACAGAGTGTTGCCCATATGCATGTGTAGTGGAGTACCTTAAGCAGCGACCGGTGGGACGGTGTTCGCTGCTGGTCCACGCCGATGGAACGGCACTGTCTGTGTATCAGTTTAAAAGAGTTTTAAAAAGCGCACTGCATCGGCTCGGTTTTAAGCAGTCCGACTTTGGGACGCACTCCTTTCGGATTGGAGCTGCCACTGAAGCGGCTAGGTTGGGGTTGCCCGACGCGGCAGTAAAGCGCATCGGTAGGTGGGACTCGGACCGTTTTCGTTCCTATGTACGGCCAAATGCAGTGGTTTAATGGTGTTGCTTTCTACTTTCAGGGGAACAGAAGCAACTATGGATTGTGGGCCATTCCTACGTGTACTGGGCCCATAGGTTAGCTGCAGTTACCGAGGAAAAGGCACAACTGGGCTTTCCTATTACGGACTTACGCGTAAGGTGGTGTGGCATTCGGGGTCTGCGATGGGCGCAGCTCGACGGTCTCTTGGAAACGTACGCGCAGCGTTACGGTCAGCCCAGTGTTATAATTCTTCATGCCGGCGGGAACGATTTGGGGACAGTTCCCATGAGACGGATGTTAAAGGTGATGAGAAGAGACATCGAGAAATGGGTAAAGAAGTTCCCTGGCACGTTCCTTATCTGGTCTGAGATGATCAAGAGAAGATCATGGCGTAACGCGCGCGACCCAGTATGCTTAGATAAGGCTAGACAGAAGATAAACCAGCAGATTGCGAGCTTCGTGAGAAAACAAGGTTTCTCGGCCATCCGGTATAAAGATTTCGAACCGGTCGGCGCAGATGATTTTTTCGCAAAGGACAAGGTTCATCTTACGGAAATAGGTTATGAGTTGATGATGTTCGAGTTTAGGGAGAGTGTTTTGCGGGCCTTGGCTTTAATGTCTAGCAGGGGGGGATCGCAGCCTCGGGAGGCGTCCCTCGCATGCTCCGTGGCGGGAGGTGAGTTGCCCGGCCCACTGGCCTAAGGGGGCGATGGCCCCACCTCACAGGGCGTGCTTAAAGATAAGCATTGGGGCTTTGGGCAGGGCTCAAAGCGTGAGGTCACTGTTCGTGGCCGGGCTCCTCCCCCGGAAGGAAGTAAACAAGTTACGGTTGTTGGTTTACATTGTGTCTAAATAAAGCTGTGGCCCGTTGTTTCTCCCAACTCAAGTTGTCGTGTCATTTATTCCATCAACTAGCCTGAATGGATCATGCATGGGTCATGAACGACGCGGAGGCTGCACAGGCTCCCTGGGTCAGCCTGTAGCGTCACGTGACCCAGCGGAGCCTGTGAGGCTATCAGCCAATCAGGAGCGTCGGGGGGCGTGTCGGAAGCCCGTTTCGCGCCATTGAGCAGAGCAGCGCGGTCTCCCGACTGGAATCCCACCCACCCACCCTGTATTTTGTTGTTAACAGATGTTATGGTTTATTCTTTTAAAAAAAAAAAAAAAAAAAAAAATAATAATTATATATAAAATAAATAAGAAATATTGAAATTAATATATATAATTTTGGTTAAAGAATTCGGAGAAGTGGCTATTGTATGTTGTGTTCGTTAATTTATGTCTGTGCGGCGGGAGGTGAGTTGCCCGGCCCACTGGCCTAAGGGGGCGATGGCCCCACCTCACAGGGCGTGCTTAAAGATAAGCATTGGGGCTTTGGGCAGGGCTCAAAGCGTGAGGTCACTGTTCGTGGCCGGGCTCCTCCCCCGGAAGGAAGTAAACAAGTTACGGTTGTTGGTTTACATTGTGTCTAAATAAAGCTGTGGCCCGTTGTTTCTCCCAACTCAAGTTGTCGTGTCATTTATTCCATCAACTAGCCTGAATGGATCATGCATGGGTCATGATATAATTAGGTCATTTTACTGTACATTTATTTATCCAATTATTTATTGGAAGGGAAATATAGACCTGTTAGCGCTAGAAGATGAGTACATAATTAGTAGTGTATGCAAAAAACGTTTTGCATGAAAAAATCCCAAAATAAACATTTAAACACTTACATTGAAGTCAACAAAATGTCTTATAATTTCTGACAGTTGCAAATAAGGGTTAACACCCTAGAAACCCAGGCTAAATTAGCTTTAAAATTATTTGTTTTGGCCAATCTGGATAGCTGAAACATTTGATTTAAACTTTGGGTTTCCTGTTTGTGCTATAAAGCAGCCTGGAATATGTAGCAAAGCAGCCTGGGATATGTAGTGCATCCCTGATATGTCCTATGTAGTGCTGCTGACATACAGATAGGAAACTGCAAGGAGGTTGGCTGAGCAAGCAACAGCAGGTAAACAGTTGGTTAATATTGCTCCCCTGATGCTGTATGCTGATTGGGGGAGGGAGGAATCAGATGCTTTTGTCAACATAATCATTAGAGGGATTTTTAAATATATTCATAAAAATAAACTGTTTTATGAGACGTGCTGCATACACATAGGCTGCTTTTTGCCTAAGGATTGCAGAAATATATTAATTCATGAAACTTGGATATGCCTTTAAGGTATAGTACTGGTTGTTTTGGGTATACCTGGTACCTTCTATGAGACCATGTATTTTCATGTGTTCATATTCAAAATAATACTTGTGACGGTCCCAAGTAAGCTTTTATTAATTAACTAACAAGTAATTAACATACTTTAACACCCATAATTGCTCTTTTGATTTTCCTGTTAAAAGTTAGAGGAATTCAATGAGATCAATAAGAACATTACACTCTTTACATATGTGTTCACAGCTCTACAGATTGAAAATTGGGGGATGTTTTTCCGTCATGCAATTGATGGATGTCCAGTAGTATTGAGGTGTTAGCATGGTCATTGGCAATAGGGCTAGCAAAATAGTTAAAGGACCAGTTTTACTTTATTGGTGGTCATGCCAAGAATTTAAGGGTCAGTGAAGAGACATAGGTTGATCTGTAGAGAGCTTCCAGCCATGTTTGGTTCCAGAACTATAGGTTGCTGACCCCTAACCTTAGTAAAGGTCTTACTGCTTCTAGAAATGGTAAGATGTTATCAACAATGCACAAGGTCAGTAAAGGACATAATCAGACTCATTAACCAGCCAACACTACATGAGGGACCATAAGTGACAGTTCAAGGAAATGTAATGTGTGAACCCTGGGGATTTTTTACTGTGGGTCAGTGACCTTTGATGCAGAAATGGTTCTTCATCACTGGATCATGACACATCAAGGTAATGAATTCCCTTAATTACATTTTTAACATCACTGTTTCTACAGAGCATCAGGAAAAGCTTGTAAGTGAAAAATTACCTTATAGGAACACTGAAGTGACCATGTGTAAGGATGGAATAGCATGTGGAAAAAGGGTTTTACTTTTTAAAATTGCTGGTAAATTAATTAAAGGCATATCTAAGTTTCCTGGATTATGAGTGCATCTGATAGAGGAGAATCAGTAGTATATGGAAAAAAAAATTGGAAATATTTTATTTTTAAATAATCCCAAAATAAAAATCAACAAACTCACCCTGATGTTTGCTAAATCTTTTGAGTTTGCAAGCATTAGGTTTTATTAGGAGTTGAATCCCGCTAAAATTAGCATAGAATTCATCATTTGTTTTGGCAAATCACCAGCAAGTATACATTTTAATATAATGTAACAATCAATAATGGCAGTTGGTGCAGGAAGGAATCATGGGATGTTTTCCCCATATAGATGGAAGTTGGAGGAGTCACTGATCTGTAGATCTCTGCGTTGAGCTGCTCTTGGCTTGAAGGTTAGTAAAGAGTTACAATCTGTATTTGAATGCAGTGTTTCTATTGGTAGGTATCAGGTGCCTATGTAGGCTGTTCTGGGGTGTGGAAAACAAGTTTTATTTTATATATAAAATAAATCTGTATGTGTATAGAATGATTCAGTGTAATGTGTGTGTCTTATATAAGCAGCATGTGTCAGATTAGAAAAAGATAAAAACAGGAAAAAATAGATATACCTTTAAGTAAGGAGCGTTTGAATTCAGTGATTTTAATTTACTTCTAACATGCCCCTGTATTGTGAAAAGGCAAAGAGAACTCCACAGGCTGATGGTAATAATTAAAAGCCAGGTTATTTGTGCAATATTAGCGCTATATTAGATATATTGTTCTTTTTCACCCATTGCAAAACATGTAGAGACTTATATTGGTTACAGGATAAAATGGAAAACGTATGGTATGCGACAACTATGGGTGTTGTATTGCTTTTACTGCAATTATTTAAACTAAAAAAGAAAAAGGGTTGAAAAAGGATTCATATTTATAATCTACAGTTCTAAAACAGAAGCTGTTACCCACTGCAACACATCTCTGTGTGATAAATAATCAGTGTAGAATATCAGACTGAACCAGGGGAGGAGCTACCAGTGGTGCAGGTGGTGAAATGCACCAGGGCCCTCTCCTAATAATGTAAGTGCTGTTTTTTTTGTGTAGGCATGAGGTAAGGGAAGAGGAGCAGCTATGGAAAGGCTGCTGGGGGGGCAGCTAAGAAAAGGGTGTTGGATGGCAGATATGGAAAGGGTGTTGGAGGGGCAGCTATGGAAAGGGTGTTGGGGAGCAACTATGGAAAGGGGTCTTGGGGGGAGCAGCACTGGAAAGTGTCTTGGGGAGTAGCTATGGTAAGGGTCATGGGGAGAGGTGCTGTCATAGGAAGGGGTCTGGGGGAGCTGTTATGGAAAGAGTGCTTGGGGGGGGGCACTGAGGGAGCTGGCACCAAGGGGGGGGGGCAAACATTTTTTTACAACCCCCCGTCAGGGGTCCCCTATGGCACCAGAGCCTACCATTCACTAGCTCAGCCTTTAGGGCTAAATCTCATAATCTATGAATTTATTTGTTGGAGGGCTTCAGGAGCTAAAATTACAATGACAATATCTTTATCAGTTTAAAGAATATAAACAACTTTTACACATGATGTGCCACCCTCTATTTGATTACGCAGACTACATATGGTGACTTCCATGTCCCTTTAAAATTAAGCCAATGTAAATCATTAGAACCAAATTGGTGCAGTTTATGTTATTTATGGTAATAATTTATTCTGTCATAAAAAATAATTCATATAAATAAAGGGTTAAAGAACTGATTCAAAAAAGTTTTTCAGTGATCAAGCCATTTTGGTAAAATAATGTAAATAAGCAATTTAGCAGAAAAAAAAAATAGACAATTCTATCTGTATCTGAACTATGTATGATTCTCAAGTGCAACCATTTCCAGTAAATTACACATACTTAAACATGAAACTTGGTATTGTAGATAATTGCTAGAAAATACATAATATATTTGTTATTACTTGTTTGAATCAGTGTCATTATTGCTTAACTATAATCCATATCCAGTTCTACCTGTTTACCGAAAATATAATCACATTTTTTAATTGTAATGCTTCTGTCTGTCTATAGATAATAGGCTATGACCCTACTATAATAAGGAACCAATTAATGATTCCTAGAACAGCTACAATTCATAATAGTCAACTTTTTAGAACTTTTAACACATAAAAGCAACTTTTAATATTGTATCTAGGTCTAATCAGCCTAGGAAATCCTGGGGGTCCCAACATGCTCAATCTTTTCATTTGTATATGACTTTAGACAAAAGACATTATATTCAAACCCTAGTGTAAAAGTTACAACTATTTGCAATAGACTTTCACTAGACCGAGATATCACTCAATGCTTAATGGGTGGATCAGAAAGGCTGATTGATAGACAAAAATCACAAATTTCAATGTAAGTTTACTATGGGAAAATTCAATTAATAGAACATATACCGGTAATTGAATTGATCAAATATTTGTTATTGCCAATCTTACCGTATAACTAACAAGCAATCCCCTCCTGTTTTGTCTATAATAACCTGCTCAGACTGTAAACTCTTAAATGATAAGGTCCCTGACTGTACCGGTATGTATACATTTGTTAGGTTTGTGTCATGTTCGCTGCTTACTTTTCATATACATAATCAGAAAAGTTAAAGGGATATGGAAGGTTTCTGGATTTTACTAGGTATATAATATACCTATGTGTCTATTTACTTTTATGTACTTTATTTTATTAAAAAGTGATTATAAGCTCTAAATTTCACAAATAGTTTCTGCATGGAAATGCCCATTGTAGTGTATGCAGACATAGGGCCTCATTCAATTGCGATTTGGTCAATTGAATAGGGCTCTATATAAGCACATAGCATTTTTTTTTTGACAGAAGCTTTTAGTTAGTGAACTTCTAACCAAAAGCAAGGTCTTCACTAACTAAAAACTTCTGTAAAGAAATATGCTTTGTTCTTATAGAGAGCCCTATTCAATTGGCCAAATCGCAATTGAATGAGGCCCATAGACTCTGTAGGGCTGGATATATCGGAGGCCCAGTCTCAGCAGCATGTTGAAAAACGTTACTGGTCAGTAAAGTAGACGGTGGGAGAGGGGGGGTGGAGGCTCACAATGAGCACCGAAGGCGCTCATTGCGAGGCCCGTGATGAGCGCCAAAGGCTCTTATTGCAAGGCCCGTGATGAGCACCAAAGGTGCTTATTGCAAGGCCCTTGATGAGCGCCAAAGGTGCTCATCGCGATGCCACTAAAGTAGAGGGGGAGAGGCTCCCATTGTGTGGCAAAGAGCATTGCCAGGCTTCACTTTTTATTGCCATCATTTTTGACGGGCAAGTCGCTAGTAACTAGATATCGGAGTTGATGACCTGAGCTGGGTAAGCCACAGGTGGGTCATGGGCCTGAAACTACAAAATAAAACAATACAAATAATCATCCATTCATTTATATCACTTTTATTTATTTGTAGTCACTGTCATTTTAAATGTTTCCCCAGAACATCTCTTTTTATTGTATACCTGTGTGGAAATATCACACGTGTGACTCAGAACTGGGTTCATGAACAGACTGGAAATTATTTCCTATGCAATCTGGCATACGTACACTGGAAACTCAGAAACTAGGTCATGCTCCCCAAGGGCAGAGAGGATCCTAAGAGGTAGGAAATGAGATATGATAATATTAGGTCTTATATTGCGAAATAAAAAGATGGGTTCCTTTGTAGTAACAAATAGGCGCCTAAGTAAAGGCAATGTGCATTTGCTATTTTATTTTAAAATTATGCATTTTCTATTTTTATATTGTTGCAGTAAAGTATTCCTGTCCTGAGCGGCGTGGGTTGCTAAACATCGTTTTCACACTTAAATGTGGCAGCCCTAGGTAGATACCATTTAAACACATGTGAACACAAGGCAAACACTCCAGTAAAAAAAAAAATCACTTTTATGAGCATGTACCGGTAACAAACTAACAATATTAGCAGTGGTGTATAACATACATATAAAGCTTATTTTTATAAAAAATCATAATTTTTGAAAACTCTACTTATCTTGTCTGACTTGAGCACTTGCAGCTAACATTGAGCTTGAGTGTGTCTTATCTATTAGCTGAGGGGGATTTGTTAAATCATTGGATCTTTGCATTTTCAAATCAACCCCTTCCCCTGCGCATGCCCTGAAACTGCAAGTCTTCACCTACAAAAATATGAATGTCCTCTAGGACTGGGGTGACCAGTGTCAATAAGTCACAGCTAGGAGTGGAATGAAAACTTAATTCAAATTGCACAGTTTGAAGAGGATATATTTACAGTCTGAGCAAGTAGGGGGTTTTATACCCCAGGCATAAATGCAATGTTAGTAGTGTATATCCTATCATACATTGATTGGCTAGTACACATCTGCAACAAGGCATGCATTTGTTTATTTGGGTGTTAACATTTAAATGTGTCTTTTCTAAAGGTAATATTGTGCCTTTAGATAATTGGTAAAAGCATTATCATCTCAAAAGCTGACATATTTGCTCAAAACTAACTTTCTGGACTAAAATTTCACCTACTCTTTGACTGCCTGGTGTTTGTAATGGCAGGGAGCTGCTTGCTTAGAACCTCATTCAATTGCGATTTGGCCAATTGAATAGGGCTCTATATAAGCACAGAGCATATTTTTTTAAAGAAGTTTTTAGTTAGTGAAGACCTTGCTTTTGGATAGATGTTTACTAACTAAAAACTTCTTTAAAAAAATATGTTATGTGCTTATTTAGAGCCCTATTCAATTGGCCAAATTGCAATTAAACGAGGGCCTTAGTCAGGGTGGGTAGGAAACATAGGGTGCATTTCATCCCACTTTCATTCTACTGGATGTTCTTGTTTGGCCCTATTCCTATTGTATAAAATCTAGTGGCCATATCACCCCCATAGTCTTATACTAGCTATACAACCGCCTTTTCTGACTATTTGGTAAAATAAAAGCCATTTACTTTATTTTGTAGTACTATACTTGTTACCGTGTTATCCTAAAAAAGTAGTCAGAATCAGGTTAGAAAATCAAATGCCATAATAATTTAATATATATTTTTTCTTTGCAGGGCAAGAATCACATATATAGTTGTGAGCATACGAGCCGTTGCTCACGCTACCGCGCTCTAGTAACGAGCCCGCGGCCCTCGCGAAGCGGGGGTCCCAGTTGCTGGCATGGAGCGCCAAAGGCGATCCTTGCCAGCAACTGCAACCCTCGCAAAATTTACGTCGTAACGCAAACAAAATACGAGACACGTTACGACCCATTACGACCTCGCAAAAATCGGCCGCAACACGCGCACATCACAACATGAAAAATACAACAAATACATACAACAAATACATAAAAAGCTTACTTACAGGAAGAGGGAGCATCCAGGACCTCGAAAACTAAAGTTACACCTCAATTTAAGTCAAATTAAAAGAGTTTAGACACTAAAAAATTCTCTTAGCGAGAGAAAAAATGGCAGCCAAAAAAAACGAAAACGAGGCTACGGCAGTCTAAAGACGCAAAACACCACCAAACACCTACGTATTTGCCGAAAAAAAAAACATGAGATTAGAAAACAAGGACGCAACCAGCGCAACCCCAAAAACATTACAAACACAACAAATACAAGCAAGGGGGGGCACCGAGGACCTCTGCAAGTGAAGTCACACCTCCATTTAACCACAAATTTCGGAGTTTAGATACCCGAAAGTCACATAAGTGAAAGAAAAAATGGCCGCCGAACAAAACGAAAACGAGGCTTAAGGTCCCTAAACACTCAAAACACCACCAAACAGCTACGGATATTCCCCAAAAGTCGCACGACATAGAAAACGAACGACGCTACTTCATTATATACACCAAACACCTTAGCTCACTTACAATTTCATTGCCGTCATTTTTTGACGGGCAATTCGCTAGTTGTGAAATAATGTATATTTCTCATCCAAAATTACAAATATTTAATGGAAGTGCTAAATACAATGCAAATGTCATTTTTATAGATTTCTGTACATATTTCTGTTGGTTTTGTTATAAAGGTTCAACATAACAGATAGACCAAAATTAGCCCAGTGATATCCTGAAGCTATAAAATGATTATAGGGATAACTTTCAAACTCATACAAAATGACATCTGTAGATCTCATTATTACAGCTGTGTGGTATCTGTTTCCACAGTTTCCCAGTTAAAAAACATGGAAAAATATGTCACGTTTTGCATCTCTGCCCTCTTTACAAAAATGTAATTGCCCTGCTAAACCACCCTTTTATGTTTGATGCTTTAGGGTTGGGGGCACTGACCACACTGTATGGGAAAAAACAGCAACATATCATATGTACAAGTGCAGGAAACAGATGAGGGGAAACAGCAAAAATTAAATAGTTTGGGGAATTGATAAAGGAATTGAAACCTTGTAAAAACAGCGGAAACACACAAAAAAAAGCACTGTTCTGAATGGGCTATCTCACCTCTAAAGGCAAATAATCACCACCTGTAAAGGAAAACCAATGCTCACATTTCAAAACCTACTAAAGGATGATTTCCACCTAAACTTTAGTTTTTTTTTCTATTAAAGATCTAATTTAGAGAAAATTAAGTAAAAAGTGATGAAAAGTATTTTGTTTATGGTGAGCAGAATGGACATGGAAGGTTTTTGGATTTCTCTAAGAATGTAATATACCTATGTATCTATTTATTTTTATTAAAAGTGCTTAAAAGCTAATTTTTCCTGCCCTCTGTAGCTTTTGCAGCTCATGTATACACAGACTGTGAAGTGCAGTGTTTCAGATTAGCCTGTCAGAGACCTCTCTCAAGTAGCATATTGCTTAATATTGCTACTGATTGGTTACTATGAGACAGTATAACCCCTGTACTTAGAAGGACATTGTCTTAATGAGCTGCAGAGGTATGAAACCAGTTATTTGTAAGATTTTAGGGAGAAAAAGATCTGCACATGTATTGCTTTGCGGAGATTCCCCCAAAGATGACTGTAATATTTGTTAAAACTGGTAAATGTTACAGAGACAGATGTACAACGTGTGTATATATAGGATTTTTTTTTTTTAACACTGCACACTTAAAACTCTATTTAAAGCAATATTAAATGCCATCCTATAAAAGAGACTGCATTTATAGAAGCGTTTCCTTGGCTTACTTATTTTTTTCTTTATGGCCTTTTATGGTTTTGCTTTAGGTGGTCAAATTTAAAAAAATAGAAATCTCTTTTCCTCTGGTTTTCTAGATATTTTATGTCATATTACTTCAAATTATTGAGAAAAAAAGCAAGGTCAGTTTTAAACTAAAGCCAAAAAGTTTTGAGATGGTTGCCTCCCCTGATATCAGAGGAATGTTGGTGTAAACATAAGCTAAGAATTCTTGGAGAAGCTTTATTATATATGTAATAATATGGAACTTGGTTATTATTGTTAAAAGAAGACATAATAAAGGATGCAGTATTGAAGAAGTATTAGAGAATCTCAACCCTCTCCTTGCCGGCCTCCCCATCACCCGGCTCTCTCCACTCCAATCCATGACGAGCGCCTCCTCCAGAGTCAACTACAATACTCAACGATTAGTGTCGGCAGCTCCTCTGTGTCAGTCACTCCACTGGTTTCCCATCATGACACTGATGTATAAAGCTCTTAAATACAGGGCACCCCTTATATCTCTGCCCCTATTCTCTGGAACTCCTTGCCTCGCTTTACTAGACTATCCTCCTGCCTCAATACCTTCAAAAACTCACTAAAAACACATATTTTTAATGAAGCTTTGATTTTAAGCTCAGTAACATGGCCCTATATTGTTTTGCAAAGTTTTTTGCCTTGTACTTGTATAATGCTACAGAATATATTAGTGTGTTACAAATAAAGGATAATAAAATAAGAATAATAACCTAATTCCTATGTTATGGTTAAATTATGTGTATGTCAAATGACCACTGCACAATGCAAACAGTTTTGAAAACTTTAAGTCTGATTCAGAGCATAATTAGGCTGGAAAAGTCATGCAGATAGTTATAGTTAATTAGAAAAAAATGATGCCTCTGCAGGAGCCTGGAGTGATCCATGATTGGTGGAAACTGTGTGTGATGGGGTGTTTACATTTCTGGAGAGATGTATTGCAGTGAATGATGCAGGGGGCTGCTTCTGGGCCAGTGAGTGGCAATGGATGTTGTGTCTGATTCAGTCTTATCCAATTATCTTTACAATCGCTCTCTGTTCCCTCATTACCTCATTTGACAAACTAGTGTCTTTGTCTTGAATTGCAGTGGTCCTCTAAGGGAGATAAGTGTTGTGTGCTACAGAAGAGCACAGAATAAAGTATCATACGTGTTATAGCTATGGTCTGATTTGCTCTTGATCATATTACATATTACATGGGTGTAGAAACTGGGGGGGGGGGGGACAAATCACTGCCAGATTTTTCTATGTTTGCATGTATGTATATATAAGCTATTTTACGGCCTGTGTATACGAGTTGTATCCCCCCCCCAGAATTATTCTGGCTCCGACACCACTGTGAAATCTAATGTGAATGTAACCAATATAAGCAAAAATACAACCCCCACTCCCTATTTCCTAAAACCTGGAGCAGTAAAAACCAGAATAAACAATTTAACATATATGCTTAAACATATAAAAGCAGCTCAATTTGCTTTTTACCAAAGTATATGCCATTTAGAAACGTTATACCTCTTTGAACAGCTTGTAATGCAACACAGGATCTGTCAAATAAACTATTTTATACAGCAAGCTACTGTTCACTTCAACAGATTGTAGTATTTTCTAGAAAATATAAGGAGTTTAGGGTTGCAGAGCGGTGCAATACATTTCTGGCAGGTAGTATACAGTGGACATGATAACAGATGTATGTTAATAATGAACCATTCATGCGTGTATCAATTGGTCCCTCCAGGTTTCTACTGGCTGCCGGCAGCTGCCCTGTTTAATGATGGCTATATGGAAGAGTCCTGGGAGTATAATATATTTTCTGAAAGGTTTACATGACCCTAATTTTTATGGTGTTAAACAGTTATTTAAAATCTATCCGATAATGAGCCAGTATATTTCATGGGTGAAATGGTTGTTGTTTGGCACAGATGTGAATGTTATTGGAAGGAACGGCTGTGCGTTCTCATATATTAACCAATAAAGAAAAACAAGCCTGGGAAATGTAATAGCCGCTTGAGGTATTAAAATGTATAAAAATAACAAATATATATATATATATATATATATATATATATATATACTGCTCAAAAAAATAAAAGGGAACACTAAAATAACACATCCTAGATCTGAATGAATTAAATATTCTTATGAAATACTTTGTTCTTTACATAGTTGAATGTGCTGACAACAAAATCACACAAAAATTCAAAAAATGGAAATCACATTTTTCAACACATGGAGGTCTGGATTTGGAGTCACCCCCATTATGAAAGTGGAAAAACACACTACAGGCTGATCCAACTTTGATGTAATGTCCTTAAAACAAGTCAACATGAGGCGCAGTAGTGTGTGTGGCCTCCATGTGCCTGTATGACCTCCCTACAATGCCTGGGCATGCTCCTGATGTGGTGGCGGATGGTCTCCTGAGGGATCTTCTCCAAGACCTGGACTAAAGCATCTGCTAACTCCTGGACAGTCTGTGGTGCAACGTGACGTTGGTGGATGGAGCGAGACATGATGTCCCAGATGTGCTCAATTGGATTCAGGTCTGGGGAACGGGCGGGCCAGTCCATAGCATCTATGCCTTCGTCTTGCAGGAACTGCTGATACACTCCAGCCACATGAGGTCTAGCATTGTCTTGCATTAGGAGGAACCCAGGGCCAACCACACTAGCATATGGTCTCACAAGGGGTCTGAGGATCTCATCTCAGTACCTATTGGCAGTCAGGCTACCTCTGGCGAGCACATGGAGGGCTGTGTGGCCCCCCAAAGAAATGCCACCCCACACCATTACTGATCCACTGCCAAACCAGTCATGCTGGATGATGTTGCAGGCAGCAGAACGTTCTCCACAGCGTCTCCAGACCCTGTCACGTCTGTCACATGTGTTCAGTGTGAACCTGCTTTCATCTGTGAAGAGCACAGGGCGCCAGTGGCAAATTTGCCAATCTTGGTGTTCTCTGGCAAATGCCAAACATACTGCACAGTGTTGGGCTGTAAGCACAACCCCCACCGGTGGATGTCGGGCCCTCATACCACACTCATGGAGTCTATTTCTGACCGTTTGAGCAGACACATGCACATTTGTGACCTGCTGGAGGTCATTTTGCAGGGCTCTGGCAGTGCTCTTCCTGTTCTTCCTTGCACAAAGGCGGAGGTAGCGGTCCTGATGCTGGGTTGTTGCCCTCATACGGCCTCCTCCACATCTCCTGATGTACTGGCCTGTCTCCTGGTAGCGCCTCCATGCTCTGGACACTACGCTGACAGAGACAGCAAACCTTCTTGCCACAGCTCGCATTGATGTGCTATCCTGGATGAGCTGCACTACCTGAGCCACTTGTGTGGGTTGTAGACTCTGTCTCATGCTACCACTAGAGTGAAAGCACCACCAGCATTAAAAAGTGACCAAAACATCAGCCAGAAAGCATAGGAACTGAGAAGTGGTCTGTGGTCACTACCTGCAGAATCACTCCTTTATTGGGGGTGTCTTGCTAATTGCCCATAATTTCCACCTGTTGTCTATCCCATTTGCACAACAGCATGTGAAGCTGATTGTCACTCAGTGTTGCTTCCTAAGTGGAGAGTTTGATTTTACAGAAGTGTGATTGACTTGGAGTTACATTGTGTTGTTTAAGTGCTCCCTTTATTTTTTTGAGCAGTGTATATATATATATTTCACTACAGCAATTGATTCACATATGGTGGGCTGAAGAGTGATAGAAGCCCTCACCTGTACATAGTACAGTAGTACAAACAATATATACAGTAAATAAATAGTACATCTGTGTTCACATTTGAATGTCTAAAACAAGTTAAAAAAACTGTTTACAGCTCAGAATCCCAAGAAAAACTGTTATTACACTGCATTCTGGGAACATGATCAGGGACATGCAAATATGCCAACCAATGCCTCGCTCTTATATATATATAGCAATTATTTCACATATGGTGGGCTAAGAGTGATAGAAACCCTCCACCGTACATAGTATAGTAGTACAAATAAGGAATAGTATATTAGTGATTCTATTTAAATTTCTAAAAAGTAAGTTAATAAAAAACGTATTTCATGCTCAAATTTCTCAGAAATACAGTAGCAGTGCATATACTGTATTTCTGACATATATATATATACTAGTAACTTGCCCGTCAAAAAGTGACGGCAATAGAATTGTAAGGCAGGTAATGCTGTTTGGTACACAAAGCAATTTTTTGGTGTGTGTGAGCACCTTCGGCGCTCATTGCAAGCCTCGCGCTGAGCGCCTTCGGCACTCATCGCGTGGCTCGCAATGAGCGCCGAGGTTGGTCTATATTTGGTTATGAGAGCTCCTTTTGCTCTAATTGCAAGTTTTGCGCTGATGGGCTTTTGTGAGCCTCTCCCTTGGTGTAGTTGTGGTCCTGTAAATACCATTGGCGCTCCTTGTGAAGCGTGCGCTGAGCGTCTTTAGCATTTATTGTTATTTTTTTTATGTGTATGTATTTTGTAATGTTAAATAATTCATTAGTAAAGTTATAAATTAATCTACTTTACCTATATGTAATTAATATATGCAGGAAGCATTGTGCTGAAGAGCTAACAATCTGTTTTGATGTTCCTGCAGCATACAGTGTAGATTTGCACTATTGGTGAGCTGAGGTGTAAGTGTCAGCAAGATGTGCAGTGTGTAGTGTAAATAGGCTGCGTGCGCGAGGGGAAGCGTTTGTGTAGCTGTGTCCTTCCGCATTTTGTAATGGTAATGTTATTAGGGTTGAGTGATGCTGGTAAAATGGCTGCGATTGTGTATGTTGTAGGCGGGTGTTGATCATTTAGCGGCCTTCCTAATAGTGTATTTAATCATACGGGTCTGTGGAAAAGGCGTATGTGCTTGGTGGTGTTTTGCGTGTAACCTCATTTTCATTTTTTTCGGTGGCCATTTTTTCTCTTGCTTAGGGGATTTTCGAGTGGTGAAAATCTTTAAATTGTATTTAAATTGGCGTGTAACCTCATTCCCAGACGTCCTGGCTGTTCCCCCTTGCTGTGTGTGTATTTTTTGTTTTATTTTATTTGGTATTTTGTGTATTTTTTGTTTTTTTCGCTGTGCGTGTTGCGGCCGTTAAGTTCATACTTTTTTTAGCTCGTATTTTTTTTTCCCCTCGGTGTCGGTTTTATTTTCTAAGTGTTACGGGCCGTACTTTTTATAGGCAATTTTTTCAAAGTGCTACGGGTCTCGCACTTTGAATTGTGTATTTGAGTTTTGTGTTGAAGTCTAGTTCCGCGGGTTGTAGGTATGATGCGCAAGGCGTGCGGGGTTGTAGGAATGAGTGCCTATGGCGCTCATCTCCACCAGTGCAGTGAGCGCCTTCGGCGCTCCCTGCCTGTCCTATGGGGTCGTAGGGATGAGCACCTATGGCACTCATCTGCACCAGCGCAAGGAGCGCCTTATTTTGAGGGGACAGCAAATTTACACTGTTATACAGGCTGTACACTTACTACTTTACATTGTAGCAGAGTGCCATTTCTTCAGTGTTTTCACATGAAAATATATAATAAAATATTTTCAAAAATGTGAAATACATATTATATTATGTTGAAAACAAATGTGTGTATATATATATATATATATATATATATATATATATATAGTAAATAAATAGTACATTTGTGTTCATTTGTATGTATGTATGTATATATCTCAATTAATAATCAGAGTATTGCAGTATATAGTAATTTATTTTGTATTGGATAAACCTATTTATAATTATAGTGACGAGCTTTCGAGAGCTCAAGATAAAGAGAGGTTCATCACTTAAAAGCTTGGCACTATAATTCTGAATAAGTTTGTCCAATAAAAAAGGTATCACTATATACTGCAATACTCTGGTTATTCATCTAGATTACTGGACCCTCATGGCTATATATGTATATATATATATACCGTATATATGTATATATTTGTTGGCACATTTGCATGTCCAAGCTTAGCTTCCCAGAATGCAGTGTAATAACTGATTTTCTCGGAATTCTGAGCTGGAAGCAGGGTTTTTAACTTGTTTTAGACATTCAGATGTGAACACAGATGTACTATTTATTTACTATATATACATACAGAGATGGTTATCATTTTGAGATACCATGTTGGTGAAAATATGGTGAATAAAATGTGTATATTCATCTATGTATACGTCAGTGACACAAAAATGTCCCATGCATGCATGTCTCTGAAAGAGAAGAAATAAAATAAATGTATGAAGATGTTATTTAGAAAGCAGAATACGTAGATTAGGATGATAGACATTATTTTCAGAGACAGTCTGGTGATTGAGACCTTGGTCCTCAGATAATATGACCAGTTATCATACTAAGTAAAAAAGAAAGCTACTGGGAATATGGCTTTGGGTGTACATATAAGAGTAATATACTGAACGACGCGGAGGCTGCACAGGCTCCCTGGGTCAGCCTGTAGCGTCACGTGACCCAGCGGAGCCTGTGAGGCTATCAGCCAATCAGGAGCGTCGGGGGGCGTGTCGGAAGCCCGTTTCGCGCCATTGAACACAGCAGCGCGGTCTCCCGACTGGATGGATGGAGGTCTGAGGTCCTGCAGCTAAAAAAAAAATACAGTAGGAAGGTTTAATTACTGAGATTTCACCCCAGCTTACCAGCATATAAGGGGATATCACTGTTGAGGCTATCTTTGTCCGTTTTTGTGTTTTTCCTCCTCCGTTTTTGTGTGTGTGTGTGTCCCTGTCTCCCTGTGGTGTGCTGTGTCTGTGTGTGTTCCTGTGTCTGTGTGTGCCTGTATTCTGCTTGTTGTTCCCCCTGTTTGTTCCCCTGTTAGCATTTACTATGGATCCAGAAGGCTTAGAGGCCTTACTGGCTGAGGTTAGGACCCGTGCCTTAAGCCAAGGGGTCAGGTGGGTGCAGGACAGGCTGGGACCTCCCATGCCTTCTGCGCTTGGAGCTCAGCACATTGTACAGGAACAGCCTGCGGTGGCTGGTGTCCTAGCCAATTCTGATGCCTCCAGGGAAATTTTTTCCCATCCCACCACTGTAGGGCTGCCAGACCCACGTCCATCAGGTAGCAGAGACACCAGAGATGGGGGGGTTACAGGTCAGGGCGGCCGGGACCCCATACCCCCCAGGCAGGCGAGCGCCAGGATCACGGGCGGGGGGGTTGGGGGTTTGCAATCCGGCCACCACCTGCCAACTTGCCTAAAGGTCCTAGGCCGCGACAAAGGTCGCGAAACACCCCTCTAACACCCCGTAAGCGGGGTGCAGGGGGTAAGAGAAAAGCCGGGAGTCCTAAAAAGGCTCCTACAGGCCCTCACGGTGCCAAGCAGACGGTCCCTGGGGTTTCCCTCATTAACAGTGCTTCTGGTACTTTACAGGGACGCCCAACTGGCAGCGAGAGGAGCATGGCGACGACGAGAGAGAGAAGAGATGGGGTCATCAGAGAGATGAACAGCCAAGACAGCATGGTCATGATTGATGACATGCCTGTGACAGCGGCAGTGGCGAGGCTAGGACGCCCCACTCGAGCTAAGAAGGCTACGAGCAGGTACAGTCCGCTGCTATTTACGCACACACCGCTAAGGCGTAGCAGAGTAGAGACTGAGGGCGATACGGTTAGGCCACAGCGCAAAGGGTCTAAGATTGACCAACAGCTGGATATTCCAACGCCCGAGGAAGTCTCAGGGGGCCCCCTACAGGGGGCGGCGGAGGCAGTGCTAGCCTACTCCAGCCGCGCAAGCTTAGCTGACCAGGACCCTTCCTCAGACGAGGAAAGGGCGGTATGGGCGCGGGCATGCAGGTCGCGGAGAGCTAGTGACTGTTCTTCTTGTACCCACAGATCCAGAAGGAGATCCAGGTCTAGAAGCAGAAGATCTTGTCGGTGCAGCTGTGCTTGCACTGGATCTGAGAGGAGAAGCCCGCGGAGGGCCAGACGGTCAGAGTCCCCGGAGCGTCAGGAGAGACGCGGGGATACTCCGTTGGCCGTATCTACTCCAAAGCTTCCAGAAGCAGGTGAGCGCTCAGAATTGAGCTGCGCAGCAGACAAGGGTGGTTTTATTGGGTCATTAAGGACTCTATTAGCTGCGCATAACATTGCAGTTAGCGAGCGCGAACTGGGAGCGTGGATAGGGGGACTAGCAAAGGGTGCATGGTCCCAGCCAGCAGCGGTAGTGGCGCCAGCGAGCGTGAGCGAGGCGCTAGCTAGCTTGCGCGCGCTCGAGCCGGTAGGCAGCGCAATAGCAGCAGTTGGGAATAGCACTGTGGGGGTTACCGACGCAGCCATGAGGCCTATAGTCCTCTGCTCGTTGGATAATTTAGGTGCACACCTTCCACAGGATGTAAAGGAAAAGATCTGGAGGAGGGAATTTATAGAGTTGTTTTCCCTTCTCCCTATGTCTAGGCAAACAGACCTGGCTGAGAGGGGCCCCAGAGAGGGAAAATCCTTTGCTAGGCTACCCAGGACGTTTGATACCTGGCTGCAAGCATTTTCTATTTGGGCTTGCGTACTGTGTGAGCGGCACCCTGAACAGAGTTCGGGATTGTTCGTCTACATAGACGAAATTCGGAATGCTCACAAGGTTTATGGGGGTACAGCCTGGTGGCGGTACGATGAGGAGTTCCGGCAATACTTGGCCTCAAGGCCAAGTATGGCGTGGAGCGACAAGGCGGTGGCGTATTGGCTAAACATCATGACACCCATGAGAGTCACGACGCCCTTTCGGAGCGGGGCCGGTGGAGCTAAGGGCCCCACCCAAGCCTCAGGAGCGGGTCTTAAGACCTGTTTCTAAAGCGCTACGGTAAATTGGCAGGCACCGCCGAAGCGGGGCGCCTGTTGGAGGACGGATTCCGAGAAGAATTCCGGATTCCATGTGGGGTCGACATTCAAGGTTTTCTTGTCCCAAACCTGAAGTCGGCTAGGGATTTCCCAGGGGTAGCCAAAGCTAAGGTTCTTAATGAGGTAAAATTGGGGAGGATGGCCGGGCCATTTGCGGCCCTGCCCATCCAAGGTTTAGTTGTGTCTCCTCTTGGCGTGGTCCCCAAGAAGAAGAAGGGTAAATTTAGATTGATCCAGCATCTCTCCTACCCCAGAGGCCGTTCGGTAAACGATGGCATATCAAAAGACCAGGCTACTGTGTCTTACGAGTCATTTGACCGGGCGGTCGACCTGGTGAGAAGGGAGGGCCAGGGGGCCCTTATGGCAAAAGTGGACATCGAGGCAGCATTCAGATTGCTCCCCGTGCACCCGACAAGCCATCGGTTGCTGGGGTGCTTCGTAGACGGAAGTTACTTCGTCGACTTATGTTTACCCATGGGATGCTCGATATCCTGTGCTTACTTCGAGGCCTTCAGCAAATTTTTACAATGGGTTGTGAGCATCATGGCGGGGTACAAGAGTGTTACCCATTACCTGGATGACTTTCTTTTTGTTGGCCCAGCGAGAAACGACGCTTGCCGTTTTATGCTGGAGGTGTTCACCGAAATCTGTACAGAATTCGGGGTACCATTGGCCCATGACAAGACGGAGGGCCCTACGGAACAATTGACTTTTCTGGGGATTCGGATTGACTCCTGCAAAATGGAGTGCAGTCTTCCCTTAGAGAAGGTGGAGGACATGCAAGCCGAGATTACGGCGCTGCGGGGCGCACGGAGGGTGACCCTGCGGCGGCTGCAATCAATATTGGGGAAGTTGAATTTCGCGTGCAGAATTATCCCCATGGGGCGGATATTCTGTAGACGGATGTCTATGGCTACGGTAGGGATTGCGAAGCCGCATCATTTCCTAACAGTCTCTAAGGCCATGCGTGACGATGCAGAGGTATGGGCGATGTTCCTTGCAGACTTTAATGGGCGGGTAGTCCTTCAAAAGGAGGGCACCACCAGCGCAGAGCTAGACCTGCACACCGATGGTTCTGGACCGATCGGTTGTGGGGCGTATCTCCAAGGGAGATGGTTCGCTGCGGCATGGCCGGAGGAATGGGAAGAGGCGGGTTTACTGCTGAACCCTACATTCCTGGAGCTGTTTCCTATGGTGGTAGCAGTGCACTTATGGGGTCCTTGTTTCAGGGACAGGCGAGTCATTTTCCATTCGGGTAATAAGGGGTTGGTTGAAGCCGTGAACAACATCACGGCGGCATCCGTACCAGTGATTAGATTGCTTAGGCATCTTGTGCTATGTTGCCTTCGCTTGAACATATGGTTTCAAGCAAGACACGTGACAAAGGTGAATAACGGAATTGCTTACGCCCTCTCTCGGTTTCAGGAGGATCGTTTCAGGGCGCTGGCTCCTCGTGCGAACGCCCTGGGGGAGCTCATCCCCGAGGAGCTCTGGGAGATTGGAGCTGTCAGGTAACGAGACTCGTGAGACAGTCTGTTGCCCCAGCGACGTGGAACGCTTATAGACGCGTGTGGGCTAAATGGGATAGCCTAGTGGCACTGGCAGGTGGTGCCACGACGGAGGACAAGAGCGTAGGGATCTTGCTTTGGTACCTGCTGCGGTGCGCCGAGCAAGGCTAATCAAAACCCGTAGTAGGGAGACAGGTCACGGCGCTTGCTTTTATGTTTAAGCTTGCTGGGCAGAGGGACCTTACTAAGGAGTTCCTAGTGCGCAAAGTGGTGCGCGGAATGTTCAGCGGTGCGCAAAGGCCAGATAGTAGGCGGCCAATAACATTTGCGCTGTTGCTGAGATTGGCTCAGGAATTGGTGGTGGTTTGCAGGGATCCCTTTGAATCTCTACTTTTTCCCTGGCGTTCTTCGGAGCGTTTAGGATAGGGGAGTTAGTCGCGAACAGTAGACACGGTTCGGGGGGTCTGCAATTGGTGGATACCTGCCTCAGGGAAGGTACGGTGGTATTGTGGTTGCGGAGGTCAAAGACCGACCTAGTGGGTAAAGGAAGAGAAGTGGTTCTGCATCAGGTTGGCACAGAGTGTTGCCCATATGCATGTGTAGTGGAGTACCTTAAGCAGCGACCGGTGGGACGGTGTTCGCTGCTGGTCCACGCCGATGGAACGGCACTGTCTGTGTATCAGTTTAAAAGAGTTTTAAAAAGCGCACTGCATCGGCTCGGTTTCAAGCAGTCCGACTTTGGGACACACTCCTTTCGGATTGGAGCTGCCACTGAAGCGGCTAGGTTGGGGTTGCCCGACGCGGCAGTAAAGCGCATCGGGAGGTGGGACTCAGACCGTTTTCGTTCCTATGTACGGCCAAATGCAGTGGTTTAATGGTGTTGCTTTCTACTTTCAGGGGAACAGAAGCAACTATGGATTGTGGGCCATTCCTACGTGTACTGGGCCCATAGGTTAGCCGCAGTTACCGAAGAAAAGGCACAACTGGGCTTTCCTGTTACGGACTTACGCGTAAGGTGGTGTGGTATTCGGGGTCTGCGTTGGGCGCAGCTCGACGGCCTCTTGGAAACGTACGCGCAGCGTTACGGGCAGCCCAGTCTTATCATTCTTCATGCCGGCGGGAACGATTTGGGGACAGTTCCCATGAGACGAATGCTAAAGGTGATGAGACGAGGCATCGAGAAATGGGTGAAGAAGTTCCCTGGCACGTTCCTTATCTGGTCTGAGATGATCAAGAGAAGATCATGGCGTAACGCGCGCGACCCAGTATGCTTAGATAAGGCTAGACAGAAGATAAACCAGCAGATTGCGAGCTTTGTGAGAAAACAAGGTTTCTCGGCCATCCGGTATAAAGATTTCGAACCGGTCGGCGCAGATGATTTTTTCGCAAAGGATAAGGTTCATCTTACGGAAATAGGGTACGAGTTGATGATGTTGGAGTTTAGGGAGAGTGTTTTGCGGGCTTTGGCTTTAATGTCCAGCAGGGGGGGATCGCAGCCTCGGGAGGCGTCCCTCGCATGCTCCGTGGCGGGAGGTGAGTTGCCCGGCCCACTGGCCTAAGGGGGCGATGGCCCCACCTCACAGGGTGTGCTTAAAGATAAGCATTGGGGCTTTGGGCAGGGCTCAAAGCGTGAGGTCACTGTTCGTGGCCGGGCTCCTCCCCCGGAAGGAAAGGACTAAATTAGTCATCTGAATAAGTTACGGTTGTTTGTTTACATTGTGTTAAAATAAAGCTGTGGCCCGTTGTTTCTCCCAACTCAAGTTGTCGTGTCAGTTATTCCATCAACTAGCCTGAATGGATCATGCATGGGTCATGAACGACGCGGAGGCTGCACAGGCTCCCTGGGTCAGCCTGTAGCGTCACGTGACCCAGCGGAGCCTGTGAGGCTATCAGCCAATCAGGAGCGTCGGGGGGCGTGTCGGAAGCCCGTTTCGCGCCATTGAACACAGCAGCGCGGTCTCCCGACTGGAATCCCACCCACCCACCCTGTAATTTGTTGTTAACAGATGTTATGGTTTATTCTTTAAAAAAAAAAAAAAAAAAAAAAGTATATATAATATAAATAAGAAATATTGAAATTAATATATATATTTTTGGTTAAAGAATTCGGAGAAGTGGCTATCGTATGTTGTTTTTTGTTAATTTATGTCTGTGCGGCGGGAGGTGAGTTGCCCGGCCCACTGGCCTAAGGGGGCGATGGCCCCACCTCACAGGGCGTGCTTAAAGATAAGCATTGGGGCTTTGGGCAGGGCTCAAAGCGTGAGGTCACTGTTCGTGGCCGGGCTCCTCCCCCGGAAGGAAAGGACTAAATTAGTCATCTGAATAAGTTACGGTTGTTTGTTTACATTGTGTTAAAATAAAGCTGTGGCCCGTTGTTTCTCCCAACTCAAGTTGTCGTGTCAGTTATTCCATCAACTAGCCTGAATGGATCATGCATGGGTCATGTACATTCTCTTACTACAATGGTACACACTGTACTTTATACTACTTTGTAAAGAGCACTATGGAATATGCTGACGCTTTATAAATAAAGAGTAATAATAATGATAATCCTTCATGTTCTTCATTTCTTGTGCAGTCATTGTGTATATCACTCGGTCAAGTCCAAGTACACAGTATGTACTCTATCCAGTGACACTGAACTGATATTGAAAACATGTAATACCTATAAGGCCCATCTAGTCTACGGTAGCCTAGACGGGTATTTTAGGTATTACATGTTTTCAATGTACAAAATAATAAAATTTAATGACGATACTGTTCTAGTCCATGTGGGTGGCCTGATATGTATTAACTCCTTGATTACAGAGAGTGAAATGAAAAATAGGATGGGAAGACATCCTATCTAAAGATTACTATTAGTTTTATTAAGAGGCACCCATAAGCTCTGTTTTACTTACTAAAATCATACAAAGTACATACAAGTAAATAAATACATAGGTAAATACATAGGCATATTAAACACATAGGAAACCTTCCATATCCCTTTAATTATTATGTTACTGCTATATTACAATAATGTAGGATTATGGTCCCCAAAAATGTGTTATTGGTGGACTTTCATTTTCTCTGTTATATGTTTGATTCCAAGTGGGTTTATTTGAGAAGCAGTATTGTATGCCTGTGTTCTGGAGCACAGAAGGGCATTTCAGGCATCTCTCTTTAGCTTTTGTTCACATATTGAGAACAACAGTTTCTGTGCTTCAGTCTATGGTGTATTTAGCCTGAATTCTCCCTGCACACTAAGAAGGTCAGGGGGCCGCATTCCTCTGATATCTTACATTGTGGGGGCATTGTACGGCATGGCTTAGTGTCAATGGGAATGTTACAAGTAGGAAGGAGCATTAAACTACTATTGATTACATGGCATGATGCTCAGTGCTGCGCTTTACAACTGTTCTATTCAGTTAAAGAACCACTGTACTCCAAAACTTTTTATCATGCATTGAAAAGTGCATGTTTTAATATATTACAAAAGTATTTTTTGCATGGAAATTAAATGATATTAAGTTGAAAAAAAAATAACAATGAAAATGAAGTATCACAGAAACAGGTAAAACACAATGACAATTCATTTGCAAGCCCGCAGATTACATTGTACAGGCCGTATGTCTGCGAGCTTAAATTTGCTATATAGTTTGTGTGTAACGCTTGCAAAATTGCGAGTTGCGCATGCGTTCTACATTGTGAGGCTCTCATTCCACGGCGAAGAGGGAGGGAGGGAAAGAGGAGGGAAGGAGAGAGAGTGAGAAGGAGAGGGAGAGAAAGTGAGAAGGGCAGAAAGAGATAATTGCGAGTTGCACATGTGCACTGTGCATTGCAAGGCTCGCATTGCACGGCGAAGAGGGAGGGAGAGAGGAGAGGGATAGAGAGAGTAGGAGAAAATGAGAGAAGAAGAAGGGAGAGAGAAGGAGGTAAGGAAAGAGAAGTAAGGAGGGGCAGAGAGAGTGAGAAGGAGAGGGAGAGAGAAGGAGAGAGAAGGAAGGAGGGAGAGAGAGTATTGCGAGTTGCTCCTCCTCACTGCGCATTGCAAGGCTCGTATTGCGCGATGAAGGGAGAGAGAAAGAGGGAAGGAGAGAGGAGAGAAGTGGCCATTAAAGTCTAGTAATTTAGAAATATACAGGCCAGTGAATATATGGACTTGTGAATTGAACTCCACCCAGGTTTAGCTGGGTGAGGGCTGATAGTAGGGAACTGCTTACTTGTTTAGTTAGTTCTTTAGTGGAAGCTAGGCCTGTTATTTTATTTGTTTTGTTTTGTTATTAACATTTTCACTGGCTAAATTTTTGTAAAACTTAAAAGTATATACAGCATTTTGTATTGTGTTCCTCCATCAAAGTGCCTGAAACACAGACACAAACCCAGTAAACTTGTCACATGATATATCTTTTTTTGTATGTATGTATTTAAATAGACACACAAGATAACACTTCCTTTAAATCCACAACTTATGCATATTTCTTTATTAATTTAACAGCAGTTATGGAAATATATGCAGAACATAGTTGGAAACCAGCCACTGTTTCTTCTGAATTTTTTGATAAACAATAATTCATAAAGAGCATTGTGTGACATACATTACTATCACTGTTGTTCAGGAAAGCAAAATTCAGACTGCCAAGTTTGAGTAAATATACTGTGTTACATTAGGCTCGTTCAGGTTTTAGGGAGTAGGAATAAAAAAAATTCTTGGGGAGAGAGAAAAAGATCCAAGTAGTGACCAAATGAACATGAGTAATATCACTACATGAGAAGCAATAGCCTAATGTGCAAACATGCAAGCAAACAAAGGGTACAAGTGTGTCTTTTCTGGGGTAAAGGTGTGTAAAGCAAGGCAAGGAGTAGTATAGAACTTTATTCAATTATCTATGCAAAGACAAAATATGTAGCAGGGGGTCAGAATGGTAAACTGCCTAAAAAACTAAATCTATCTATCTATCTATCTGTATCGTATCAACCTGACCCACTACAAGGACTACTGGCCTGGCAAGTCGACCACCTACGGTTCCCAGAGACTGCCATAACCGTGGATTATTTTTATTATTATTATTATCTTTATTTATATCGCGCCAACATATTCTGTAGCGCTGTACAGGGGTTTACTACATGGCAAAAAACAAACTTAACACCTTATAAAGAATGGAGGGCCCTGTTTTTGAGCATATAATCAAATGCACATAGTGCTTGTTTCCAAGACACGGACACACAATTGAAAGCTCGCAAACTTACAATCTAAGGATCAGGGCTATTTTAGCCAAAACTACATAAAATAAAAGACTATTAATCCATGATCACTGGTTGTGGCCAGAATGGCTTCAAGGGTAGACATTTGCCTCTACCCCCCTCCCCAAGTTATATTTTATAATTCTCAGAGACTAATCTGGGAAGTCCAAACTGTAAAAAAAATAGTATGGAAGTACCTACCGCGGGACCCAGTTCCTCTCCCTAGCTGATCCCTCTCAGATTCAATAATGACATACAGTATCTACCCTAGGAGAGACCAATTAAGGGTTGGTTCACCTCAATGGTACAGTAACCCTAGACTATAAGGAAACATGAGGTACCCTAACCCCAGTCAGGAAGCTCTAAGAGACGGCTCCCTCCCCACTGTATTTTGCTACCTCACCAAAGGCCACCTAGGTACACTCTCCATTCCAACCCAACGGTCCAACATCCCTTAAGCCTGGACATTGTTTCAGGCCTGGCCGAAAGGACCAATTGCATCAGCGCTGACCAGAACGGACTCTGATTGGTTGAGAGAAGCTTGGGGGAAATTCTGAAATTCCAAAAGTTGGCCAGGTTCTGTTTACATAGGTGAATGTGCCATTGTTTTGTTCTATGGAAAGGCCCAAAAAAAAGATTATGCTCTCTTTTGGAACAAATACACATGGTGTGTTTTCTTAAGGAAAATAGTGGTCTTTGGTACCAAGGTCCTAAGACTCTGCATCCAACCTCTGTGAGGGGATACTGAACCAGGGAATATATAGATATATATATTAATATATATAGATCTCATTTGATCTTGTGAGACCTGGCTATCAGAGTAATCTGGGCAGCAAAAGGAACATGTGGGGAGGGGAGCTACTGGGAACTGCTGGGGAAGGAAAGAAAGAGATCACAGTGCAGATGCTCATTGTGACCTCTTTCTTTCCTCCTACTAGACACCACTGTTAAGGTACCTACCACCCCATACCAAGCAGGGGAGGTAGGTGCTATGTCTTAATATTCATCTATCTATCTATCTATATATATTTATATATATATATATATATATATATATATAAAAAAAACCTTCCCTCTGACCAAATAATCTGGAGTGATTTGTCCCCCTAACTACCCCCTCCCAGCATTTCCTTGCACATATGTTAAGTACCATCTAAGCATTATGCTTGTGTTGTGGCATTTTCTACTGCTTACTTTTGCTGTTCTTTAAACATAAATGTGACAGGAAAATAAACACAACTTCATTCACATGCATTAACCTAATGAAGAAATTATTCACTGTACCTTTTTTTTAATTATTTTGACAGACACGTTTAAAGAGATCACTATTTTTTCATAGTTTGCTATATTTCTATAATGAATACCATGACCTACAACATTTCCTTATACAGCAAGATTATTTTTGGCAGAATTTCTGCTTGTTTTGTGCATGTTTAGATAGGAACTGACATGTCTAGTATACCAATAAATGTAGCTTAAGTAAATTAAAAGTAGGTCACCTTTTAACTTTTAAAGTCCTATTAGAAATTGTTATTTATGAAATGATATAAATAATTCATCACACCTTTAACATTACTGTACATAGCTCATATACACTATTATAATACAGTTCATGGCAGTGGTGTATTTAGATTTTCTGCTACCCTAGGCATGCCTAAGTGAATATGCCACCCTCAACCCCATCCCCAGAACTATTAGTGCAGACTTAATATATTTAATCTCCCCTTCTTCCCCCGTTTCTCTATTTTTTCTCCTTACATTCCTTCCTTTCTCTATCTTTCTCCTCCACTCCTCTCCTTTTAGTCCTTATTTTTTTCATTTCTCCCTCTTCATCCTGTTTCTCTCCCTATACTTATTATCCTCTTTACTTCCCCTCTCTCCCCCTCACGTTCTTTTATCTTCTCATTTTCATTCCTCCCTTCTATTTTTTTGATTTTTTCTAATTTCTCACTCTCTCCCCCACTCTTCTTTCTCTTATCCGGCTCTCCTCTTTTTTATGCCTCCCATTTTCTCCTTCCTTCCTACTCTACTCCCTCTCTTCTTTCTACCTCCTATAACTCCTTATCTCTCTCTGTCTCTCCCTCCACCTTTCAACCTCCCCCTTTTCCCTGCAATAAAATGATTTACACGTGTTTACAAGATGTGGGTCTCACAAGGTACCCATCGAGACTTCTTCCAGCTTGCTTGAAACCACAGATTCATAGCTGAGAGATGACCAGTTGTTGGGTATGTTCCAGTGCTTCCTTAATAGCAAAATATATTTTTCAGTATTAGTTATTTATCAGCTCTCCTAAGTGACTTTCATCTAGGATTTGTTCAGTTGGATATATTGTATAGTTAGCCATGTGGTGCGTTTGACAGGATGTTTTCAGCCTAGCCCGACTATGAGGCCGATTCATTTGAGCAATTGTAAGTTACTGGAGCCCTTAAGTGAGGCCACAACAACTCCCAACTATCAAATAGTTCAATAAATACAATTTTATTTACTTATAGGTTTTAATGGTCATGCATATGCCAATATGAAAAGTCATGCTGCAACATGCTGATAGCTATTAAAGACACACTAGGTCCTTAAATTGCAACACAAACACATGAAAATGGCTGACTTATTAACCCTTTGTCACTCACAGAGGCTCTAATGTGGCCCCTAAAAATACAAAGATCATCTTTTATACATCTCGTTAATCCCATCTACAATGGGAAAACAAATAGTGGCCAAATTACACCACCAAATGGCATATATCAAGAAACAGGGGAACATTTCACATTTGGTTGTTCAGTTACTCAGTTGTGGCCGACTCTCTGTGACCCTATGGACTGCAGCACACTTACTTATGTCTTTACCTGTGCTTATCCACAAGGTTTGCATGCCAAAGATATTGGAGTGGGTTGCCAGTTCCTTCTCCAGTGGATTGTTATTTGTCTCACCTCTCTGCTATGACATTACCCACCTACAGGGTGTACCTCACAGCTTTATTGAGGTACACAAGCCCCTTTACCATCACCAGTTAGCAATCCATAAGGGGACCAGTGGAACATACATCACACTAATCTACTCTAACCCATCATGAAAAGCCGCAAAAACACATGGAGGCTGTGCAGAGGCACGTGGAGCAACAGCAAACTCCCCTCCATCAGGGATATTCTCCACTAGGCCCATCCTGGAAAGTCCCACGCCATTGCTGGTGGCCATGTACCAAGCAGTATACCCATTCTCATTTGGTGACCTCCCATTAAGTGTTCTGCTATCAATTAGTTCACATTATCACCTGTCATATTCTTATCATGCCTTCAGGGGAATGTTGATACTCCACAGTATCACAAATTGCACTTTGCATGTGTATTAATCCTTTATTTTTATATATATTATTATATGATATCTCATGGTATTATTATTATTATTATTATTGTTATTATTGTTATTATATGTATTAACCTATTGCATAGTAACTAGGGCTCATTAGATTACTGATATAGGAATGTGACACAAATGTCATGTATGTGGATGTCCCAAAACCCTAACCATTGAAAACACACTGACACAGTGAGAACGGTATAACAAAGCTTTATTTCACAGAGAACAATCAGAAATGAACGAGACGTGATTTAATATCATGGGTGTGGTGTGGGCGCATGCTGGGAAGGCAAAAGGCTCTTGGGGAGAAAAAGGAAATACCTACAGGGGGTAATGTCATAGTCTAGAATAAGCATGATGCATAGCACCTACCAGGGTCACATGTGGTCACTACACCACTGCAACCGGAATATGATGAATAAAAGGATCATCAGAAATCACTGCATTTAATTGAAGAAACCATTAATGTACATAGCACTTACAACATGACTAGATTTGCTCAATGAAACAGATGATTCAACCTCTGGAATGTGTAATCCAATCCAGTTTCACAAATACAATGTGGTGACAAAACAAAAATCTGAAAAAAGTGGTCAAAAGTAAAAAGATGGAGGAGGATAAAAAATAGAAATGACATGCATGTACAGTGCTAAATACTGTAACTGAAACAATATACCAACTGATTCCCTTCTGCATGCATTACTAACCATTAGCTAGTTCTCAGGATAACTCACTGGCCATGATGATTATGTGTCATCTCACAATAAATGCTTAGCTGTGACCAGCTTCAGTGGTCAAGGTATACTATCACCTTCTCAATATGATTTGGTTCATCAACATTGATATCACATCCATCAGCTATACAGCTGTTGGCACATTTTAAAGAATACTCATGATATTAGCAATAGGGGTAAATAACCATTAATACGGAGAGGACATAAAGGTCTGCAGCCAGATTCACTGTTACATCAGTCACAAGGACAACTGAACTGAACATTCCACAGCTTAATAACACCTACACCCACAATCTACAGCACAACACACAGACACCTGCACTTGACTGAACCAATTGCTTTCACACTGCCATCTTGCATTTGTCACCCTCTTGTATCACGCCTAAACCATAAGATTGTTAGTTTGCGAGTTTTCAATCTTGTGTCAGTGCCTTGGAAACAAGCTCTATGTACATTTGATTTTATGCTAAAAAACAGGGCCCTCCATTCATTACAAGGTGTTTAATTTGTTTTCTGCTATGTACTCAACCCCTGTACAGCGCTACGGAATATGTTGGCGGGATATAAATAAAGATAATAATAATAATAATAATAATAAGGATCTGTTTTCAGACTGCTATTGAGGTCAGGATCACATGCTTCACTATTGCATATATCAATGCTGGCTGTGATTAACATGCCATTGTGAGACTTTGCCTCCCCCGAACTACCACCCCCCCTGGCATCAGGCCCCTCCCCCTATGTCCCTGGCCTAGATGTACCTCTTGCTAGGTCCGCCCTGCCACCACCCACCTCCTCTTCTCCACTCTTCTCCTCCGCCACCTCCACCTCTGCCACCTTCTCCTCCAACTCCTCAACCTCTTCCTCCTCTCCTCCACCACTCCCCAGGGCCACCTCCCTCTCCTCTCATTCCTCCTCTCCTCTTCTCCTCATCCCGCGTCTCCACTCCTCTCCCTTCCTCTCTCCTCCCTCCATTTAAATCCCCAAAATAATATAAGGATAAATAAAAATAAGTGTTTCTGTTTATGTATGAAGAAAAAAAAAAGTGTGTATTATGTATATTTATTAACTGTTGTGGGATGGGTGTGGGGGATGGTGGGTGTGTGTATAAGTGATCTAACTCTATGTATATCTATGCGTGTAATTTAAATTATGTGTATTGTTATTATGTTTAATCTGTAAATATGTTTATTCAAGGATTAAGTGTAAATCCGTAATTAGATGAATAAAAATAAGCAAAACCGCATTATACTGCTCTCAAAACTCGCCTACTCTCTCACTCTCTGCCAAAAATTTCCGGGACCTCCGTACTACTTCAGAAGAAAATACAACACAGTCAATACATTGGCGTGTGGAATGCAGCTATATAATCTCTCCCTGTCAATCATCTGCGGCTAGACAGCTTTCTTGGCTGAGACGCCTGTGTCGCACTCATACCGTGATTGGATCGCATCTAATCCAGTCCATTAAAAGTTTGCGCAGGAGGGGTTTATGGGCTTGAGACCTCGGCCCGTAACTTGTGCACTTGCTCAATTGAATAGCACCGGAATTGGAGTTGACCACGAGCCCCCAACAGGCCCGCATTCATACAGCCTGTATATCGCGAGTTGCAGCTTTCAAATTGAATGAGGCTGTGTTTATAGTTGCTTCTTGATGTATACACTTAGTGTCCCTACCAAATAGGGTTATAATGGGTACAAGTAGATTGTCAGTTCATGATATGGTGGGGCTGAAGAGGGTTCATTAAATACCTCCTTGGAGCCTCTTGCTATCTGGTCATCCATTTATGGCTGTTGTCACTCGCAAGTCCTACCTCAAGGTGTTAATGTATTTTTACACCTCTACTTAATACTGGCTAATACTGGCTTAATAAAACAATTTAAACTTTATTTAAAAAAAAATCTTATTTATAAAAAAAACACTGGTTAGTAATATATCAGCAGCTACACAAGAAACTTCAGAAGAACATCAAACAGGAAACCTGGCCTGAACAGGTTGTCTGGTATGATATGATCCTTACTTTATTTGACAGACAGATTAATGTACAATACATAATTTGTGGTGACAGATTATTATTATTATTATTATTATCGTTTATTTGTAACGCGCCAACATATTCCGTAGCGCTATACATAAGTTGAGTTACAGGCAATGACAAGTTAAAGATTCATACATTGCAAAGAGTGGATGGCCCTGTCTTTGAGCTTGGAATCCAGTGTCCATAGCGCTTTCCCTAAAGCACTGCGCAGGATTGAAACTCGCAGACTTACAATCTAAAGGTTGGAGTTTGTATGTGGTACAGTAGGGAGAGAGTAGTGCTGAGCATGTTAGGGAGGAAGGTTATAGGCTTCTTTAAAGAGGTGCGTTTTTATTGATGTTTTGAAGGATTTAAGGCAGGAGGATAGTCTGGTGAAGCGAGGCAAGGAGTTCCAGAGAATTGGGGCAGCGCGAGAAAAGTCCTGGAGGCGGGAGTGAGAGTAGGTGACAAGAGTGGTAGAAACAAGAAGGTCGTTAGCAGAACGAAGAGGGCGTGTGGAGGAGTATTTGGAGATGAGAGCAGAGATGTATGGGGGTGTGCTGTTGTTGAGGGCTTTATCAGTTAGGGTCAAGATTTTAAACTTTATTCTGGAGGCTAAGGGAAGCCAGTGAAGTGATTAACAAAGAGGAGCTGCCGACACTGAACGATGTGTACTGAAGATGAGTCTGGCGGAGGCATTTATAATGGATTGAAGTGGGGAGAGGCGAGTGATGGGCAGGCCAACAAGGAGCGAGTTGCAATAGTCAAGACGAGAAATGATGAGAGAGTGTATTAGAATCTTAGTAGTGTCTTGTGTAAGGTAATGGCGTATTTTGGATATGTTTTTTAGATGGAAAAGACAGGATTTGGTTAGAGACTGTATGTGTGGGATGAAAGGCAGAGCGGGGTCCAGTAGAACCCTGAGACAACGGGCTTGGGAGGTGGGAGTGATGATGGCATTGTTGACAGAGAGAGAGATGTGAGGAATTGAAGCTGTAGTAGAGGGTGGGAAGATTAGGAGTTCAGTCTTAGACATGTTGAGTTTCAGATGGTGGGCGGACATCCAAGAGGATATACTAGAGAGGCAGTTGGAGACGTGTGCTAGAAGAGAGGGGGATAGATCTGGTGCTGAGAGATAGATTTGGGTGTCATCTGCATAGAGATGGTACTGGAATCCAAAAGAGTTTATTAGGGTGCCGAGTGAGGATGTGTAGATGGAGATCAGATCAAGCATACCACATTAATGGCCATGTTTGCGGGTTCCCTGGTGGCCCAGTGGTTAGGACTCAGTGTTTTCAGTCAGGGAACCAAGAGGTCACACCACCCTGACACTGAGCAGGGTTGGGGCTGGTCAGTACTTGGATGTGAGACCACCTAGGAATACCGGGAGCTGTATGCTGGGGCCCACTGGAGAAGGAACATCTCTGCCATGAATACCAGATTTTGATGTACAAACAACTCCTGGATACCCACACTGCCCAAACGTGTTTTGCTCTTACTATATTAAAGTTTTCATGGTAATTCCAAATTGTAGAAAGAGAAAATGCCCCCCAAATTAAAATCTGTTCATTTAAAACATTTTTTTTTATTTTTTATGTGTTTTATTTTCTCTGGTCCAGGAGATGGATTACTTCCCTATTGGTACTATGTAGACATAATTCTGTGTCTAATTCCAACCACTAAGATGCTGTAACCATTTAAAACAAGACCTGTAGGTAATAGAATGCCTCACAATTGTGACTTATAGCAAAGCATAGCAAACATGAACCTATCACGTAATAAGTTCTATTTAAATAATTAAAAAACATTTTTCAGTGAGTGACACATATGCTCATTGGCAGTATCTGCAAATTAATGTCTCTTGTATCAAAACTAATTTACTTTTGGCCAGTCCCTCACTAATGAAACACACATATAAAAACCCAAATTTTTGATAATGTAATTTTGTTCGTATTACTATCTTTTATTTGTAAAGCACCAATATATTCTATAGTACTATTCAGGGGCATACAGTAAAATATGTGCACAACAAAAAACAGAACATACTGAAACAAAAGGAGATGAGTGTCCTGCCCATGATTTACCAATAAGACATTATAATTATTTGATCTATCTATCTATCTATCTATCTATCTATCTATATAAGGCTGGCAATGCTGTTTGCCACACAATGTGAGTTTTTTTCTCCTCTGATCACCTTCGACGCTCATCGCAAGCCCCACGCTGAGCGCCTTTGGCGCTCATCTCGTGGCTCACAATGAGCGCCTTCGGCACTCATTGCTAGCCTTTCCTCCCGCCTATTGTACGGGCCGCTCATTGCAGATTTTGTTAACCTGCAAGTTTTGAATGCCATGTGTCTCTTTCCAGCATCTCCCCCCTGTCCCTTCCCTGTGTCTTTCCCCTCTGTGTGTCTGCTGAATGTTTGCGTGTTAGGCGCTGAAGGCTGTCTGTTTTATTTTCAAAGTCCAGCGTGCCAGGCGTTGTTGGCGTAAGTGTTACTGTCTTTGCTCAGACTCGTTTTCATCCAGTTTCAGAATGATTTAAGTTTTTCATCTGCCATTATTTTCCTTGCTTAGCCAATTTTGGATTGACGAAAACCCCTAAATATCGCCCAAAATCGCTTGCAACCTCACTCACATGCTTTCTAGCTCTTCCCCTGTGCTGTGTGTGAGTGTTATTATATTTGTTTATTTATTTTTTGGGGGTTTTAGAGTTACACTCTTGACCCTGTTTACGCATTTGAACCATGAGCCTAAGTCCTGCGCCGTACACGGCTCGCGGTTGCGACCTTGCTTCACAAGGTCGCAACTGCGTGAACATCGCAAACGTTCCGAACAGCGTTCTTAGTCCACAACTATATATGCAATACCTCGTTTAACCCTGTAGATAGGTTCCAGGCAATAGGAGTGTTAAGCGAAACAGCTCTAAACGGGGCAGTTTAACATGGGAAAGATAGGACTAGGGGAACTCGTGAAGAAAAACCACACAAACATAAAACTAACACAAACTGAACATTAGCATCCTTCAGGACTCAGTAAATTGACGCAACACCAGGGTGGCAGAGCGGGGGGGGGGGGGGGGGGGGGGGGGGCGAGGGGGCGGTCACTACCCAAGGAAAAAAAAAACCAGAAAGCTCATTTTCAAAAAATCCTAATTAGATGGTATCACCACGCAGTACCTGGTTCCTGCCAGTGGAGAGCTCGCGATGAGCACCGGAGGCGCTCATCACAAGGTCCCCCAGGCTTGCAACACCATGCAGTACCTGGTTCCTGCCATTAATATCAAGAACGTACCTGGATACAACCCTACCAGCAGCGATGCACTCCATCTTCTCTTCTGCGCCTCCCATCCTCCGGCCGGAAATATTTTCTGGATCAAGCCACGCAAATGCACGCCTTCATCCAGAAAGTAGTTTCGGCCAGAGGACAGGAGCCGCAGAGGAGGTGAGTGAGTCTCTGCTGGCAGGTTACATCCGGGTATGAGATACAGAGGAGAGGGAAAAGGGAGAGGAGGGGGATGGAGTCACAAGGGAGAGAGAGGGGGGAGGAGACACAAGGGACGGAGAGGGGGGGAAGGAGACAAGAGGGGGGTAAGGGAGAGGGGGAAAGGAGACACAAAGGGGGAAAGGGAGAGGGGAAAGGAGACACGAGGGAGGAAAGGGAGAGGGGAAAAGGACACACAGGGAGAAAGGGAGGGGGGGGGAAGGAGGAACAGGAGAGGGGGAAGGAGATACAGGGGAGGGAGATGGGGAAAGGAGACACAGGGGAGGGAGAGGGGGAAAGGAGAAACAGGGGAGGGAGAGGGAGAAGGAGACATAGGGGAGGGAAAGGGGGAAGGAGACACAGGGGAGTGAGAGGGGGAAAGGAGGTACAGGAGAGGGAGTGAGAGGGGGAAGTAGACACGATGGGGGAAGGGAGAGGGGGAAATGAGACACTTGGGGAGGAAAAGGGGGAAAGGAGGAACAGGAGAGGGAGAGAGGGGAAAGGAGACACAGGGGAGTGTGGAGAGAAAGGAGGTATGGGTAGGGAGAAGGGGGAATTGAGACACAGAAAAGGGAGAGCGGAAAGGAGGCACAGAAGAGAGAGAGGGGCAAAGGAGACACAGGGGAGACAGGGGAGGGGAAGGAGACACAGTAGAGGGGGGGGAGACAGGGGAAAGGGAGAGGGTGAAAGGAGGAACAGTAGAGGGAGAGAGGGGGGAAGGAGGTACAGGGGAAGGAGAGGGGGAAAGGAGACACAGAGGAGGGAGGGGGAAAGGAGACACAGAGGAGGGAGGGGGAAAGGAGGCACAGGAGAGGAAGAGAGGGAAATGAGACACAGGGGAGATAGGGGGAGCGGAAGGAGACACAGGGGACTGGGGAAGGAGACACAGGGGAGGGAGAGGTGGGGAAAAGACACAGGGCTGGTTGGCCATGACAAGTGACGGATTGGCCATGGCCAGCAATGAGCGGCAAAGCCGCTCATTGTGCGTCTCGCGAAGTGCGCCCAAGGCACTCATTGCGAGGCCTGCAAAGTAGACGCTGGGAGGGGGTCGGCACTCATCGCGAAGCCCGCAAGTTACAGGGGGAAGAGCCAAGCATTGTCTGGCAAACAGCATTGCCAGCTTTCAAATTTTATTCCATTATTTTTGATGGGCAATTTCATAGTATTACATATGATTCATTATGCTATGGGACAGGGTTTTCTTATTATATGCATATATTGGATGCACTGTAATATATGTTAGAAATTGATGTTTAAATATGTTTTATAGTTATTTATATATTTATTTATATATGTGGACTGAGAGACTCTGTTTAGATGTTTAAACAAGAGATTCCCTGGGGACAAGCCATCAGCCTTCCATTAAACAATGGACTGATTAAGGCATTGCAGACCTCCTGGATAGAGCCACCTACACACTCCAGAAGCAGGGTTAAAGTTGTAGGCACCTGGATAAGCAAGAGGTGCTCACTTAGCTGGGCTTGTAATTATAGACTCAATAACCAAGCTAAACATACAGTAAATGTGCAACCACAAGTTAACATTAACTAAGTGCATTGTGTTCAAGGTTTGTGATGTTTCTGTATTCTCTTTTTCTGAAGTTTGTGTATTCTCTAACACATTCTGTTGTTTTACCTGGTATAAAGTTGTCTGGTTAGTGTGCTCCTGAAGTATGGAAGCTAACTCAGAGTGGTTTTCTTTTGTCTGAGAGTAATAGTGACTTGGTATGCTATGGGTCCCTGATACTGTTGCTGAGGAATAAAGCCGGCTGGAGGAGGCGCTGAATTAACCTCTGGAGATCCGGAACCGAGGTCTAGCTTACACTTCCTTGATACTGAATAATTCTAGCAGCAATTTTAAAAAGGAAAACTTTATCCATATGTGTTAACCCTCTTTCTTATGGTGCCGCACATTTCGTGACTGCAGTGGCGCATTAAGTTGTTGGTGTCTACTCATCATACTACTTTCTCACCAAAAATCTCATATTTCTTTCCCTTTGAGATCACTTAAAACAGCTGTTGAGAATCACTGCTGTAATATACAGTGTTGAAGTATACGTTGTTTATAAAAAGAATCCTAGTCAAGTCATTTTGTCAATTTGTAGTTTTGTGCCTCCAAGACTGGAGAATATGTTTCAGGCAGTGTAGTACCACAAAATCAATTTTGGCCTACTATAAGGGCAGGTCAATCACAAAGCTATTGTTAAAATGTCCATTTAGTACATGATTATTATTAGCCTTTATTTGTAACGCACCAACATATTCCGTAGCACTATACCGGGGTTGGAGGGCCCTGTTATTGAGCTTTTAATCAAACACACACAGTGCTTTCCCTAAAGCACCTAAAAATATTGAAAACTCGCAAACTTGCATTCTAAAGGGTGTGTGTGAGGTACAGGAGAGTGATAGATGCATTGTGCATATAAAGCTAAAGATGATAGGCTTCTTTGAACAGATGCATTGGTTTCAAGTATTAGGTATCCATAATGTTCTACTCCCATTTCTCTGAGCTCATTAGCCAGTCAGCACTTAGTCTCATGCAGAAAGCTAATGTTCACTTTTCAACTGTTACTGTTGCCATGGCAACCCACAACACCACAGCACTCCATTTGAAGATTCTCCCCCATCAAAGCTGTCATATCAACAGCCCTCTCCAACACACTACTGCCACCAAAGTATTATGGATGCCTGCAAGGTCCAGCAGAAGCATCAACAAAGTGTTTTTCTACTTAAAAGCTAACTTTATAACCTTTCTCTGCTTAATTATATTTTTTAGTCTGGCTCATTGTTCAAGGAGTTCATATTTTTTGAGAAATCTGAGACAAAAAATTGCTGGGTTTGCTCTAATCTTTAGACCAGAGACCCTCCTACCCTTTCAAGCTGTAGCTGGAAGTACAGCTTATTCCTTTAGGTTGTGTCAGTATAGCTGTGCAGTAAATTGGCAGTTGCAGGGAGTCAATTCCACGCTTTGACATAGACCAAAAAAAGATGGGTGGAGAAGGTTTGGTAGCCTTATTTCTTTACAATTACATAATAGAGTAGAGAGGCATGTCTATCTGCCTAAGCTCAAAGCGCCCAGGCCTAGGGCAGCACATTTTCAGTCGGCATTAGGCTGCCTAAAGATGCAGTGCATTACATTGAATTATGTTTCAATATGCACACAAATGTCTACATGCCGTGATATTTCTGTCTGTAAATGTACTTGACACTTTCTGCCATACTATACATATACATAATCACACATAAACTTGTGATTTGAAATATAGATAGAGGGAAGGAGGAGCTGCAGGGTGTGTCATGGGGGGCAAACAAATCTGAATTTCCTAGGGCAGCATAAACCTAAATACGCCCATGAGAGTGTCGGATGAGGGCCTTGTATGGACCCAGGTCCACCTTTTGACTACCTCTACTGTAGGGTGTTAGAGCATTGCAGAAGCCCTTTAATTTGGAAAAAACAAACAAACCACAAAATAAGTGTTAGTTTAAAACAATCAAAAGATAAGTTTTATCATTAGCGCTTTTTATTATTTGCTAACAAACAATCTATGAAACATAACCAGTAATATTTTAGCGCTGCTTCATTTTTGCCCCCAAAAAGCATTATACATTTATAAACACCTAAAAAAATAACTACTTTTTTTTTAACTAATTACCATCAAATGCATATTGATAATACTAAAACTAAACAAAATCTACAGGGACATGTACTGTCTATCTAGCAGCTAAAATTGATGAATGAGACATTGAATATTCCACTTCCTCTTACATTTTAGGTTTTCTTAAAATACTTTTCTTTTACAAGTGTATCCCTGGTTACTAAACAGCCGTCATCTAAATTGCAGCGTAAACTGGTCTGGATTTTCTGTTCTACAGTAGCAGATTTCTGAAGATAAGACACGTTAAAAGGTGCAGAACTATGTAATGCATCTCAAAGACAAAGATTTTTAAACTAGATTTACTTTTATTAATCTTTTCTAGCTATATCAACAGCAAATACTTGGCACAGGTTATTTTGTATGCAAAATAATTACAAGTTGCTTTTTTAATGATTTCTGACTATTTGCTAATTGTTTCCTTGCTTACCCTAATCATATCCTTTTCTAATTAGGGTGCCAAACAAGTAACAAATGCAACCACGAGTACGAAGACATGTTTAAGTAAGTCTGCAGACTGTTTTTTTCCCACAGAATTAATTAAGTGCTGTAGTCAAGCCCAGATTTACATTTGAGGTATCCGCGGGCAAATATACCCCCCTCCAAAAAAACAAACACACATTTTTTTGAAAGCTGTAGGCAAATAATATATATCTATTTGAATCTATATACTGTATATAGAAGAAAGTAGATGTGTGCCCAAGGGTTCCCTGGTGGTCCAGTGGTTAGAATCCGGTGCTATCACCATGGCGACCTGGGTTCACCTCCCTGAAGCCAAGCAAAGTTGGGCCTGGTTAGTACTTGGATGGAAGACGACCTAAGAATACCAGGAGCGGTACACTGTGGCCTACTGGGGAAAGAACTGGCAGCCCACTTCAGCATCTCTGCCATGAAAACCAAGTGGATCGGTATGACCATGGACATAAAGATGTTCCTTCTGTGTTACGGTCCATGAGGTCACGGATAGCTGGAAACAACGCAAAAAAACAAAACATGCTACTATAAAGAAATACTGATTTGCATTTTGGCACGTCCAAGGGCGTAATGGAAACTCTTTTATTGTCATTTTAAACCTTTTATAAGGATGAACACGCACACATACATACACACACATGCCTATATGTAGGAGAATATTCAGTAATTTATTTATACATGTTAGGATGACAAAATAAATTAATATTATTCATTTAAACAACAATAATAAGAGACAACATTTCTATCACTGAGGAATCTAGTGATATAAACTGCAATACTCTGCTGTCTTCTCTGGCAGAGATGGGGTTAAAGTGCAATCATTCTTTGAAAATAACTGACATGGTCTGTGGTGCCCCCAACGTTGCTGCGAATGACCCCCATGGCACCTACCATTGATTCCTATTAAATTGGGTCTCCTACAGACCCCCATGGTATCTAAACCTAAACCCCTATCATGGGGGTCCCTATGGACCCCCATAGCACTCTAACTACTACATAGTGGTCCATAAGGACCCTATCAACCCTGGGGGTCTTCAAATGCCACCATAGTTTCTAACACTACCCGCTAATAAAAAATACTAATAATAAATATAAATATAAATTGCAGGAATTAAAAAAATATTTACAAAAAATAAACTATAGAAAAATAAAAAGAATGACAGAAAACAATAATTAAAAAGTACACTGCAAAATCAATAAAAAGCTACAGCTCTAGGGGGGAAATTATACTTGCCCTCCCCTTGGTGACCCTATAGCGACTTTCTTCAATATACAGTGGATATAAAAAGTCTACACACCCCTGTTAAAATGTCAGGTTTCTGTGCTGTAAAAAAATGAGACAAAGATAAATCATTTCAGAACTTTTTACACCTTTAATGTGACCTATAAACTGTACAACTCAATTGAAAAACAAACTGAAATCGTTTAAATAGAAGGAAGAAAAAATATAAAAATAAAATAATATGGTTGCATAAGTATGCACACCCTTAAACTAATACTTTGTTGAAGCACCTTTTGATTTTATTACAGCACTCAGTCTTTTTGGGTATGAGTCTATCAGCATGGCACATTTTGACTTGGCAAGATTTGCCCACTCTTCTTTGCAAAAACACTCCAAATCTGTCAGATTGCGAGGGCATCTCCTGTGCACAGCCCTCTTCAGATCACACCACAGATTTTCATTCGGATTCAGGTCTGGGCTCTGGCTGGGCCATTCCAAAACTTTAATCTTCTTCTGGTGAAGCCATTCCTTTGTTGATTTGGATGTATGCTTTGAGCTGTTGTCATGCTGAAAGATGAAGTTCCTCTTCATGTTCAGCTTTATAGCAGAAGCCTAAAGGTTTTGTGCCAATATTGACTGGTATTTGGAACTGTTCATAATTCCCTCTATCTTAGCTAATGCCCCAGTTCAAGCTGAAGAAAAACAGCCCCAAAGCATGATGCTGCCAACACCATGCTTCACTGTGGGTATGGTGTTCTTTTGGTGATGTGCAGTGTTGTTTTTGCGCCAAACATATCTTTTGGAATTATGGCCAAAAAGTTCAACCTTGGTTTCATCAGACCATAACACCTTTTCCCACATGCTTTTGGGAGACATCAGATGTGTTTTTGCAAAATGTAGCCTAGCTTGAATGTTTTTCTTTGTAAGAAAAGGCTTTCGTCTTGCCACTCTACCCCATAGCCCAGACATACGAAGAATACAGGAGATTGTTGTCACATGTACCACACAGCCAGTACCTGCCAGATATTCCTGCAGCTCCTTTAATGTTGCTGTAGGCCTCTTGGTAACCTCCCAGACCAGTCTTTTCATCAATTTTGGAGGGAGCTCCAGTTCTTGGTAATGTCATTGTTGTGCCATATTTTCTCCACTTGATGATGACTGTTTTCACTGTGTCCCATGGTATATCTAATTCCTTGGAAATTCTTTTGTACCCTTCTCCTGACTGATACCTTTTAACAATGAGATCCCTCTGATGCGTTGGAAGCTCTCTGTGGGCCATGGCTTTTGCTGTGGGATGTGACTAAGAACATTTCAGGAAAGACCAACTAGAGCAGCTGAACTTTATTTGGGGATAATCAGAGGCACTTTAAATGATCATTTATTCAAGTTAGTGGAGTCCATTCCGTAGCGTTGCTATGGAGACTACTGAGCACACGTTAGAGCTAGAGAGCTACAGCCAAACCCCCCTAGTACGAGTCATTACATTTTTTTTGTGGGTGCCATGGAATACCTCTGCAAATTTGCTTTTAAAAACTCCTTTTGCTATGAGTCACCATTAAGGAAGATTTAGGGATCCATGGAATAGAGGCCTAAATATGGGAGCTCTATGGTTGCTAAATATTGTCATAATTGTTTGCTCCAAAATTGCCTTGGTTTTGTAACAAGGATATTTTAGTGAAAATATCTTTAAAACTCAGCAGTTTGTATTTATTACAATAGCAGCGCGTTTTCAGGAATATATATGGCCCATTTTAGCCGGCTGAAAGATTTGCCCTACTAAGTGACCTCTCACCTAAGTGAATACAGCACATTATCTAACATTGTTAATAAGATGAAATGAACAAATATGGGTGTAGAATATGACTAGAGATGAATCATCACGTATGTTGGCGTGTGCACTGTTGATTATTCCCTGTAGTAAAGTGAACTGATGTCAGCACTGCACATTGGAACATGATTAAACATATCTAGGGGATTAATATAGCTTACCTTTCACTTCAGTGCTGTTTTGTGGGTCTTTGTCATAGAAAACTAACAGGTGGTTAGAGAAATTAATATTTTAAATGTATACATAACAACAAACATATACAGTATTTATCTCCAAAAATAATAATAAAACTTTCTAAAGGTGTTATATTATAGAATATTTGTAACTACATTTGAATATAACCCATGATTCCATATGATATTGTTGTAATATATGAAAATAGCTTTAAAAAAGTTATTTCTTGTTTGTTGCAGTTCCTATTTGGGAATAGAGACTTCCGATGATAACAGTTAGGCACTCAAGTCATATGACTTGTGTGCCAAAGGACAACTATCATAGGTCAAAGGACCATTGTACTTCAAGAAAATTGTGAAATATGCAACAAACTAAACACATTAAAAGCTCTGTAAGCTGTGAACCCAGAGGCATAGCTAGTGAGGGCTGGAGGGGCGGTCTGCCCCGGGCTGCACTTTTTTTGGGTGGCATTTTGTGTATGAGAGGGACGGCAAGGGCGGCACATTCTGTATCGTGAAGGGTGACAGCCGCAGCAAACTCAGCTACCGCACGGGGTGGCAAAAGCTGTAGCTACTCCGCTGTATGAACCTTAAACATAAATAATTTTATGTATAAAAGATTTCTTCTTGTCTTGTTTCCTAGCAGCTTAAGGGCTGTGTTTATCTTTATCCTTTTCGAGGAGGAACGGTGGGGAAGATGGAAAAGGGAGAGGGATCTGTAATTGTTAAATAATTGGATTTTTTATTTTTTTGTTTGTAATTATACTCTTTCTCAGACTCATATTACTTTTAAACATTTTTTCTTCTTTATACATTGCTTTAGTAGGACCCTCTTCTGCATTTGGCACACAAAAAAGAATAAAGTTAAAAATCCATATTTTCACAAACCACATTTTAATAAGTGGGCTGCGTATAAATTAGTAATATTACATTAAATGTCTTGGGTTGAGGGTAGCAAGAATATCTCTTATCTAAATGTAGTCCCCTCTACCCATCTAGTTCCAGCACACTGCTTGTCTCTCTATTCTTCAGTTTCTCCATCTCTCTGTGTTTGTGTGTCTCTCTATGTCCCAATGTGTCTGTGTCTCTATCATCTCTCTCCCTCTAAATAACTCTTCCTGTCTTGCTCTTTCTCTTTCTGTTTGTCTCTCTCAACAAGTCTCATTATCTCTATCTCCGTCCGTCTCATATGGTTCTTTGTCTGTCTCTCTCTTCTATGTGTCTGTCCTCCGTCTCACTTTCTGTTTCTCACTCTGTTTGTGAAGTACATAGCAAACTAACATCAGCAGCTGTGTAGTCCATGGAGATAAACCCTTAAAAAAAAGAGAATTCTTGAAGATTGCTTATGAGTATAGGAATCCATTTTGTGTTTATTACATCACTTCCTGAGAGCTTAATCATGTTGGGGATTTTATATATAAATTAAAAGAATAGTGGGAGAGTAGGGAAAAATGAGAGTTCAAGAACCTTTGTTAGTTAATAGGATCTGATTGCAATTGACACCACACTGACCCAGAATCAGGACGATTGCATCAGGAAATGCAAGCATTGCTCTCTAGTAATGTAAATTCCACTCTCACATACACAGCCTCCACCAATGTACAATGTTTGCATCGGGGGGTTCAGCAGAAAAATTAGTTTTTAATTAAAAACGAAAAAACAAACAAAATAGAGGTACTCAATCAGAGAACAAAGTAACCTTAATAGGTTAGTTCTATGGACATGATAACCCACTCAGAAAGCAGCCTCTTTTAGCTCACTTGTGCCCTTCACAGGGAGAAATATCATGAAGTATATCAGTCTGGTCTCACTCACTAGAGTAAGCCCCCCGAAATAACCTGAACAGGAGAAACAGCAAACCCCAGACGTACGTTTCGGCCTTCATTGGGCCTCATCAGTGAGGTGCAGCTGAACTCCCTTAGGCACAGTGAGTAATTAAAAACTAGCTTAATATCTTTTTACTGCTTAATTATGCTTTTAAAAGTTTTTAACATATTTTTTTCATTGCGGTTCTTTAAATAATTAGTAGCCTGGTTTAAATATAACAAAATAATATATGTAATTTTGATCAGTGAATGACATAAAGCACCACTATGATCATTTTTTTCTGTATGGTCTTGTGAATAACTAAACTTGATAATGAACGAAATGGTTTTAGAAACCAATAATTAAATAAAACGATCCCTAAACCTAACAACCCTTACATGTTTACCGTTTGCATGCACTTATTCTTCATTGTGTGGATCGATTTTATCAGCTGTGTTTGCTTTCTCAACACATTGGCCTTTGTGAAGCCATGAGCTTTCCATTAGTCCAACTGAAAGTTCTGCCAGTTTTAGATGTCACATTTCCATTGTCCAGATAGAAACTGCCTCTGCATCCAAAGTTTCCTCCCATCTTAGGAAGTAGAATAAATGTCAAAATAAATTACGTTTGATAGTTTAATATTCATTTGTAAGTTTATTTTATTTTATTTTATTATTTTATTTTAATCAAAAATCTGCTTGTAAGCAATCCTTAAAGGAGCAAGTTTTTACTCCTTTGTGTGGCCACCTGGATATAAAGTCCACGTTTCCTGCCACCGTGTCTACCGCTCTCGTGAGTGAAGGTGATTTTTCTTTAGGTTATGCTTGTGAAAAATAAACAGCCTTTGTTTACCACCCTGACAAGTCTTTCTTTGTAAAGCCAGTGACGAAAAATTAGAGAACTTTTATATTGTGACGGTGGCTAAAACAACAGGTGCAAATGTCAGCAAATAATATTTCTCCTGATGATACTGCCCTCCATAGTAGTTATCTAGGTGATAACAGATTTACTGATACATGAAATCCCAGCAATATTCATCCCTGCATTTGCAGGCTTAGGAGCAAGCCCGTAACTCCTGATGAAACAGCCAATGGAAACAGAGATTGTCACCATGACCAACCTCCGAGCCCGTAACTCGTAAGTAAAGGCCGTAGGACTTTGACATCCAACCTCCAAGCCCATAGGACTTTGAAGAAAATGGAGGTTGAATTTCAAAGTCCTACGGGCTTGGAGGTTGAAGCCCGTAGGACTTCACAGTGATTGCTGTGATCGATATAACACGAAAATTGAACATGAAATTAAGTTTTGGAGAATGTTGGGCTATTAATTCTAAGACCTAACATCACTTACACTCTTCATAAAAGTGCAGCTTTGCTTTTTTATTTTAAAGTGCTCCGATTTGTCATTAAGCCCTTTGCGAGACCTCCTTGGTACCAGAAACTTGTGGTTAAATATTTGCCATTTGCGGGCTTGACGGAGTGGTTAGCGAGGGGGAATTGAAGCAATCGAATAGCGATTCGCGATTTTAGCGTTCTTGCAGCTGTGAAAGATCAAAGGCTTGGAGGGCAATGACTTCCGATTTTACAAATCGCAATGGATCACAGCTCGCAGCACGTAACTCGATTGGAGCCCGCAAACAGAAGCCAATTGAATAGCAAAATAACTTGCAACTTCCACTTGCTAGCCGGGATCTCAAAACTGCAGCAATTGAATGCGGCTCTATTTATTTTATTGGATACTGAATATATATGTGCTTTGTGTTTCAGAGAATGAATCCTTGCGCTTTTCCATTCCCCTTTAATAAACCTGGGCTCTAAATGCATTCCAACTGGAGTCAAAGTAAGAAAATATATATATTTTAATAATATTAAATTAATACAATATTTCATATTAACTATAGTTTTGTATTATACCACATTTTGAACCCCCCACTATGTCCCTTTACTATATCAGCCAACCATGATCTTCTAGCGCATGTTGCTGAAGACATTGACCTTGGTGTTCATCCCCTAGAGAGAGTGACCTCACCATGTCTGGAACCAAGGCACAGAGCCAAACCATCTTCCACTACTTTACAATCTTATTAAATGTAATTTGATCATTTGCATATGGCTTTCATCTTTACAGGAAAACATATTTTAATACAGTTTGAATGTTTGACGTTCAATGACTTGGTGAGCATTGAATTTATATTTACATTTATGTAGCACTCCTATCCAAAGTACTTTACTAACGGTACAATGGTTCATCATTACAAGTGGGTAAAGTAGGACTGTTAGCAGACGGCAGAATGGTTAGTGATATTCAGCTTGTTGTAAAATAGGTGAATTTATAAAATAAGAACAATACTAGTTGACTTCAACATATACAAGACAGCTGGGACAGATACACTTCATCCAATTGTAAATGTTCCCACTGTAGTCCTGTAGTTTCTATAATACAATATCAGTCTTTGACTGGTTTGTGGAGGCGTTTTAGCCTACTCTTCCTTACAGAACTGATTGAGTTCAGAACCACTGGTAGGTTTTAGAACATGGACTGTTCATTTAAGGTCCTGCCACATCATCTCTATTGGCGTTAGGTCTGGACTTGGAGTAGGCCTCATGGTGTGAAAGAGCGCAAGATTATATGTTAAAATGATCTCTTTTTTTGAATTACACTAATAATAGCTAAACATATACATATTGTGTTTACAAACAAACTCCTGGCTGTCCCATGATTAACAACATCCGCTGACACCAAGTGGTGTAGACTTTTTGAACACAAGCTTTATAGTCTTTCACTGAACTTCAGGAATGCAGGAGGAGACGTTAACCCCTAACTGAACTCTGATTTCAGCATTTATCCGCACACATGAATTTGGGAAGGGTTAAATCTATTTCTGCTTATGCTCCCTGCACGGAGCTGTTGCTGTGATTCTGTGTGGGAGAATGTCAGAGTCTCATGGAAACAGACAAGTTTATGTTTTTTTTCTGTGAAAAAGGAACCTATTTTAAAAATTCGAAAAGTTTTTCAACATGTTTTAGGAGAACTTTACAGTGGTACGCTCCAAATTGTGCTGAATTAACTGGCCCTTTAAAATAAATACCGTATATACTCGAGAATAAGCCGACCCGAGTATAAACCGAGGCACCCATTTTACCACAAAATACTGGGTAAAATGAGTGACTCGAGTATAAGACGAGGGTGGGAAATGTGCTGCCCCCTGTGTCCCTCTTGTGCTCTCTGTGTCCCCCTCTCTCTCCGTGTCTCTTCTCCCCTCTCCCTTCCCTGTGTCTCTTCTTCCCTCTCCCTTCCCTGTGTCTCTTGTCCCCTCTCCCTTACCTGTGTCTCTCCCCCCTCCCTTATCACCCTCCTTAGCCCCACTCCTCAACCTCCCTCCCCATCCTCAACCTCCCTCCTCATCCTCAACCTCCCTCCACAACCTCAACCACTCTCCTCAACCTCAACCTCCCTCCTCATCCTCCCTCCTCATCCTCCCTCCTCATCCTCAACCTCCCTCCTCAACCCCCCTCCTCATCCTCAACCCCCTCCTCAACCTCCCTCTTCAACCCACTCCATCCTCAACCCCCTCCTCAACCTCCCTCCTCAACACCCCTCCTCAATCCCCCTCCTCCACCCCCCCATCCTCAATCCCCTCCTCAACCCCCCCATCCTCAACCCCTCCTCAACCCCCATCCTCATCCTCTCTCCTCAACCCCCATCCTCAATCCCCGTCCTCAACCCCCCATCCTCAAATCCCCCTCCTCAACCCCCATTCTCATCCTCTCTCCTCAACCCCCCATCCTCAACCCCCCTCCTCAACATCAACCCCCCTCCTCAACCTAAACCCCCCTCCTCAACCCCTCCTCCTCATCCTCAACCTCCCTCCTCAACCCCCCATCCTCAACCCCCTCTTCAGCCTCAACCCTCCTCAACCTTAACCCCCCTCAACCCCAACCCCCCCTCCTCAACCTCCCTCCTCAATCCCCCATCCTCAATCCCCATCCTCAACCCCCCATCCTCATCCTCTCTCCTCAACCCCCATCCTCAATCCCCCTCCTCAATCCCCCTCCTCAACCCCCTTCCTCAATCCCCCTCCTCAACCCCCCATCCTCATCCTCTCTCCTCAACCCCCCATCCTCATCCTCTCTCCTCAACCCCCTATCCTCAACCCCCCATCCTCAATCCCCCTCCTCAATCCCCCTCCTCAACCCCCATCCTCATCCTCTCTCCTCAACCCCCCATCCTCATCCTCAACCCCGTCCTCAAACCTCCTCCTAAACCCCCCCATCCTCATCCTCAACCCCCCATCCTCAACCTCCCTCCTCAACCTCAACCCCCCTCCTCCTCATCCTCAACCTCCCTCCTCATCCTAAACCTCCCTCCTCAACCCCTTCCTCATCCTCTCTCCTCAACCCCTCATCCTCAATCCCCCTCCTCAACCCCCCATCCTCATCCTCTCTCCTCAACCCCCCTCCTCAACCTCAACCCCCCTCCTCAACCCCTCCTCATCCTCAACCTCCCTCCTCAACCCCTTCCTCAACCTCCCTCCTCAACCCCCCCATCCTTAACCCCCTCCTCAGCCTCAACCCTCCGCAACCTTGGCGAAATCTGTAATCTAACAGGACTAACTGAGATTTGTATTGCATTTCGATGTGTCTTGGCATTTGCCCCACAAATTCTCTCCGGGCCCCAACTGATACCTACCCACCAATCTATTAAACTACATCATTTCAATCCCGAAGTCAACACTCCCCAGCAGCTTGCAGCTACCACTCTTCACCAAGCACACCCTACCACAACTTTACCCACCTAACCGACTCCTTGCCACCACCTCTACTCCCACCACCCACAAAAGGTCATCACATATCCATATATTTCCCAAAAGCTACTACCACAAGCTGAACTTTAAACCAACCAGTAACAAACATATACAATAAATTTGAGTTTAATGACTATATAGTAGCACTTTCAAGAGTTAAAAACGGACTGGGGTCTCAGTTTTCTATGTGGTATTTTGAATAACTAATAACGATAACAGGCAACATCTTCTAGATAGCAAAAAAAACTAAACAACTATAAGGAGCAAAATATTTATTTTTTTATAAAAAAAACATGAGTTTTCTATAAAAAAAATATTTTCTTCATTGTAAAATCTTGTATTATCAAACCTAAATTGAGATTATTTGTTACATTTTATTTGTAATTCTTTTATCTCCATATTACAGATGGGATAAACATGCTTTCCTTGCTTGGACTTTATTGTGTTGAGTAAAAATGTTTTTACCTTCTTTGCATTCGTGTCACTAAAGTTACATATCAGATTGAGATATCGTAATGCGGCCTAATATGGAAAGAAAGCTTTAAAGACTCAATGGAATTTGGGAAAAACTCCATGGGCCAGATTCAATTGCAAGCCCGCAACTCAATTGCAGACGGCCGTATGTCTGCGGGTGAGTAGCAGGTTACCGTTCGTCTACGATTACGATGCTATTCAAATGCTAAAGCCAGCAAGTTACTGGCCCAAAGCCGAAAACGTAAACCATGCTCGTAGCAATTCAGGGCGGAACATGATTAATTAAGCAAGCCCATAACCTCCCATTTCGAATTAGCCAATAGACAATGAGACTGTCATTATTACGGCAGTAAAACATGGAGGTTACATGTCAATTAATTAGGTTCGGGGGTCCGATATGCGATCGGACTCGCAGACCCGCAAAATAATAAATTATAAAAATGAATGCCAATACTGTTCTAGTCCATATGGGAGGACTGATATGTATTAACTCATTGATACCCGAGATTGATTTAACCCTGAAATGAAACATAAAAATAAATCTTATATACTGCTGATTTGCAAGCTTAAGACTGTTAATTCTGTCTAATTATGTCTGTCATCGCTTTCCCCCTTATGTGCAGTATTGCTTTTTTATTTGCATTTACAGTGCTACGATCAGGTAATTAACCCCCTTGCTGGTCCTCTCTAGCACTTGTACGATTTTCTCCTTCTTTTGTCATTTACAGATGTGAAAACATTTGCTGGCTTGGGGAAATTGAGCAATTGAATAGTAATTTGCGATTTTATCCATTGTAACTCTTACGAAAGTGAAAGATCAAAGGCTTTGGCAGGCTGTAAGTTACGGGTTTAACCATCAAAGTTTTTTCAAGGCTGTAACTCGTAATGCATTTGGAGCCTGCAAAAAGACGCCAATTGAATAGCAAATTAGCTTGCGACCTCACTTACGGGCTACAGTAACATGCAAAAGCTCAATTGAATCGGGCACCATGTTTGTGGACCTCATGAGTACTACTTATTGGGCCGGAACTTGGAGGGAGGATGATTTATAGCGTGGTTTCCATCAGTGGCGGAGCTATTGAATCGAGGGCCCGCCCCACGGGAAGCAAGGCAAAACATCTTTTGAGCACCCTGGGCCCCTTCTGAAGCTATATATATATATATATATATATATATATATATATATATATATATCTCCTTTAATGCAAAATTACTTTTCAATTATTTATAACATGCACTTTTTAATGCATACTCAAATTAAATGTTCTACATCTTAAAGCACCAAATACATGTCATATTTATGCTCTTATGAAGAACTTGATTTTATAATGTGCAAAATTTGTTCCCAAATTTAAAAAATGCTAACAACGGACTTTAATTTATAACTGTTGTATTCGATTAGGCACTTTGCCTTTTGTTCCCAACAGGATTAGAACCTTGAGAGGATTTGGAGGAGCTGTGCATTTAGATAAGAACTTTATTCTATTTTCTTGAAAATTGTCACTGCAAATTGCCACTTGATAATAGAACTAAGTAGTTCAGAAAATCCCAGTGGGATAACCTTCCCCTTGGACTACAGATACATTAGCAGTCTAACATGGAAGTGCCCATGATACTGTTAAATTAAAGATTTTCTTTAAAAATGTTTTTATGCTCCTGCTTACATAGCTGCTTATGCTTGTTCATGTTACAACTTCAGAATATAATTTTTTTCCGCAAAAGACGCTGATCCTTTAAAGGGATATGGAGATTTTCTGTTTTTTACTAGGACTATAATATACCTTGTATCTATGTACCTCTATATGCTTTATTTTATTAAGAAATGCTTAAAAGCCCTGTTTTTACCCCAAAAAATTAAACACGTAGCTCCTGTTTGGGTCTGCGCACTGCATCGTATACAGACACAAACTCTGTAGTGCATAAATGTGCAGTATATCATCCTAGCCTATCAGGGACGACGTCTCAGCTGTATGTTGCAGAATGTTGCTGAGAGATGGTCAGTGATTGATTAGTATGAGACACAGCACAGCAGAGTCTGTGTCTTCATGAGCTGCAGAGGGCAGACTTATGCAGGGGCTATTTGTTTGATTTTAGGCAGTAAAGACAGTGCTTGAAAACACTTCTTAATATAACAAAGTACATACAAGTAAATGTTGTTGTTGTTCAGTCCTTCAGTAATGTCCGACACTCAGTGACCATATGGACCACAGCAACCAGACACATTTGTCTGTGTTTCTAGTTGTGCTTATCCATATGGTTTTCTTGGCAAAGATACAGGAGTGGGTTGCCAGACCCCAATTTGTCTGACGTCTCTGTTATGTTGGGTGACCCTAGATGGTATAGCTCACAGCTTCATTTAGGTACACAAGCCTCTTCACCATGACAAGGTAACGATCCAGAAGGGATAAAAGTAAATAGATACACAGTATATAATCTGCCCTATTAAATTAGAAGCCTGTAGAGGCAACGTGAGACCCGCAACAGCTGCGTGGTTGAAATTTGGCTGCGTTACAAAGCTATTAAATTAAAACATGCCGCGAGTTACAGGCTTGAGACGCAAACCCATAAACCATTTTTCAAACGTTGGATGCGCGGCCATTAACATGATCAATTATCTAGTCAATTAGTTAGTCAATTAGTTACGGGTTTAGGTGGAGGCAATGGCAACAGAGATCGTCATCATTACGTCACTGAAAAATGGCGGCTGGATTTCAAAGTCCTACGTGCTAAAATGACAGTTTGTGATCAGGGCCACATTCAAGATATAATGCAATTTGCGGGTTATGGGGGGAAACGCCAGTGAATTTGTTGCAAACAGTTACGGGCTTAACAGATCAAATGATTTGTGGGCGCGCTGCTCAAATTTCCACGTCCTTTTCTCGCCCTTACCGTGCAAGTCATCGGTGGGTTGCTTTAAGGGGACAATTTAACTGCTGTAAGTCTTGTGAGCTAGGTTACGGGCTATGGTTTTTAACATTGAGCTAATTTAATAGGGCTGTATATACCTTATAAAATACATATTTATAGTATTATATAGATAATTTATATTGATTATTTTAACATGCACTTAAATATTTGCTAATATTATATGGTATATATCTATACCAAGTATCTTACATTTCCAATAAGATCACCAGGAGCTCCTATTTATCTGCATTCTCACTTTCTGATGCTACTGATTGTATCTATGTACAGAAATAAATCAGGGTAATCCTAACTTCCTGATCGTCAGATATCTCTCTGTCATTGTTAACTAACCACTCAAAAGGAAATCTGTAAAAAAACATTTAAACGGTTTAGGAAAAAGTCAAAATGTCAGGAACCTCCTGAGTCTTTGGAGAATACCATGTCCTGGAAACCTGTCTCCTTCTGGTCTACAAATCCAGTTTCTCAGCCCTTTTTAGGATAATAAGCCCTGTAGAACTGAAGACAGTATCTGAGGTGCAGCCGGCGCAGTCACTCATATTAAGTTACAGGGGGTCTTTTTAAAGCCACTTGACTGGCAGCCTTATGATGCATGATCACAACTTTGACCTGGCCTGCTCAAACAGTGTGTGTTTGAGATATTCATCCCGCTCAACATTCAGGGGACCAAACAGGGTCATACGGTATATTTTTGAAAACAGACGCACAATTGCTGTTACTGCTGTTAAATTCACATACTTCTGGGGACCACCTTTGAGACCCAGAACATTTCTTACAGGGTTATTCTTCGTGTGGTATACTACATTTTGCACACTTGTGAATAAAGTAAATTTTAAAGGACTTTGAACTCAACTGATTTTTTCAAGCTTTTAAAAGAGCATACTATAGTCTGTAGATCTCATTGGCTGTCAGAAGGGCAAGCCCCCAAGAGCATTTAAACTTCTGATTACGTTTTTGTGCTCTGAGACATTTATTTGAACAAAAATAAATTTACTGTGGCACATTATCAAATACCCTCTTTCTGATGCAACAACAAAAAAGTTATTTATATAGCAACACATACATTCCTGTATAATCTATGTGTGTGTTGTTCAGTCATGTCCAACTCTCCATGACCTCATGGACCATAGTTTTCATGGCAGAGATACTGGAGTGAGTTGCCAGCTCCTTCTCCAATGGCCACAGAATACAGCTCCTGGTATTCCTAGGTTGATGTCCCATCCAAGTACTGACCATGCTCAACCCTGCTTGGCTTCAGGGTGGTGTGCCCACTTGGTTCCCTGACTGGAATCAAACCCAGATCACAGCAGTAAAAGCACCGAATCCTAACCACTTGACCACCAGGGAACCTAACTTATCTATAACTAATATTGATAAGTGTTGGGTTCTTCTTGTGTATATATCTCAATCTCACCACTCAAAGCCAACAAATTACACATTATACATGTCCCAACCATCTCTTTTAGAATGCAATCTCTCATGAACCTAATAATCACATATATAGTTGTTAGTGTGGGTTACGTTTGAGATGTTGGTCACGCATTTGCGTCCCTCTCAGAGGGAGGGAAACCTGTGAGTCTTGCGAAGGGAGCACTTGAGGCAAGCAGGACTTAGGCTGCAATGAGCACAAAGCCAGGCAAACAGTTGAGGCACGCAGGACGCCGACGAAAAATGTAGAACTTTGCCTGCGAGCCTTGTGAAGCGAGGCGAGCCGTCAACACACGTATTACGATGCAAGGCGAGCAGTTGAGGCACGCGTTACTTAGGCTGCAATGAGTGCCAGAGGCGCTCATTGCACTGTGAGCCTTGTAAAGCGAGGCGAGCAGTTGAGGCACGTGGGACGCCACCGAAAAACATAGAACTTTGCAGCTGACCGCAAGGAATGCAGTTTGCTAATTAAACGGCCAAGCTTAGTTTAAGTGTAACTCTAATCTCTAAACGTAACTCTAAAAACCTAAAAAACAAGCAAAATAATAATAATAAAAAAAAAAAACACTCAAACACAGCACAGGGGGAGAGCCAGGAAGCCTGGGAGTAATTTTGTAAGCACATTTAAGCCATATTTGCTGTTTTTGTCAATTGAAAATCTGCTAAGCAAGGAAAAAAATGGCGGCCGAAAAAGTTAAAAAATCTCAGGCACGCAGGACTTAGAAAATACACAACGGCAAAGACAGTAACACTTACAGGAACAACGCCAGGCACGCCGGACTTTAAAAAAAACAAACAGCATTCAGCGCGAGGAGAAACACACAGGGAAGGGACAGGGGCGAGATGGTGGAAAGAGACACATGGCATTCCCAAGCACAAAACTCGCAGGTTAAAGAACCCTGCAATGAGCAGCCCCTACAGTATGCGGGAGGAAAGGCTCGCAATGAGTGCCGAAGGACCGCGATTAGCATCTCGAGCGGGAGAGGCTTGCAATGAGCGCCGAGTTGATCATTGCAAAGCAATAAAGTTGAAGTACACGGGGAAAGAGGCTCCCAATGAGCACCGAAGACGCTCAGTGGAGCAAAACCCTCACATTATGTGGCAAACAGCATTAACAGCCTTCCAATTTTATTCCCATCATTTTTGACGGGCAAGTAGCTAGTAATAATAATGTAAATTAACTTTATAATTAAATATGTCAAAGCATTTTTGCTCATCTTCGCTGTTGTCTGTTGTTAGAGGGTGTTTTTGTAAAGCTCTATTAATGACTGAATATAGCAGGGAAAAAAGCAATCTATGAAGCCTTGCCAAGGAAATCTCACATTTCAATTTTGATAATGAAGGAAATAATTTGCCCAAGATCAAACAAGTTGTCAAGGTTCATAGAACAGATTTATAGCCATGACCTCTTGCCACATGTGCTTTGTAATGATGTCCAATTTACTGCACTGCTTAACTCATTATAAACATAGTCACTTATTAACAAAACTAAAATAGTATTAGAGTTTTCTGAAATATTAATAAACTGGATAAATGACTACGGTATATATTAGGTTTTATGAAAATGTTTCCGATGGCCATAAAATAACTGATGCACAATGTTATTTTGTGATTATTTATACTTATATACCACCTTTAGAGCAGGCTTGTCCACGTTAATAAGGATTTTCAGGATGTCACTATGTCAACACAGGTAAGTAAATCAAAATAGCTGAAATACTGATTGGTCCTCCTGTACTCTAACAAGAAATCCAAAAAAGTGGCCTGGATTTGGCCCTCAGGTGTTATGGGGACTGCATAAAGTCCTGAAAATATTCCCTTATGGCCCATTCCTGTTCTCTAGATTAGGAAAGTACAGTACATTTCTATTCAACAGAATAGTCTATCACCTCCCATCACATGACATATTTGTAGACCTGACCCCACGAAACAAGCCCTAATTATTTATTTCTCTATCCATCTCAATACACCCTTCTCGTTCTATAGAAATTGCCCATGCATGACTGAGGGTTTGCTTTAAACATAGAAAAAATTGCCTTATCCTACGCATTCTTAAATTTCTTTACTCTGTTTGTCCCTACAACTTTCACTGGAAGACGGACCTACTTATCTGCTACCCTCTCTGTAAAGTAGCACTTTCCAACATTACCCCTGAATCTTCCACCTTTGAACTTTAAATCATACCCTCTTGTTCTTGCATTCCTCATTTTCTGGAAGATACTTCCCTCCTAACCCTTATTAAACTATTTGATCTATTTGAAGGCTTTTACCATAACGTCTCTCTTTTTAAGTCAATGGTTCTCAATAGCTGGGGTGGAGCTAACGAACGGCGGGCCCCTGTGCAGAATAATTTGGGCCCCCTTGCACATCTTTATACACTTATAGGGGTCAATAAAAGCCCAAAATATATGTAGACTGTTAGATCATGTCACCGTTCTAGAGAAATAATTATCTGCCCTCAACTACTAAATAAAAGATAGCAGATGTCAAGTAACATGCTATGGGTCCCGGCACTAGCTCCACCACTAAGCTCTAGGACAGTTGAGATCTTAGCTGGTGGTCCTAAGGAATAGAGGGATGAGGAGAGCCTAACACTTTAGAGGTACACAATTATTTGCAACACTCAAGATCCAGTCATAAAAAAATCCAATTTATTGTATTAGAACGAATAGAAAATACAGACGGATCGACCCATAGGTCACTTCTCAAGGTCAAGTCTATCCTTATGAGATGTATCTTTTAGACCATGCACCATTTTAATTAACGACCCTTGAAAATCATTTTCCTTTAAAGTTAAATCCACTTCTTTAGAGATATACATTTATTAAAATAAGTACATAATTTAAGATTTTATGTGAAATATAATTCTTCATTTAATTTTCCTCTGACATGTTTGGTATTTATAATTTATGGTCCATCAAATACACAATTATCTCACATTTCTAATTGGTACTATTTAATTATTTACTTTAACTACAAAAGAAAAATATAGTCTATGCAAATCCTGTAATAAAAACATGTTGTATGTACACACAAAGTACTAATTACTGTAGCTGTTGTGCTTTTCTTTATCTTTGCTTGTATACTGAGCAGAATGTCCTCCCTGGGGCAAAAGAAATAAGTAAGGACCTCAGGACAGGATTATTGTGTATTTCCATATATGGAGATTCCTCCAAGCAGCTTCCTGGCTCAGGAAGTTTGGCAAATAAGTTAGTCTGAACTTTACCCGTCCTTATCAGAAGTAACCGTGCATCTATTGTATATGTTTATGGTACACCACAAAAGTGATATTATGCACCATGTTCTGTGATGAGCTATTTCCTGCAACTGATTGTAGTTACATTTACATTTTGCATACAAATTATTTATATTTCTTAAGTGCACTGTCACCCATTTTACATTGTACTAGCCCTTTTCTCTCCAGTAAGTAATTCCTGGGGTATACAGCACTGTTTTTGCATTGTATATGTGGCTAAGTATGCTCAGAGTACTTGATAAGGGTGGGGAGATGATCATACTGGATGACAGCATTGGGAGTCATTGTTTGTCCACAAAAGAGACAGACAAGCAGACTAATTAGCACATCAAAACAACAAATTAGTATAACATACATCATAAACCATACTGAATTACTAAGGAATGATTTAATTCAGAACACAGATGGTTAATACAATGTATAGTCAGTTTTACATTTTCTTTAGAAATATCTTGATTTTGGGTGACCCTTTAACGGAAAGTTGACACCCAAAGTAAAGTTTATCTTATAGTCAATATGTCATATTTTTCAGCACTGTTTGCATTTGAATTTGAAATGATTGGAAAAAAAATATTGTATGTAGTCTCTTTTACAAGCTGGTTACTATTCATGTAAATAGGTTCCACTTAATAACATAATTCTTAAAGAGGACTTTCCTTATTAAATACTAGAGACTAGCCCGTCAAAAATGACGGGGCAATCAAATTTGAAGCCATGGGAATGCTGTTTGAGACATAATTGAAACCGTTTCGTACTGTGAGGACCTTCGGCGCTCATTGTGAGCCTCAGGACCTGCAGCGCACATTGCGAGGCTTGTGCTGAGCACCTTCGGCGCTCATCATAAGCTTCGCAATGAGAGCATTCGGCGCTCATTGCGTGCCTCTCTTGTCGTGTTCTTTTTTTCCTCTGAGAGAGATATATATTTCTATGTATATGTAGTTAAGTAATGAATGATTTCTTAAATCAATTAATATACTTTTATTATTTATAATTGATATATGCAGCGGGCAATAGGCTGAAGAGCTAACAATCTGTTTGTATTTTCCGTCTGTATAGAATATATCTTGTGAGTTTCGGGTGCCCTGCTTATAAAGTGTAATGAATGTTCCAAGTGTGCATTCTAAATAGGCTGCGTGCGCGAGGTAAAGCCGTTGGTTTATTGTGTAAAGTGGCACTGTATAGTCGTAATGTTATTAATGTGGTAAGCGTCTCGTGACCATTTTCTGGCTTTTGTAATAGTGTATTTTGTAGGTTGTAGTTTGATGTGTAAAGTGTTACGCGTTTAGCAGTGTTTTGCGCGGTCCAGTGTAGTGTAGCCTCATTTTCATTTGTTTCGGCTGCCATTTTTTTCCTTGTTTTGAAAATCGCCTAAATCGAGTAAAATTTGCGTTCCACCTCACTCACAGACGTCCTGGTTGTTGCCCCATGCTGTCTTTGATGTTTTTGTAAATTTTTTGGGGTGTATTTAGTGTTTTTTTCGGGTTTTTGGTTTGGCCGCTAATCTCGTAAATTTTTGCGTCTCGTATCTTTCTTTTTCTATGTCCCGCGTCTCGTATTTTTTTTTCTAAGTCCTTCGTCTCGTATTTTAACGGCTCGCATCGTCTAAGTGCTACAGTTTAATGGCTCGCCTCGCTTTGCGAGGCTCACAACGATGAGCGTCTTCGGCGTTCACCGGCTAAATGCTACGGTTTAACGGCTCACCTCGCTTCACGAGGATCGCAAGCGATGAGCGCCTGTGGCGCTCATCGCCTAAGTCGTGCGCACATTGCAAAGCGTGACGACGTCTCGCAGTTTGACAACTATTATATGTGATAGCACATTTCCTCTGGCTGTTTCCTTATCTCTCTGTCCTCCTCTATTCCATACCCAACCTCTAGACCTAAGTTCTGCATTTTAATAGATTGGAAGGTGAAGTTAGATTCGTCCAAACTGGATATGGGACCATACTTGCCAATTCAGCTTATAAATCTCCTGACCTGAGCATTGTCAATATGGATACCCTTATATTAAAACAGACCAATAAATACAAAACACAAGGTACAGGGTTAAAAAGCCCACAGCTCTGTTTAATATAAACAACTAGCGTATTGCCCGTCAAAAAATGACTGCAATCAGATGTGTATGTTTTAAAAGTTGTTTAGTTATTAATATACATATGGAATTGTAAGGTAGCTAATGTTGTTTTCTGTGTACTACTGAAATATAGAAATCAAATTAATAAATGAATGTACGTATTTTTATGCATTGTGTTGAAGAGCTGGCAATCTGTGTTGATGTTGCAGCAGCATTAGTGGTGTGGAGGTGCTGTGTAAGCGTGATGAATGTGTGCAGTGTAATAGTGTGCGTGCGTGAGCCGAAACCGTTAACGGAACTGTGTACTTGCGCATTATCCTAAAATGGCGGATAATGTGTGGTATGCGTCTTAGCGGATTATCGGTACGTGTTTTCCGTGGTTATAGTGCTGTCGCTTGGTTTTCGTTTTGTTCGTGCGGCATTTTTACTGCGGCGCTCATTGCCAAAGTACTGCGGCGCTCATCGCTCAGCCCTGCGGCGCTCATTGCCAAAGTACTACAGTTTAACGTCTCGCCTCGCTGCGCGAGGCTCGCCGGGCAATGATCGCCTGCAGCGTTCATCGCTCAGCCCGCTAAAGTACTACGGTTTAACAGTAAATATGGTCAAATGGTCAAATGACGGTCACTAAAAATGAAATGTAGTGAAATGTGTTTGCCACACAACATGACGTTACATTTGTCCCTTTTTTTTTTCCTTAAAATAAATACAATTTAAAAAAAAAAAAAATTATTTTTGTAACTTCCAACTTATATTTCACATCAAATGCGTTGGTTTAGGCGGGAAATCCGATGTTGCGTGAGACAAAGTCGTTAAATCTGTGCTAATGCGTAAATCTGTAATTGTGTTTCGTAAAATGTACTCACTACTGTCTTTTTACTCATTGCGCGGTTAATCCGCATGCTTTATCTCGTTGTTTTTCAAAGACATACGTCTGTGACTGTGTTTTTCGCAGTTCGTAGTAGTATCGCCTCGTTTTCATTTTTTTCGGCGGCCATTTTTTTCTCGCTTAGCCGATTTTCGATCTTTGTAACTCAGCTAAATCGATCTAAATTGCAGTTCCAACTCACTTCCAGACGTCCTGCCTGGTTCCCCATGCTGTAAGTGACCTTTGTTTTATTTTTTAGTGTGTATTTACTGTTTTTTTTACTGTTTTTGTTCCGCCGCTTATCTCGTAATTTTTTTCACCTTGTATTTTTTTTCTAAGTGCTACGGTTTAACGGCTCGTCTCGCTACGCGAGGCTCGCCTTCAATGAGCGCCTGCGGCGCTCATTGCCAAAGTGCTACAATTTAACATGAAACCGCATAACAATTGCTTTAGCCATGGTACAATTTTTCCCACCAATAATGGTGTCACCGCTCTTAGGCCGCTGTTTTAGTGACAGCCAGTCGAGCCCCAGACCTCAAAAGAGACGCTGCACCGACAGATGACCCGTCCTTACCTGCTCCCGAGCGCCTAATGCGCATCGGGAGGTGCGCATCCGCCGCTTCTTCTATGCATTCCACCCTGTAAAGCAAGGCCGATGACAAATCCTGCAGAGGGCCGGTAGCAGCGCCCCCTGGAGGCGCGTCTCCCGTGATTGTGTGCTATAGCAGTCTGTGCTACCCGAAATTGAGGTGACAGGCGCTCAGGGGCCCTAGCAACCCTATTGGCAATGTCTGGGGGTATCAAGGGGAAAAAGAGGAGATTCAAGGGGACCACACTGGGGGCATTTCAGTCTGCAGAGGAGGGAGAGACTAAATGAGGCTGATTGAAGTGAGTGGATGTATGTGAGAGAGCTGAGTTAGGGTGAGTAGGCTCCATCTGCGAAGCCCTAGCTTGCTCCACTATTGAAGCCAACCATTCAGAACCCCTAGGCAAAGTATGTTGCCTAAGCTGTGCTATCAGCTCATTCAGAAAAGGGAATGCCATAATAACCACAAGTAAGCAAATGGCCAACTCAGGTAAGTAAATAGCCAAATCAGGTAATGGGCAGGTAAGAAAGTAGACAAACCAGGTACTGGTGAGTTAAATGATGATGCAATCCCTATCTGAGCCGTGTGAATGATGGGAGATATGCGATCTGATATCTGGACCCAACTAACTAGGTGAAGGAAGGTGGGGGAGTATATATATGCTAGCCTCTGTTACATGACCATTATATAATAACCCCTCCCAATATTAGCACTAGGAATGAATAATAAAATAGGTCCCCCTAATTCCAAGCCAGGTCAAACCTTCCCTCTTTTATCTCTGTGCAGCCGTGGGTTTTCTTTATCAGATAAGTTTACACAATTATATATACCAGTACACATAATGAGTTACAAACTCACCTCTCATTTAATTTCCTCTTTCACTCCACTTCGATTAAATTTAATTTTCATTCATTCTTCCTCACATTTAATTTCTAAGAAAATTCCATTCCTCTACTACCCTTTAATCCACTCATATAACTTCTCCATTTGTTATTCCCTGCATCCTCCCCCTTTTTTAATTTTCAATATTTATGTCACCTCTTCACTCTATTAGGCATTTCAAGACTTAACTCTTTCATTTCTTAACTCACATACCCCACTAAGCTGTACTTAAAGCTGAATACTGGTACCACAACCTCAGTAAAGCACATCACGGCCCATACGAGGATTTGTGGACCTACCGTTAGTTTAAGACGTCTAAAATTCCAACGCCCTTTTAATTCTCGTTTAATTCCTTTAACCCCCCTTAGTTAATTGCATAACAGTAGAAGAACAATACTTTTGCACACATATTGTCCATTAGCATATCAACATTTTTACACTCTACAACAATCCACCACACAAACCAGGCACTCACAACACACTGAGGATTGGCAGTAAACGTGTCGTTAAGTGACCTGGTTTGTGAATAATCCATCCCTTGCTATGCCTAAAACTGTGAAAAGGAGCCATGTATAAAATGGTTTGGATTGACAGAGTGAGGGTGCATTATGTGATCTCATTTGCATGTCCTGCCCAGTTTTCCCAGATTGCAGTGCATAAACTGTATTTCTGAGAAATTTGAGCAGGGAATAAGTTTATTAGCTTATTTTTTAGACATTCAAATAGAATCACTAATGTACTATTCATTGTTTGTACTACTGTACTTTGTACGGTGGATGGTTTCTATCACTCTTAGCCCACCATATGTGAAATGATGGCAACATTTATATATCTCTCTCTCGTCTCTCTCTCATTTTCACAATTTATTCCATTATAACAATTTTAAAAAAACAAGTCAATATGCAGATTTCATTCTGAAATCTTATGAAACTCTTGCACAGTAATACATTTTAAGGAACTTTTATGCCACTACATCTCTGTGAGTACTATTCTGCTTAATGTTTTAATCTATTTGTGGCTTATCAGCTCTGCCAGATTCCCATATATTTTTCAGATAGGTCATGTAGTCTGTTTATCAAGTGCTCTATCTGTACTAAATTCTGCTTTTTGCCTTAGTATTTCAATAAATAAAAAGATGTCTTGGCTATATGCTTTTGAGCTATACTTGTATAACTTGCCACAGCTCAAAGCCTATGCCTATACAAAGTATTTAGTTGCTTGGTGTACAATGGGAATGGCAGGGGGAGACATTTTGGCTTCCAATAAAAATGAAATGCTGCATTTTACCACCAACTAGAGCGTGTGTAATGGTGTGTGGGAACCTTTACTATCATGTCCTTCTAACAGGTGAATATATTTTACAGCACATAACAACTGGGATAATATTAGCAGATGGCGCCAGCTCTTTGTAGAACTATGAAGAGGGCACAAGTAAATATATAACACATTTAACAAGTGATATCAAAATAAATCCCTAATCCAAGCATTTTTCATAGTCGAGATAGTCTTCATAGTCTTCTAGTTTTATTTTTTTTCTACCCTACAACAAGATAATGATAAATATGTGTTCTTAGTTCACAATTACAAGTTAAATAATGGTGTATACACATAGTAAAACAATCACATATTAGAATCTCTATGCTCTTTTTATGGCGTAGGTCTCTAGGCAACTCAACTCGAAGACAATGGAATGTGAAGCAACTAGGATTCCCGTGTCAATTGCAAACATGCCCCATACAATGATAAGTACAATGACTTCAATCTCCACCTACTGTCCCAAATTCCAAGTCTCATCTCTCAAACTCCTTAGCAAAAATGCCCTATGACTCCAGGCTGCAAAAATATTTCCAGGTATGATTACTTAGATCCATGCAGGATGAACTTAAAACACGATCTTTGAGAGCAATTGGACATGACTCATATTGTTAAATCTGCCCCATAGGATAACACAGAAACTTTGATTTGATAGCCAATATGAACCAAAATGACCCATATGGTCTGGCCTCTCTATCTACCTAAACAATCAACTTAATTTAGTTTTAGGATTATTATTATTATTATCATTTATTTGTAACGCACCAACATATTCCCTAGCGCTATACATAAGTTAAGTTCCAGGCAATGACAAGTTCAAGATTCACACATTGCAATGAATGGAGTGCCCTGTCTTTGAGCTTGGAATCCGGTGTCCATAGCGCTTTCCCTAAATCACCATGCAGGATTGAAACTCACAGACTTTCAATCTAAAGGATAGCCATGTGTTCATCCCAGACATGATTACATTTGCTGTGTTTGACTCTACCACTTCAACTGGAAGGCTGTTATCTACTACTCTTTCTGTAAAGTATTACTTTTCCGCATTACTTTTATATCTCCAATTTGCAACTTTAAATCATGACTTCTTGTTTTTTGGGTTCCTCTTTTTCTCAAAGGCACTTCTCTCTTAAACTTTTTTTTAAAATCCTTTGATCTATCTGTTTAAAATACACATTGTGCATGGAGATTGCAAATATTTTAAATGTTGGAATCAAACATACATCTAAACTTATTAACCATTTACTAGGGCGACTTTCCCAAAAAGAAAGAAAATGGCTGGAAGTTTGCAGGGAAGGAGCCAACACACCCTGGAATATGCAGCTGGTGTGGGGGTAAATAATGCTGATTATCACTTCTTATAGAAAGCTAATGGGTTCTCTAGGATGATACAAGGCTGAAGAGAAATCAAAGAAGCCCTCATCAGAGATAGCAATATAAGTCTAAAGATGGCAACAAAGAAGGTATCTCAGGACCAATAATCTTGAATCCTGCTACAATGACCATTGCTCTCTGTTGGCTGATGGGGTTCTTTGCATTTACCCCTTTGGTGAAGCTGAGGTAAACCCTCTGGTGAGCATGCCCTTCAGTAGGGGCTATCGGCAGGAAGAACAAATGTGCAGGGAAAGAGACTCTACTAGGACAGAGAGAAGAAAAGGCATGTTTGGTATAGAAGGAGGATGGGTGGATAGTGGCAATGGGGGGGGGGGGGGGGGCAAGCATGAAACAGTCAAGTATTCAACAATAAATGGCTGGTACTGCAACTCCAAGAGCATGGCCCTACATTAAAGTACTCAGCGGTGTCTCTTTAATGCGGGACTTTTGATATTTAAAAAAAAATCTCTATATAGATCAGTCAGAGAAACCACTAAAGATAAGAATCACTTTGATATCCGCCAGCCGGAAAGGTTTTTCAAACTGTAATGATTTGATAGGACCAGATGTTTTTCCTGTATGATACAGATAACTCATTCTTCATAAATGTGAGCCGCTGAGAACCTCAACTAAATTAAACTACATACATGTAAAATGGCCATTCAGTAGTTAATTTATGACACACTGTAGACTTTCTTTTTTTCATTTCCTCCTCATTGAAGTTGGAAAACTGTTGTACTTTTTTATATTCTGAGAAACATTGGCAGAAGATTTTTCTAACTATACTAAGAATTAAGTATTACCAGTTTATACAAAGAAGTTCCAAATTATGCTGAATTGAAATGAAACGAATTGTTCACAGTTTATAATAAATTAATATATTAATATGTTAAACTTGTTTTACCATTTAACTTTCAACGGCCACTGTAGTTGAAGAAAAAGGGCATTTGTTTAAGAAGTACAGGGAGTGCAGAATTATTAGGCAAGTTGTATTTTTGAGGATTAATTTTATTATTGAACAACAACCATGTTCTCAATGAACCCAAAAAACTCATTCATATCAAAGCTGAATATTTTTGGAAGTAGTTTTTAGTTTGTTTTTAGTTTTAGCTATTTTAGGGGGATATCTGTGTGTGCAGGTGACTATTACTGGGCATAATTATTAGGCAACTTAACAAAAAACAAATATATACCCATTTCAATTATTTATTTTTACCAGTGAAACCAATATAACATCTCAACATTCACAAATATACATTTCTGACATTCAAAAACAAAACAAAAACAAATCAGTGACCAATATAGCCACCTTTCTTTGCAAGGACACTCAAAAGCCTGCCATCCATGGATTCTGTCAGTGTTTTGATCTGTTCACCATCAACATTGCGTGCAGCAGCAACCACAGCCTCCCAAACACTGTTCAGAGAGGTGTACTGTTTTCCCTCCTTGTAAATCTCACATTTGATGATGGACCACAGGTTCTCAATGGTGTTCAGATCAGGTGAACAAGGAGGCCATGTCATTAGATTTTCTTCTTTTATACCCTTTCTTGCCAGCCACGCTGTGGAGTACTTGGACGCGTGTGATGGAGCATTGTCCTGCATGAAAATCATGTTTTTCTTGAAGGATGCAGACTTCTTCCTGTACCACTGCTTGAAGAAGGTGTCTTCCAGGAACTGGCAGTAGGACTGGGAGTTGAGCTTGACTCCATCCTCAACCCGAAAAGGCCCCACAAGCTCATCTTTGATGATACCAGCCCAAACCAGTACTCCACCTCCACCTTGCTGGCGTCTGAGTCAGACTGGAGCTCTCTGCCCTTTACCAATCCAGCCACAGGCCCATCCATCTGGCCCATCAAGACTCACTCTCATTTCATCAGTCCATAAGACCTTAGAAAAATCAGTCTTGAGATATTTCTTGGCCCAGTCTTGACGTTTCAGCTTGTGTGTCTTGTTCAGTGGTGGTCGTCTTTCAGCCTTTCTTACCTTGGCCATGCACACCTTGTGCTTTTGGGCACTCCAGTGATGTTGCAGCTCTGAAATATGGCCAAACTGGTGGCAAGTGGCATTGTGGCAGCTGCACGCTTGACTTTTCTCAGTTCATGGGCAGTTATTTTGCGCCTTGGTTTTTCCACACGCTTCTTGCGACCCTGTTGACTATTTTGAATGAAACGCTTGATTGTTCGATGATCACGCTTCAGAAGCTTTGCAATTTTAAGAGTGCTGCATCCCTCTGCAAGATATCTCACTATTTTTGACTTTTCTGAGCCTGTCAAGTCCTTCTTTTGACCCATTTTGCCAAAGGAAAGGAAGTTGCCTAATAATTATGCACACCTGATATAGGGTGTTGATGTCATTAGACCACACCCCTTCTCATTACAGAGATGCACATCACCTAATATGCTTAATTGGTAGTAGGCTTTCGAGGCTATACAGCTTGGAGTAAGACAACATGCATAAAGAGGATGATGTGGTCAAAATACTCATTTGCCTAATAATTCTGCACTCCCTGTATATAACAGTAAAGCAACATTAGCAGCTGTGTAAGCCATAGGCATAAAACATTTTTGGGGGAAATCAGGATTTTTGAAGACTCTGTTAATAGAGGAAATAGAGCACTGGCAGGATCTGAATTTCCCAGTGAAGAATCAAATGACCTTCTCTCCTTCCTCTGTCTGCTACTGTATAGATAAAAATAGCAGAACATTCCCCTCATGCTCCAGGCCAGCAGGATGAGTTGAGAACATTAAAAATGGAAGGCTTTGAAAGAAATGTTTGAATTACCGATATCCTTGTTAGGTTGAATAGCTTCAGTACAAATTAATGATCTTCCTAGATTACTATACTTATTCCAAACTATCCCTATACTGATTCCTATAAAAGAGATAAGAAAATTGCAAACTAAAATTGACCATTTGGAAATGGTCTGGAAAACGCCCTAGAATTGGGGAAGGAACAATATACTCTCCATGACTGCGAGGTGGAATACCACTGCCCAACCTATCTATTATAAAACCCCTCAGCTTGTCATGTACAGACTGCAAGCCCAAATCAAAACATACGCTATCCGTGTGGGATTCCTCTATACCCAAGTATAAATTAACCACATACACTGCGCCATTAACTCCCATGAATAAATAATTCCCCCTGGTTTTGAAGCACTACACTTGGACATTTCAAGATATGAAGACCTTTATCTTTAGCAATGATATTATTCCATTTCACACTCTCCACTCACCTCAAGCCTCACAATTTTTTCAGATACAAGCAACTTCAAAGCATGGAACTAAAATTAGAATAAATAAAGCAGTATTAATAGCTTTCAGAAATTGTATATTTTGCCCGATATTGCAAAGAGATTGATATCCCACCTTTACATGGTGCTTCAACCAGCAGAAAATACTTTCCCTCTCCCATTCGTAATTCAATGTGGAAAGGATCTGGGTGAGAGTCTTGGTCCAGAAGACCGTCAAAATATATTAGAAATGTATAACTCAACTTCCATCTGTTCCAATTACAAAGAGCAATCATACAAGACACTACTTTATTGGTATTTCATGCCTAATAAATTATATAAGATGAGACAAATCTCTAGCCCTCAATGTTGGAAGAGTTGTGGCTCAGATGGTTCTTATCTTCACGTATGGTGGTCTTGCCCAAAAATTCTAACTTTCTGGATTCTAGTTAATACCTTAATAGCACCATATATAGAAATCCAACCTCCACTTGATCCATGGTTCTCTCTTCTATCATGCCCTTGGGAGCAATATATAAGAAAGCAAAAAAGCTTTAGCTGCACAGATTAATTTGCCTGCAAGAAGAGTGTTGGCAGATCCAAGGAAATTCCTACGAATTCCAAATTTAAATATGATTGCCAAAATCTGGGATAACATTGAGATGGAAAAACTGACAGCTTGAATGGGAGTTGGTTTAGTCTTATTTAAAGCCAAATGACTACCCAGGTTTGATAAATTTTGAAACACAGATCTGGAGACTTGTCTTAATCTTCTCAGAACTTTAATAATGTTTTGGTAAATCCTCTGTGTGCATTACTTTAATTGTATAAGAAATGTTATAAATATTCATCAGGTATGGCCTTGTTATTTAATTGACTTACAAATTATAGAAGAAAATTGTAAATGTGAATTAACTTGTATCAAAATTCCTATTGTTATCTGATGGATAACCTTTTGTTGTTCTACCTGTCTTCTTTTTTTCCCTTTTCTTTTTTTTCTGCCACCCCAATAAGTTTTTAGTACCATGCATATATACAGCCTTATTAAATTGTGATTCGGCTAATTGAATAGGGCTCTATATAAGCACATAGCATATTTTTTTTACAGAAGTTTTTAGGTAGTGAAGATCTTGCTTTTGGATAGAAGTTCACTAACTAAAAAGTTCTGTAAAAAAATATTCGAATCAGAATTTAATAAGGCTAATAGTTTTTATTTAATATATCTTTATTCATTTTCTGCAAAAAAAAAATATAAACTTGGCTTGTGATGTTTTTCAAATACAGAAGTCCTTTAGGGGCCTAATTTATTTTTAAATATAAGATTAATTAAAAAATACACCACTGCTCCAAGGATAATGCAAATATGGGACTACATTTTACTGCTGAATTCAGTGTGATGTTAAATAGCTGGTTGTCTTTTTAACTATAAGTAATACATTTTCGGTTTGCCTAGTGGTCCAGTGGTTAGGATTCAATGCTTTCACCACTGCGACCTGGGTTCGATTCCAGTCGGGAAACCAAGAGGTCACACCACCCTAAAGCCAAGCAGGGTTGGGCCTGGTCAGTACTTGGATGGAAGACCACCTAGGAATACCAGGAACTGTATGATGTGTCCAACTGAAGAAGGACCTGGCAACCCACTCCAGTGCCACAAATACCAAGTGGATCAGCATGGTATGTTGCAGTTCATGAGATCATGGAGAGTTGGAAACGACTGAACGACGCAAACACAACAATAAACAACTTTCAATATTACTTTAGATTAACTACAAGAAATAAACAACTTTAGATATTAGTTCAATTACGCAGCAGTGTTTTCTGAGTATTGTGCTTGGTTGACTAGCACTGCATTTTCTCACACACCTGCAGAAGCCCTGAGGTCCAGGTTATCAGGAGCCTGGGACATTTATCAGTCAGAGAGAAAGGGAGGAGAGCAGAACAGATCACTATAGATGATAGCAGGAAATGCCAGAGGGAGACAGCGCAACAAAGATCAGTGGGAGCATATGATAAATAACTTAGCATTGGAGGGTAGTGGTGAACTAATGTGTGCCTGGAGGGGGTATGCACCCGGCTGTAAATTAGAGAAAGTTCAAGAGGACGGATGAAGAAGAGGAGGCGACATATCTATAAGTAGTGGGTAAAACACACAACTGATTATTTTTTGTTGTAAACGATACTTTATCATTATACCACCCTAAACATTCTAGTTTCTAAAACTCATTAACAAATCATAATTTAGATATGAATCTAAATGCCTTAATTCAGCAATGTTTTATTAAAGGGACATTAAAAGTATTCTTTCTTTGTTGCATTGGAAATAGGTTATTTGATAATGTAACATTATGTGTTTTCTTTTTTTAAATGAAGCTCTCAAAGCAGGAAAAACTGATTCCAATGAGGGACTTGCCTATATCTGCCAGTGAGTAGTAATACAGTTGAATGACTTATATTTGTCTGTCAATGAAATCTACAGACATACGTATGTTCTGTACATTTCAAGTTAGTTTCAGTGACATTTAAACATTTTTCTGCATACAAAACAGAACTCTCTTTAGCTCTCTTTTAAATCCATGAAAAAAATAGATGTGTCTCTTTAACTCTGTTATTGTTTTTGGTACACACATTGTTAGGCAAAAAGTAATTGACAACTTTTCCTATTGAAAACTAATTAAAATATTTTTTTTAGCTGAACTGTATGAAATAAGGCCACAGCAATGTCTGACTCCTCCTTGCTTCATTGTGAACAGGACTACACATCCCATGATTCCTTGCTACAAAAATACCATCATAGATGAATACAATGTATTCGTTTCCTGTGATCTGCCAAAAGGAATTATAAATTCTATACTAATTTTAGAATGAATTTACAGGGGCGTTAAATCAACTGCTTGCAAACTCAAGAGATTTAGCAAATCTTAGGGTGAGTATAATAATGTTTATTTCGGTATATTTTGCATTCAAAATAATGTTGTCATACACTACTGATTGTCCTCTATCAGATGCATTCATTATCCATGAAACGTAAATATGCCTTTAACTGTGAGTGGTTTATTACAGATCGATACCCTTCCATGCAACCTTTTGAAGAAAAAAGTTTTCAAGGAATAAGACCCCTTTGTGCTCTTTTAAACTGAAAATGAAAAGAAAAATACTCAACTTGAACTTTGTCAGATAATTTACAATTCATTTAAAAAATGTTTTTGTTTAAATCATAATCATTTTCCGCACTGTGAGGCTGTTAAAATGAAGACGCGGGAAAATGTTGGGGGGAATGGCCATGTCTGACTGTGAATCAGCTGTATGTTGCTGTTCAAAAGAAAAGGTAAGAAACCACTATGTATAGAAAAAGTAGGAAACAGCCATGTGGGATAACTAGTGAAAGAGGATGATAAGGAATTAAAAATTGCTATTTTGTTCCATTTCAAAGTAAAATGTATGCTAAAAAGAGAATATAAAAAACATCCATGTGTGGTTGTCCATGGGAGGTTGGACACAGCAATGAGAGGCTGTTCAGGGGAGGTAGGAAAAGGCCAGGGGTAGTTCCATGGTGGCATGGAAAAGGTTATGTATAACTCTTCAAAAGATTTAAAACAGAAAATGATGTATGTGGCTGTTCAAATGAGTTGGTGGAAGATGGCTGTATGGGGTTTTTAAACATGTTAGTGGAAAATGCTATATGTGTCTATACAGTGGAGGAAGTGGAAAATGTTGTATGTGGCTGTTCATATGAGTTGGTAGAACATGACTGTATGGGGTTTTCAAACATGTTAGTGGAAAATACTATATATGTCTATATAGTGGAGGAAGTGGAAAATGTTGTATGTGGCTGTTCATATGAGTTGGTAGAACATGACTGTATGGGGTTTTCAAACATGTTAGTGGAAAATACTATATATATCTATATAGTGGAGGAAGTGGAAAATGTTGTATGTGGCGGTTCAAATGAAGAGGTAGAAATGGTGGTATGTCTCTGTTCAATATAGGAGGCAGAAAACAGCTATATGTTGCTGTTCAGATGGGGCTGTTCATAGGTGAAGACGGAAAAAGACTGTTCAGAGGATGAGATGAAAAAAGGTTTTATGTGGCTGAACGAAATGGTTTTAGGAACTGGCTATATGTGGCTGTTCGAGTGATGAGGTGGAAAATAGCTTTATATGTTTAAAAAGCAGGTTAAAACGGCTATATGTTCGACATGAATGCGAAAGCAGCTGTATGTGGCTACTTAATCAAGGAGGTAGAACATGTTGAGTGGCTATTATAAAAGAAGAGAATGGTGAAAATGGCAATTTGTGGCTGTTCAAATGGCCATATTTAGTTGCCCTAAGAGGAAATGGAAAATGGCTGTATGTGACATTTAAAACAAACAGATGGAAAATGGCCATATGGAGTGAAGAGGTGGGAAATGGCTATGTGTACTGTGTGGCTGTACAATAGAGAGGAAGATCAGGATTGGGATACGGCCAGTGTGTGACAGCTCAAACATTTTCTTAGATTCTTGCACAGTGTAACAAAAGCTGCAGAAAAGAACAGCATAATTCTCACTTCCTGTCCATGTGGCTCTAGCTTAGTAGCTGCAGTTATTCTTAGCGGCTTTGCAAAGGTTTCCTTTATCCTATTTTTAGAGGCAGAATATAATTTCACAACTGAGCTCTTTTACTTCTCCATCCAGAAATTAACTTCAGATAATATTCTATAATATTGTCTGCTTCTCTGTATGGTTTTTATCAACAGTATAGGACAAACTAATGCATGTACGGAAAGTTCCATCTTGTAGTTCGGAGAAGGAAGGGTGAAGGCGCTGCTTGTATCATTGTAGCTTTTACTATTCAATACCTACTTTCTTCTCCAACACATGCTCAGAAGCAGACATTAACCAGGATCACTGGAAGCTCTGCTCCTGCAGAAATGTTAATGCGCCTCTCATACATTCAGTCTTCACCAAAGTAATAAGAATGCTTCTGGGATGCAAAGCAAAAAGAAAACATTTTTTAGTAATTAAAACTAGTTTTATGATTGTTTTACTACCTAACTATGCCCTTATTTAGACACAAATGTTTCAAACACACAGTTTTAATTGATTCTCTGGGCATCCCAGAATTTCTGAAATTCTTTTGCTCTGGTTTCTTTCTCCTCTTCTGATCGAGCTCTGTTCCAATTTAAAATCGGACCCTCTCGCTTTTCTGAATATATACAATATATTAAAGGGATAGTTTTGCCCCAAATGTTCCTGTATTTAAAAGACAGTGTTTTAAATTTAGAAAAGTTTTTTTATTACATGATATATATGGGTGCCCTGAAGTCTAGCTATTTTTTTATCTTGCAATAAAGGTTTGTGCTTCGTTCGGTCTCTATTGTGTTCTGCTGACTGATTGGCTATATAAAAAGCTTCCCTGAGTCAAACTAAATTATTATTATTATTTTGTTTAATTACGGGAAACTGTAGTTGTGAATTTAATGGTACTTTAATTTATCCTCAAATTCTATAAATGAATTGAATCATAGTAATTAGCATTTAATTAGCAATATAAAGTAATTAGCAATATAAAAATATAAAATAAATCAGAAGACCTGAGGGGCACTTGGGTAACATTATGCTTCCTGAACATCCTGATTGAAAAATAATGCGATTTAGAAAATCTACTTTACTGAGAGGGTAGCATGGAGTACTGCATGAAATAATATGGGGGGGGGGGGGTTTCAATAAATACTTGCCTAGGACATAACAAATATGTATCACATTCCTTCACCTTATTTACTAAGCTCTGTTTAGTAACCCTAGACAGGAACATGCTGGATTATATTTTTCCCACAGTTTGCAAGGGTAGAAATGTTATTTTGTATTTTAAAGTATTTTGGCTTAATACTGAAGTTTTTGTGTTTCTGGGTCTCACCTGCAGTATCAAGCAGCTGTGCTCTCTAATGCGATGAGAACATAAATATTGGATGTGCGGCACTTTATAATTTAGAGCATGTTAAACACATTACAAAAGTGATCTGAAGTCTAGAAAACATACTCAGTGCTAAGTCAAAAGCAGCTTTTCAAAGTCATGGAGCCTCCCTCGGAAGTCACAGGCAATGTTTACACAAGGGTGTGGCAAGGGCAGCAAATCTCAACTGACTGTTTGGTTTTACTGCATTATTTCTATACATAAATTAATAAAAGATCATTCTGAGTACAATTACATGTCTCACACAGGCCAAGAGACCTGTTTTCCCACAGAACTTCCCAGTAAACAGTATTTCTACTGTAGCTAAGGATTCTGGGTAGTGAAATGCAAATGAGGCTCAAAACATATTACTTTTTTGCCCCAGTCGCACTAACATGGATATGCATTTAGGACGATGCATGTCACTACCCAGAATCCTTGGCTACAGTGGAAATACTGTCAACTGGTAAGTTTTGTGGGGAAAATTGGTGTTTTGGCCTGTGTGATACATGAAAATGTACTCAGAATGATCTTTTATTTATTTCTTGTATCTGCAGGTTTTTTAATCACCTTTATACCCACCATAACATTTTTAGTGTCTACACAAAATATACATTTTATGACTGCATTTACACACTATTTACTTTTTCCTAGAAAACAGCTATACCAACATGAAAAGTATAGTGAATCTGCCCATTATGTTTCATGTCAGCATTATGTGAAGCATATTTACTTTTTAATGATATGAGATGCATATATCACACAGATCAGATGTTCCTCTTGTTGAAGGGCAGTCTCTATTTTCAGAGAAATCCTCTTAGTCTGCCAAATATTCCTCTAGAAGGAAAGCCTTACATTTACATTAAAACTGTTTTCTAGTCCTGACCATGTTCCACTTTCTCTGTTTCCACCTGTTGATTTCTCACAAAGACCAGGAGTAAGATAGCAACCTGAAGTGTATGTTCTACAGAAAGTGATGTATATCTGTATGGAGCATCAAGTATTAAATGACTACTATGGTTAGGATTGAGAGCTTTCACCGCTGCGTCCTGGGTTTGATTCCAGTCAGGGAACCAAGAAGTCACACCACCCTGAAGTCATGCATGCCGTGGCCCACTGGAGAACAAACTGGCAACCCACTCCAATATCTCTGACATAAATACCAAGTGGATCAGCATGGTGTGTTGCGGTCCATGTGGTCATGGAGAGTTGGTCGCGACTGAGAGATGCAAACAAACACACATAGTGCCATTGCAACAAGGCTTTGGCATTTTAATTGGTAACTGATCATAAAATTCATATTCAATGATTTAAAAAATGAATACTCAACTTCAAACTTGCTTTAGCTATCAATTTTCATCTGGAGCTGGACCTAAATGGTTAGACACATGCTTATGTCTAGATGGGAGCAGATGCTCTTCATTGTTCGGAGCTACATTGAATTGGTTTACCTTGGCAAGGACTAATGCTTGTGCCTGGCCATTTAGGACTGGCTCCCAGTCGGAGCTGCTCCCAACACTTGATGACCTCATACGGGGGGAAGGCAAGCAGCTTAACTAGAGGTATAGATGTTGATATTTGAAACTAAATTTAATATTGAATATTGATTTTGGCCCCTTCTTCTTTGTCGTGGTGAAGGGGCTTGTGTACTTCAATGAAGCTGAGAGCTATACCATGTAGAGTTACTCAAGATGGCAGGTCATAACAAAGAGGTCGGACAAATCACAGTCCACTGAAGAAGGAACTGGCATTCCACTCCAGTGTCTTTGCTAAAATAACCTTATGAATAAGCACAGCCATACCCAAGATGTGTGTGGTGTGCTATGGTCACAAAGAGTCAAGCATGACTGAAAGGCTAAACAACAACAATTGATTTAGTAAATAAATGAACCGGAATCTTATCAAATGTCGATGCCTAAATAAAACATCTAGCTCCTGCAATGAGGGCATTAATGTGGGTGTCTCTCTAAAAATGTGCTTACCCATCGTGCAGAATGGTGGTAACACTACCTAATAGTGCATAATTTCTCAAGAGTATAAGTGTCCCTCTTTTGTCCTTTGACATATTTGAAGATGTGATATATACCCTTGCAAAAAGATAAATATAAAATAGTTTTTATGTGTCCCTATATATTAGGACGGTGGTAAAATAAAAGTTTATACTATTATCTCCTAAATTGATTCTTTACTCTTTCTTCTTTTTTAAACAAAGGACAAGTTAAATATCCTTTGTGATTAATTCTTCCCTTCAGTTTACTCTGAGAGCAGCAATGACAAAACTAAAAGTCTCTGTGTTATGTTATGAGAGCAGCTGGGATTTATCACCTACAAATCTTAACACTATTAATAGATTTATATATAATCATTTAAAGAGGCTTCTTAAAACATACTTGGGTGGCCATATTATAAAAATGTGTTTAACTGATCTGTTTTATTCAGTGCTCAATAAGAATTTCCCACTGCAAATTATTATAACACCTGCCACTGTGAAACTGATACATTTAACACCATATATAAGGACACAGGGCTAGATCGACTAAACTTTGCATTGGAAAATGGTTGAGATGACAGTTTTTTCATCCTTCTTTGCATTCATTACGCTACAGGTCCCTAGACCACCAATGTTTTGGGTCCACCACTGAAGCAGACCACTATACAAAGGATTATGAAACATGAATAATAATGCATAAATAACTGTACTGAAATACCTAGATACTGGATATTATGGTTTACAAATGCAGAGGCTACATGCCAATATAGCTCAGTGCATTATAAGAGACATAAACATCAATAGGGTCTGTGAAGACCTTTAGCCGTATTCAATAGTATTTAGGACATCATCAAAAAAGATGTGACCCATCAAAAAAGCTAAAGTTATGTTGTCCATAATCTTTCCAATGTATAGAACATACCATATCTATTTACAGTGTCCTATGGTTAGAGACTATATCTATCTATCTATCTATCTATCTATCTATCTCTCTATCTCTCTATCTATCTATCTATCTATCTATCTATCTATCTATCTATCTATCTATCTATCTATCTATCCATCTATCTCTATTGCTATCTATCTATCTATCTATCTATCTATCTATCTATCTATCTATCTATCTATCTATCTATCTATCTATCTCTCTATCTCTCTCTCTATCTATCTATCTATCTATCTATCCATCTATCTCTATTGCTATCTTTCTATCTATCTATCTATCTATCTATCTATCTATCTATCTATCTATCTATCTATCTATATATCTATCTACTTATGTCTCTCCATCTCTTTCTTTCTCTCTCTCTCTATACGTGTATATATATTAGGATTATCAGAGGCATTACTTTCTCTAAGTAAGTCTCTTGTAGAACAATATATCTATGTAGGTTTCTTTCTGGTGGGTGGTGGCAATGTCTTGTCACTGTGATTGAATGGCTGTGGACCAACTGAAGATCTAGCAGTAGCTCCCAAGCTACTTCATGACCCCTGACACAACATTCATGTTTATCAGTGTAGTACACAAAAAAAATAATATGCTAAATGATAAATTGAGACACTTGGCCAAGCTGCCCTAGAAAGCAATTCGTTCTGGTACAAAATAATATTAAGGGTAAGGAAAAAGGGTATTCAGAGGTTATGTGGAATACATTTGGCACAATAAAGATATTAAAACAGGTGTTACATTTGCTATTAATGGACAATTTATAAACTCAGTGAACAACTGGTAAAACATCTCATGGGAATGCTGGTATTCCAGAGACGGGAGCGGGTCCCCGGCATGTGATTATTGATAACTGTTTTCAGTAAGAATAGTGAGACTCACATAATGGACACTGGTTTCATATAAAATAAATTATCTTTATCCAAGTACTATATATGCTCGTCATTTGTAATTAGCAATTGAACCACAGCGAATGAGCCTCTGAAAGTATATTGTCAAATTTAATAACACGTGCTGTACTTATTGTCAGCAAATAAACTGTAAATATTTCTTCAGGTAAATATAAAAAAAAGTCCTAATCCATTGTAGTTAAATAAAAAAAAAAGTATCAGGACATATTGTATACCTGCTGTCTCCTGGATAGTCATGCACCTTCTGTTCACAATACTTGTTTGCACAGACTGGCCACTAACCATGTCAGGTTATTTATAAGATAATTTAAGTTCAATATGAGCAGTGTGCTCTTTTGAAGAAATAGACTTTGTGGCGAGCAATATAGTTTTAGAAATTAAAACAAATAAATAAAGCCATTTACTTATTATTTAGTTTTACAATTATTAGTTACTGTGAGCATCAAGCCGTTATGTTGTTTGAGCTGCTTTATCAGCAGGGTGTGTCTGAGTAAACTAATAAGATTGGCATTAGTAGAACTGCAAGGACTTTGGATGGCCACATTTTCAACATAATTTCTGCACAAATCTTATGGTTAATTGATATAATTGATAAGTCAATTGAAAGTATAAGATAGATATATTTTATTAGTAATATTATAAATACTAGTAACTTGCCTGTCAAAATTGACAGGATAATATTTGATGTGTGTCTCCCCCCCACCTCCCCTGTGTCTTTCCCCCCTTCTCCAGCCCCCTCTCCTGTGTCTCTTTCCTCCCCCCTCTCCTTCCCTTCCCTGTGTCTCATTCCCCACTCTCCCTCCCCTATGTACTCTTTGTGGCATGGACTTTTATGTAGGCATTTTGGATTTTTTAATGCTGTATTGGAGTCCTAGGACATATTTTAAGCCTTTTAGGATACAGGGGAGGAGCCTATAGACATTCATAGGAGTCAGTTTGGAGTCCTGGGCTTCCAACTGTAATTCTGAAGTCTAAATTCGGTTCTACGTCTAAACAAATGTGAAACGCTGTCCTACCCAATGAATATTTGTTTTTAATTTGTGCCACAAATATAAAATTATTATATTATTTAGGAATGGTACACATACTCTAATGAAGAAAGTTTCACAAATATACCATATATACTCAAGTATAAGCCGAGTTTTTCAGCCCTTTTTTGAAGTCTGAAAAGGGCCCCCTTGGCTTATACTCGAATTACCTGTGTCTCTTTACCCTTGTGTCTCTCATTCCCCCCGTGGCTCTTTCTCTCCCCCTCCCTTATCATCCTCATCATCCTCAACCCCCCCATCCTCATCCTCAACCCCCCATCCTCAACCCCCCATCATCAGGGAGGTTGAGGAGGGGGGTGTTGAGAAGGGGGGTTGAAGAGAGAGGATGAGGTGGGGGTTGAGGAGAGAGGATGAGGAGGGGGGTTGAGGAGAGGGGTTGAGGAGAGGGGTTTGAGGAGGGAGGATGAGGAAGGGGTTTGAGGAGAGAGGATGAGGCGGAGGCTTGAGGAGGGTGATATGGGAAGGGGAGGGAAAGAGACACAGGGGAGAAAGAGAGGGGTCACAAGAAAGGGGCACAGAGGGCACACAAAAGGGGGACACAGGGGCCAGCACATTTCCCACCGTCGGCTTATACTCAAGTCACTAAGTTTTCCCAGTATTTTGTGGTAAAATAGGTGCCTCGGCTTAAACTCGGGCCAGCTTATACTCGAGTATATACGGTAGCTAAACATACCACAGCTGTTCAAATAATTGAGAGTACTTAAGCTTTATTATACATTTTATAATAATAAATAGCAAAAAATAGTATATCTATGAGGCAGGGTCTATCTGTGAAACAAACGAAAAAAATGTAAATGTACTGATATGATAATGAGGTCCCCTTCACAGGAAGACTCTCCTAGGCAGCTGCCTTGTTCCCTCAGTTATAAATCTAGCCATGTATACACATATATATATATGTATGTATATATATATATATATATATATATATATATATATGTATATATATATATATATAATAGTATTATTGACAAACATCTAAATTCTATTAAAAATATAATTTGAAACAGAATCCATGTTGAGACCCTGTGGAACAAAGACATTGTATAAATCTACTCTCAATAAGGGTTTTATTGTTTCTAATGCCCTAAATTTTAGGTTTGGATGACACTGATAAAAAAATAAAAAATAAACAAATAATAAATAAAAATAGATAATGATTACTATTTGTAATCTTTTTTCTTTAGCTTCATTGGAGTTCTAACTATTAATTAAGACACTCATTTAATTAAAACAAAAAATAATTGTGACTCATAAAATGTGATTTATGAATAACAATTAATTATTGTCTTATTTTTTTTAAACTGTAAGCTATAATTGTAATTTGCTTTAGCACTTAATTTCTAACTAGTGCTCAAATGTCTGTTTACAAATATAGCCTGATTTGGATATATCCCATATTTCGCTTTTTTTTTTCTTGATTGGAATTAATGAGGAAATTTGGCTCCAGTTTTTATTTCAGATAATTTTCTTTTCCATAGTCAACAAACTGTTTAAAAAATTAACAGATCCATTCCATTTTTATTCCATCATTTTATTTTGTTGATTTCTTAATTAATATCTCTTATCTATCAAGATATTGTGCTTCTTTACATGTTATATCTAAGGCTTCACACTGATATCCCTTTTATATATATATTTGTTAATTTTTTTGCAGCTTTACATATGCAATTATGTTGTTTATATATATATATATATATATATATATATATATATATATATATATATACAAATCTACATCTACTGTTTCTACAAAACTTTATAAACCCATGCCCCCATGCTTTTTTAGATTTTACAGGAGGTAGACATGATGTTTCTAGGAGCCAAGAACAGTATGCATTCATAGAGGTACGTTCTGAAAAACAAGAATAGGAGGGGAGCATAGCCACAAGGATTGGAGCATAGCCAGGGATAGGGGTTGGTGGGCCTTGAACTGAACATCACAAGAGGGATATGTTTGTCAATTGAGGAGGCTAGTGTTGCATTGTATTACGGGACAAGATAATCCAATTTGTAGATGAGGGGAAGAGACAACAGAATGTATTGTACATGACAGGATGCAGGATACTGCTGTAGTATGGAGCGAGAGGCAGTGTTTCTGTGAGAGTGAGAATTGAGATTAGGTGGTGAAATGGAGAAATCAGAGAGAGTAAAGTTTTTGGTGAACACCAGCTCCAGATATTCACAGTTCTTGTGGGTACTGCTTGCGGTTTACTGTGGGAGATCATGAGAGAAGGATCAGAGTCCAGAAGAAGTCCTACACTTAAGCTAGGCACTTAAGGTTTCGCAGACACCAGACATCAGAATTCTCTTCACCAAACATGGGTGGACTTGCCAACCATACTCTGTGTATCTAAGACACCACAATCTATGGCCAAATCACAACAAGGAGTAGAGTTCAACCACTCATAGATCGGGGGTAATATATTTCATAAAGAATTTAGATTTAATTTCTACTTTGGAGTTTGCTTATCAATGTTTAGCATTAAAAACATTAACTGTTCTCTTGATAATAGTAATATATTGATTTAGTGTACTGTAAAACAAACAGCAAAGCATAGTGATTCTATTAATATTTTGAAGTTAACATCTGCCTATTCTGCATTAAATATAGTCGTCAATTCCTTGCAAAATTGCTATCTGGGAGGAAATGATGAAATCGGAGCTTTTCTGCTGACATAGTATAAAAAGAAACAGAGAAACTTGCCTGAGGCCAAGATAAAGTATCTGTTCAAACAAGTCACTGTGCTTCGCTTTCATCTAGATATTGTGTGATATATCAGGTGCAAGACGAACAAAGGTCCTTTGTGGGCTGCAGCATATAATATAACATGATAACGAAAATGTACTGTATTGTTACACTGATTATCTGTGCGAGCAGTTATAGTGATAACAGTAACTTGTTTACTACAGGTCTGTCAAAATCAGGGCAGTAATAATCACGTACAACCATCCCTCACAAAGAAAATGAGGGAAAGTATATGTGGAGGAGGGTTTACCAGCAGAAAAGAGCTACAAATTATTTTTTAGTTACCTATTTAGATATCACCTAGAATACTGTGGTGCTTATTCAATTGCAAGCCCGCAGTTGCCTTCATACCGGCCGTAAGTCTGCGGGATTGAAATTTGCAGCAGTTACAGAAAGATTCAATTGATCAAGCACACAGCTACCTGGCAGAAAGCCTAAACCGTAAACCATGTAAGTAGCATTTCAGAGCATGAACAATTAAGCAAGGCTGTAACTACCGATTTAGAAACAGCTAATAGTAAATGAGACTGTCATCATGACATCAGTAAAACATGGAGGTTAAACCACAATCAATTAGCGTTTAGAAGTCCAATATGCGATCAGACTAGCAATCCGAGATTGATATAACACAGAAATGAAACATAAAAAAAAAGATTTTTGATCACAAATTTGCGAGCTTGAGACTGTTGTACAATTAATTCTAATGTCTTTCGCCGCTTTCCCCGTCTTTTAAAGTGCAGTATTGATTTTTTATTTGCATTTACAGTGCTACCAACAGGGGTTTAACCCCCTTGCAAGTCCTATCTGGTACCAGTAGGATTTTCTTCTACATTTACCATTTCCGGGTGTGAAAACAATTGTGGGAATTGTAGCAATGAAATATCGATTTGGGATTGTAACATTTACGGGCTTGAAAGATCAAAGGATTAGCTGGGTCGTAGTTACGATTTTGACAACCTCATGAATTTTCAGCCTGTAACCCGCAAATCGTTTGCAGGTATCTAAAAGATGCCAATTGAATAGCAAAATAGTTTAAAATTGTTTAGAGTACCCAAAACAAGCTTTACGGATGAGAAACGGCTCTAGTAGCCAATAGAAAATTATGATTATTATAATGAGTGGGAACAAGTGCCATAACTGCGGAAAGGAATCATTATATTTATTATTTATATTTAAATACAATGCACTAGAGCATTTGTTCCTAGGCAACATGGTTTTCTTATATGTATTAACCCCTTGAGTATCGGATTGTGTGTTACCCTGGATGTTGTACGTATAATAAAATGGACATAATAATGTAATATCTTATTTTTTACAATATCTTATTTTTTATATCCACATGTTTATATTGGACTGTCAAGTGTCAAATAATGTTGAACTTCCATCATTATCTGTTGTTTTTTGGTGTTATACTGTCTCTTTAACTGCTGTGACACTCCACAAAGGTTTTACAACCATTTGCGAGTGGTCTTTGCTACCCGTAATATTTTCTTCTGATTTTTGATGTTACGGCACTGCCCTATTTTGTGAGTGGTCCATAAAGTATTATTAGCATAGGGTTTTGGTGTAAAAGGCTAACAGAGAAATATTTTATCAGTGCAAAAATCGATGCAAAAGTTTGCTGTAATTTTCGGCTCTGGGATGCTGCAATCACTCGTAGCAGTTCTCTCACAATGTATCAGGGATGGGTGATTAACATAGCTGGGTGGTTTTACTTTGTAATTTTGCAATATAGGGATTAGCATTGGGCCATTGAGTCTAACTAAAAGCACAATAAAACAGAAAAAGTCATATAGCAAGTTTTTCATTAGAATAATTTTTTATGCCTCTACTGGGCCTTGGTGGAATAGATAATACAGTGGGGGGGGGGGGGGGGGGGGGGGAGTTTTTGATCCCCTGCTGATTTTGAAGGTTTGTCCACTGACAAAGAAGTGATCAGTCTATAATTTTAATGGTAGGTGTATTTTAACAGTGAGAGACAGAATAACAAAAAAAAATAAAACAAGTAAAACGCATGTCACAAAAGTTATAAATTGATTTTCAGGTTAATGGTTGAGATAAGTATTTGACTCCTTCGACTTAGTACTCAGTGGCAAACCCTTGTTGGCAATCACAGAGGTCAGATGTTTTTTGTAGCTGGCCACCAGGTTTGCACACATCTTAGGAGGGATTTTGTCCCACTCTTCTTTGTAGATCTTCTCCAAGTTATTAAGGTTTTGATGCTGATGTTTGGCAACTCAACCCTTCAGTTCCCTCCACATATTTTCTATGGGATTAAGGTCTGGAGACTGGCTAGGTCCATAAAGTCCAGGACCTTAATGTGCTTCTTCTTGAGTCACTCCTTTCTTGCCTTGGCTGTGTGTTTTGGGTCATTGGTATGCTGGAATACCCATCCACAACCTATTTTCAATGCCCTGGCTGAGGGAAGGAGGTTCTCACCCAAGATTTGATGGTACATGGCCTCGACCATCATCCCTTTGATGTGGTGCAGTTGTCCTGTACCCTTAGTAGAAAAACACCCCCAAAGCATAATGTTTCCATCTCCATGTTTGACGGTGGGGATGGTGTTCTTGGGGTGATAGGCAGCATTATTGCTCCTTCAAACACGGTGAGTTGTGTAGATGCCAAAGAGCTTGATTTTGGTCTCATCTGACCACAACACTTTCACCCAATTCTCCTCTGAATCATTCAGATGTTCATTGGCAAACTTCAGACGGGCCTGTACATGTGCTTTCTTGAGCAGGGGGCCTTGCCAGCACTGCAGGATTTCAGTCCTTCACGGAGTAGTGTATTGCCAATTGTTTTCTTGGTGACTATGGTCCCAGCTGCATTGAGATCAATAACAAGATCCTCCCGTGTAGTTCTAGGCAACCTCCTCACCGTTCTCATGATCATTGAAACTCCACAAGGTGAGATCTTGCATGGAGCACCAGACCGAGGGAGACTGGCAGTAATCTTGTGAATTTGCGAATAAACGCACCAACTGTTGTCACCTTCTCACCAATCTGCTTGGCGATGGTCTTGTGGCCCATTCCAGCCTTGTGTCTACAATCTTGTGCCTGACTTCCTTGGACAGCTCTTTGGAGTTTGGAATCTGATTGATTGCTTTTGTGGACAGGTGTCTCTTATACAGGTACTCTTTAAGAGAGTGCTCCTAATCTCAGCTCGTTACCTGTATAAAAGACACCTTGCTTACTGATAGGGGAACAAATTGCTGACTTATAGGGGAACAAATACTTATTCCCCCCCCCCCCCCCACTGTATACAGGTGGAAGTAGTGTGTGAGAGGAGTGTTTACATTTCTAGAGAGATATGGTTGCTTCTGGGGCAATGATGGGGAAGGGGTGTGGTATCAATTTCAAACTTGTTCAGTTATCTTAACAAAGTATTTTACTGAGAGCTAAAACACAGACTCCCATGATTCAGTACTGATGAGGCAATGTAATAAACACAAAATGGATTCCTGTAATCATAGAATCTTCAAAAATTCAGATTTTCTCCCAAAAATGTTTCAAGTCCAGGACTTACACAGCTGCTAATATTGTTAGTTTGGCGCATACTTGATAAACAAGTGTCCTTTTTCTTGAACTGTTGTGGCTATTTAATAATTATATTGCACTCAGCTTTGCTTGAATGTGTATAAGCAATATAGACAACATTTATGTATGGTTATGTTTTCATTTTTTTTTATATTTTGTTATTCCGGTGGTTTGTAAATTTCACCTCAGAACCACAGTTTGAGATCAGTATCTCAGAGATAGAGATAAGGGGCCTTTGTTTGGTTCAGAAGTAGTAAGTCTGCTACAAAAAGAAGCACCGCTGCTCTGAAATACACACTTCCACTGCAGTTGTTCACTGTGAATACATTCCCATATCGGTCTCCAGACAGCCGCCTGTAAAAATTCCAACAGGTGTATTTCCTCACAAGTCTGTATCTAGAGAATGCTCTTGACTCCCTGTGAGAACCTTGGATTTATCACACTCCCATCTTCACTGCACTGCAATGATTATTAAAGGACTACTTTAATGGTCTTATAAATGGGCTCTCTAAAGAATAGTTAGGTAGAACTTGATAAAATGTAGATTTAGTAGAGAAAGTATACTGTTAGGCTAGTATACATTCTTTACAAAATCTATAGCTTAAACTATACAACTAGCTATTTCTCCAAGCATAAAAAGGGAATTAATGCATTAAACACAAGATCTACCCACTATTTTACACACAGAGAGTGAGGGTATCTTCTACTTTTCATTGCAGGACTTGATAAGAAGACAATGCATTTGGACAATGAATTACTATTTTTCAACCATGCCCCCAGGCTATATAACCTCTGGATCTCTTCACCCTCTGAATTAAATGTTAGGCCTCTCTAAGCTGGAATACCAAACTGCAGTATGATGGATGATGGCTAGAAAGTGTGTTTGTACATGGCTGGGAACTCAGGTTACAATGCTCCCTGCTACTAGTGTGTGCTTCAAAGAGTGTTTTTCACTTATAGAGCCTGGTGGATAATATAGAAAAATAGCAATATGGAATAATATGGAAAAATAGCAACTAGGCAATCGTTACTATTAACATTTTTCTTCTGTTTTAAAAAATAATTGTAATAAATTGCCTGATTTAATTGGCAGAAAATATGGAGTTAAAGAGGAATGTTGCAATACATCACATATAATAGTTGTCAAACTACAATTCGTATTCACGCTTTTCGAGCTCGCAAAGCGAGCTTGCAAGAACTGCATCCTTCGCGAAGTGAGTGGCCGCATTTGCGGAAGGTGGAGGCTCCAACGTCGGCTGTGTTTGTCCGCAGGTGGAAACTCAAAGGCGCCTCACACGCGGTTAAAAACAAACACGCACAACTTAGCAAAAAAACAACAACCTCGGAACCAACCTTAACGTAACAAACACCCACATGCACGAAAAATACGACCATAACGGTCGAACCACGCGCATCTACAAACAGTTAAAACACACCAAATACTCACAAAAAAGACATAAAAAGCTTACCCATAGCAAGGGGGGCATCCAGGACCTCTGAAAGTGAAGTTACACCTCCATTTAAGTCCAAATTCCCGAGTTCAGACATCGGGGACCCCCACTGCAATGAAAATTCAAGGTCTTTAAAGGAACCGTTATAAAAGAAAACAAATATACACTATCACCCTGTCACTCATAAGGGTCAATACAGACCCCTATAAGCACATAATTAACCCCCTCACTCATGGGGGTCAATACAGACCCCTATAAACCCCTAATTAATGCTGTGACTCATGGGGGTCAATATAGACCCCCCAGAAGCCCTTCATTAACCCTGTCACTCATGGGGGTCAATACAGACCCCCATAAGCCCTTCATTAACCCTGTCACTCATAGGGGTCAATACAGACCCCCATAAGCCCTTTATTAACCCTGTCACTTATATGGGTCAATACAGACCCCCATAAACCCCTAATTAACCCTGTCACTCATGGGGGTCAATATAGACCCCTATAAGCCCTTCATTAACCCTGTCACTCATGGGGGTCAATACAGACCCCCATAAACCCCTAATTAACCCTGTCACTCATGGGGGTCAATATAGACCCCTATAAGCACTTAATTAACCCCCTCACTCATGGGGTCAATACAGACCCCCATAAACCCCTAATTAACACTGTCAGTCATGGGGGTCAATATAGACCCCCATAAGCCCTTCATTAACCCTGTCACTCATGGGGGTCAATACAGACCCCCATAAGCACTTAATTAACCCCCTCACTCATGGGGGTCAATACAGATCCCCATAAGTCCTTCATTAACCCTGTCACTCATGGGGGTCAATACAGACCCCATAAGCCCTTCATTAACTGTGTCACTCATGGGGGTCAATACAGACCCCCATAAGCACTTAATTAACCCCCTCACTCACGGGGGTCAATACAGATCCCCATAAACCCCTAATTAACCCTGTCATTCATGGGGGTCAATATAGACCCCCATAAGCCCTTCATTGCCCCTGTCACTCATGGGGTCAATACAGACAAGCCCTTCATTAACTGTGTCACTCTTGAAGGTCAATACAGACCCCCATAATGAGTTCATGAACCCCCTCACTCATGGGGGTCAATATAGACCCCCATAAGCCCTTTATTAACCCTGTCACTCATGGGGTCAATACAGACCCCCATAAGCCCTTCATTAACTGTGTCACTCATGGGGGTCAATACAGACCCCCATAAACCCCTAATTAACCCTGTCATTCATGGGGGTCAATATAGACCCCCATAAGCCCTTCATTAACCCTGTCACTCATGGGGGTCAATACAGACTTTAGTTTTTTGATTTCTGTAATTAGAGTGGTGGGGGTTATTAGGGGGTAGGTAGGTAGTGTACGTGTTAAGAGGTTAGTGTAGAGGGTATTTAGTTGATATTTAATGTGTTATTGGGGGGGTATAGTGCAGTGTAGTGTTTATACTTAGTGTTATGATGGTCCTTGAGGATCGTCATGGCACTTATGTGCCTAATGTTGGGTTGTAACAGGCCCATAATGGTCATAATATTCCCTTATGGGACTGATGGAGTTGAATAGAGGCTTATGAGGGTCTGGATAGACCGCCATAAGTGACTGGGTTAAAATGGTGTAGTGCTTACACTTTGGGTCATGAGGGTCCTGGATGACCCTCATGGCACTTATAGTGGTATTACATGCGTTCATTAATGTGTTAGAGGGGTCTATATAGTTGAGGCACACAGTACACTCACATTGTGTGGCAAACAGCATTTTAACACTTTCTTTTATTGACCGTCATTCTTTGACGGGCAAGTCGCTAGTACACAATAAAAACCTCAGTGAGTACTGATACACAGAGCTGATTACTGATACGTACCAGACATATAGTGAGATCCAATATGGCACCAGTTTCTGTCCTCATACTTTCAGATAGATTGATCCTCACAATATCTATTTGCTTTCTGACTCCAGCATTTCCAACCCACTACAGAGTTGACCAGCCTCTTATCCAAATTCTCTGCTCTCTTGGAATCCATGACACTGCTCTCTCATGGTTCACATCTTATCTAGAAAATTGTACACCGTTGGTGTACCACCAGGTTCAGTCCTAGGCCCTCTCCATTTCTTGATCTACACATCCTTTTGGGTTTCAGTATCATCTCTATGCAGACAACACTCAAATCTACCTCTCTGACTACTGTAACTTGCTCCTTGCTGGCCTCTCCATCACCCATCTGTCCCCACTCAAATCCATATTGAATGCATCCTCTAGACTGATCTACCATACTCATCTCACAATGTCTGCAGCACCTCTCTGTCTGGCTTCCCATAGCCTCCACAATAACATTTTAAATCAATGTTAAGGTATAAAGCTCTTAACAACAGTGCATCTTCTTGTATCTCTGCTCTCATATCAAAATACTCTCTCAACTGCCCGCATTTGCGGAAGGTGGAGGCTCCAACGTCGGCTGTGTTTGTCCGCAGGTGGAAACTCAAAGGCGCCTCACACGCGGTTAAAAACAAACACGCACAACTTAGCAAAAAAACAACAACCTCGGAACCAACCTTAATGTAACAAACACCCACATGCACGAAAAATACGACCATAACGGTCGAACCACGCGCATCTACAAACAGTTAAAACACACCAAATACTCACAAAAAAGACATAAAAAGCTTACCCATAGCAAGGGGGGCATCCAGGACCTCTGAAAGTGAAGTTACACCTCCATTTAAGTCCAAATTCCCGAGTTCAGACATCGGGGACCCCCACTGCAATGAAAATTCAAGGTCTTTAAAGGAACCGTTATAAAAGAAAACAAATATACACTATCACCCTGTCACTCATAAGGGTCAATACAGACCCCTATAAGCACATAATTAACCCCCTCACTCATGGGGGTCAATACAGACCCCTATAAACCCCTAATTAATGCTGTGACTCATGGGGGTCAATATAGACCCCCCAGAAGCCCTTCATTAACCCTGTCACTCATGGGGGTCAATACAGACCCCCATAAGCCCTTCATTAACCCTGTCACTCATAGGGGTCAATACAGACCCCCATAAGCCCTTTATTAACCCTGTCACTTATATGGGTCAATACAGACCCCCATAAACCCCTAATTAACCCTGTCACTCATGGGGGTCAATATAGACCCCTATAAGCCCTTCATTAACCCTGTCACTCATGGGGGTCAATACAGACCCCCATAAACCCCTAATTAACCCTGTCACTCATGGGGGTCAATATAGACCCCTATAAGCACTTAATTAACCCCCTCACTCATGGGGTCAATACAGACCCCCATAAACCCCTAATTAACCCTGTCAGTCATGGGGGTCAATATAGACCCCCATAAGCCCTTCATTAACCCTGTCACTCATGGGGGTCAATACAGACCCCCATAAGCACTTAATTAACCCCCTCACTCATGGGGGTCAATACAGATCCCCATAAGTCCTTCATTAACCCTGTCACTCATGGGGGTCAATACAGACCCCATAAGCCCTTCATTAACTGTGTCACTCATGGGGGTCAATACAGACCCCCATAAGCACTTAATTAACCCCCTCACTCACGGGGGTCAATACAGATCCCCATAAACCCCTAATTAACCCTGTCATTCATGGGGGTCTATATTGACCCCCATAAGCCCTTCATTGCCCCTGTCACTCATGGGGTCAATACAGACAAGCCCTTCATTAACTGTGTCACTCTTGAAGGTCAATACAGACCCCCATAATGAGTTCATGAACCCCCTCACTCATGGGGGTCAATATAGACCCCCATAAGCCCTTCATTAACCCTGTCACTCATGGGGTCAATACAGACCCCCATAAGCCCTTCTTTAACTGTGTCACTCATGGGGGTCAATACAGACCCCCATAAACCCCTAATTAACCCTGTCATTCATGGGGGTCAATATAGACCCCCATAAGCCCTTCATTAACCCTGTCACTCATGGGGGTCAATACAGACTTTAGTTTTTTGATTTCTGTAATTAGAGTGGTGGGGGTTATTAGGGGGTAGGTAGGTAGTGTACGTGTTAAGAGGTTAGTGTAGAGGGTATTTAGTTGATATTTAATGTGTTATTGGGGGGGTATAGTGCAGTGTAGTGTTTATACTTAGTGTTATGATGGTCCTTGAGGATCGTCATGGCACTTATGTGCCTAATGTTGGGTTGTAACAGGCCCATAATGGTCATAATATTCCCTTATGGGACTGATGGAGTTAAATAGAGGCTTATGAGGGTCTGGATAGACCGCCATAAGTGACTGGGTTAAAATGGTGTAGTGCTTACACTTTGGGTCATGAGGGTCCTGGATGACCCTCATGGCACTTATAGTGGTATTACATGCGTTCATTAATGTGTTAGAGGGGTCTATATAGTTGAGGCACACAGTACACTCACATTGTGTGGCAAACAGCATTTTAACACTTTCTTTTATTGACCGTCATTCTTTGACGGGCAAGTCGCTAGTACACAATAAAAACCTCAGTGAGTACTGATACACAGAGCTGATTACTGATACGTACCAGACATATAGTGAGATCCAATATGGCACCAGTTTCTGTCCTCATACTTTCAGATAGATTGATCCTCACAATATCTATTTGCTTTCTGACTCCAGCATTTCCAACCCACTACAGAGTTGACCAGCCTCTTATCCAAATTCTCTGCTCTCTTGGAATCCATGACACTGCTCTCTCATGGTTCACATCTTATCTAGAAAATTGTACACCGTTGGTGTACCACCAGGTTCAGTCCTAGGCCCTCTCCATTTCTTGATCTACACATCCTTTGGGGTTTCAGTATCATCTCTATGCAGACAACACTCAAATCTACCTCTCAGCACCAGAACTATATTCCCCCTCTCTTCAACCTCAACCTCAACTCTAGCATATTCTCCTGGATGCCTGCCCATCAACTCAAACTCAACATGTCTAAAACTGAACTCTTTATCTTCCCACCCTCTTCCACAGCCTCTACTCCTCACTTTTCACTCACTGTTGACAATGCCATCATCATTCCTTCCTCCCAGGCCCGTTGTCCTGGGGTTCTACTGGACCCTGCCCTCTCTTTCATTCCTCATACACAAATAATCACAAAATCTTGTAATTTTCCCCTAAAAGCATCTCTAAAATCCATCACTATCGGACACAAGACACAGTTAAATTTCGAATTCACTCTCTCATCATATATCGCCTTGACTACTGTAACTTGCTCCTTGCTGGCCTCTCCATCACCCATCTGTCCCCACTCAAATCCATATTGAATGCATCCTCTAGACTGATCTACCATACTCATCTCACAATGTCTGCAGCACCTCTCTGTCTGGCTTCCCATAGCCTCCACAATAACATTTTAAATCAATGTTAAGGTATAAAGCTCTTAACAACAGTGCATCTTCTTGTATCTCTGCTCTCATATCAAAATACTCTCTCAACTGCCCGCATTTGCGGAAGGTGGAGGCTCCAACGTCGGCTGTGTTTGTCCGCAGGTGGAAACTCAAAGGCGCCTCACACGCGGTTAAAAACAAACACGCACAACTTAGCAAAAAAACAACAACCTCGGAACCAACCTTAATGTAACAAACACCCACATGCACGAAAAATACGACCATAACGGTCGAACCACGCGCATCTACAAACAGTTAAAACACACCAAATACTCACAAAAAAGACATAAAAAGCTTACCCATAGCAAGGGGGGCATCCAGGACCTCTGAAAGTGAAGTTACACCTCCATTTAAGTCCAAATTCCCGAGTTCAGACATCGGGGACCCCCACTGCAATGAAAATTCAAGGTCTTTAAAGGAACCGTTATAAAAGAAAACAAATATACACTATCACCCTGTCACTCATAAGGGTCAATACAGACCCCTATAAGCACATAATTAACCCCCTCACTCATGGGGGTCAATACAGACCCCTATAAACCCCTAATTAATGCTGTGACTCATGGGGGTCAATATAGACCCCCCAGAAGCCCTTCATTAACCCTGTCACTCATGGGGGTCAATACAGACCCCCATAAGCCCTTCATTAACCCTGTCACTCATAGGGGTCAATACAGACCCCCATAAGCCCTTTATTAACCCTGTCACTTATATGGGTCAATACAGACCCCCATAAACCCCTAATTAACCCTGTCACTCATGGGGGTCAATATAGACCCCTATAAGCCCTTCATTAACCCTGTCACTCATGGGGGTCAATACAGACCCCCATAAACCCCTAATTAACCCTGTCACTCATGGGGGTCAATATAGACCCCTATAAGCACTTAATTAACCCCCTCACTCATGGGGTCAATACAGACCCCCATAAACCCCTAATTAACACTGTCAGTCATGGGGGTCAATATAGACCCCCATAAGCCCTTCATTAACCCTGTCACTCATGGGGGTCAATACAGACCCCCATAAGCACTTAATTAACCCCCCTCACTCATGGGGGTCAATACAGACCCCCATAAGTCCTTCATTAACCCTGTCACTCATGGGGGTCAATACAGACCCCATAAGCCCTTCATTAACTGTGTCACTCATGGGGGTCAATACAGACCCCCATAAGCACTTAATTAACCCCCTCACTCACGGGGGTCAATACAGATCCCCATAAACCCCTAATTAACCCTGTCATTCATGGGGGTCAATATAGACCCCCATAAGCCCTTCATTGCCCCTGTCACTCATGGGGTCAATACAGACAAGCCCTTCATTAACTGTGTCACTCTTGAAGGTCAATACAGACCCCCATAATGAGTTCATGAACCCCCTCACTCATGGGGGTCAATATAGACCCCCATAAGCCCTTCATTAACCCTGTCACTCATGGGGTCAATACAGACCCCCATAAGCCCTTCATTAACTGTGTCACTCATGGGGGTCAATACAGACCCCCATAAACCCCTAATTAACCCTGTCATTCATTTGTGTCAATATAGACCCCCATAAGCCCTTCATTAACCCTGTCACTCATGGGGGTCAATACAGACTTTAGTTTTTTGATTTCTGTAATTAGAGTGGTGGGGGTTATTAGGGGGTAGGTAGGTAGTGTACGTGTTAAGAGGTTAGTGTAGAGGGTATTTAGTTGATATTTAATGTGTTATTGGGGGGGTATAGTGCAGTGTAGTGTTTATACTTAGTGTTATGATGGTCCTTGAGGATCGTCATGGCACTTATGTGCCTAATGTTGGGTTGTAACAGGCCCATAATGGTCATAATATTCCCTTATGGGACTGATGGAGTTAAATAGAGGCTTATGAGGGTCTGGATAGACCGCCATAAGTGACTGGGTTAAAATGGTGTAGTGCTTACACTTTGGGTCATGAGGGTCCTGGATGACCCTCATGGCACTTATAGTGGTATTACATGCGTTCATTAATGTGTTAGAGGGGTCTATATAGTTGAGGCACACAGTACACTCACATTGTGTGGCAAACAGCATTTTAACACTTTCTTTTATTGACCGTCATTCTTTGACGGGCAAGTCGCTAGTACACAATAAAAACCTCAGTGAGTACTGATACACAGAGCTGATTACTGATACGTACCAGACATATAGTGAGATCCAATATGGCACCAGTTTCTGTCCTCATACTTTCAGATAGATTGATCCTCACAATATCTATTTGCTTTCTGACTCCAGCATTTCCAACCCACTACAGAGTTGACCAGCCTCTTATCCAAATTCTCTACTCTCTTGGAATCCATGACACTGCTCTCTCATGGTTCACATCTTATCTAGAAAATTGTACACCGTTGGTGTACCACCAGGTTCAGTCCTAGGCCCTCTCCATTTCTTGATCTACACATCCTTTGGGGTTTCAGTATCATCTCTATGCAGACAACACTCAAATCTACCTCTCAGCACCAGAACTATATTCCCCCTCTCTTCAACCTCAACCTCAACTCTAGCATATTCTCCTGGATGCCTGCCCATCAACTCAAACTCAACATGTCTAAAACTGAACTCTTTATCTTCCCACCCTCTTCCACAGCCTCTACTCCTCACTTTTCACTCACTGTTGACAATGCCATCATCATTCCTTCCTCCCAGGCCCGTTGTCCTGGGGTTCTACTGGACCCTGCCCTCTCTTTCATTCCTCATACACAAATAATCACAAAATCTTGTAATTTTCCCCTAAAAGCATCTCTAAAATCCATCACTATCGGACACAAGACACAGTTAAATTTCGAATTCACTCTCTCATCATATATCGCCTTGACTACTGTAACTTGCTCCTTGCTGGCCTCTCCATCACCCATCTGTCCCCACTCAAATCCATATTGAATGCATCCTCTAGACTGATCTACCATACTCATCTCACAATGTCTGCAGCACCTCTCTGTCTGGCTTCCCATAGCCTCCACAATAACATTTTAAATCAATGTTAACGTATAAAGCTCTTAACAACAGTGCATCTTCTTGTATCTCTGCTCTCATATCAAAATACTCTCTCAACTGCCCTCTTCGCTCTGCTAATGTCCTTCTTCTATCCTGCTCTCTTAACACCTCCGCTCATTCCCACTTTCAGGACTTTTCTTGTGCTGCCCCTATTCTTTGGAACTCCTTGCCTCACTCCACTAAACTATCCTCTTGCCTCAAAACCTTCAAAACCTCATTAAAAACTCATCTGAAGCTCATCACCTAAAGCCTTACAGCCTTTTTAAATTGGGGTTACATTGAAAAACATAGCCCATAGGGAAAAACGTAGGGCTGAAGGCTATTAAATTAGCCTCGTAAACCTCTACGTTGCCGGCTTGTGTGTTAGAACGCAGGATGGCCGAGAATAGGCTACGTGCTGAGCAACGTAGAACTTCGCGCCTGTAAATCCTTTGATCTGTCCAGCCCGTAACCGCTACGTGTTCAATTCAGCGATTAAATTGCAACAAACTCTCACGCGAGCAAGCCCGTAACTCAAATTGAGCCCAAAGCCCAACAGGTGCTTGACCGCACCCGCAAGGGGGGTAAATACGTAGCACTTGTAATGCAAATAAAAACACACTACTGTACATTTATTATAAGGGAAAGTGATGTTAGGTCTTAGAATTAAAAGCATAACATTCTCAAGCCCACAAATCGGGCCTGAAAAATTCTTTATTTCATGTTTATATTTTGTGTTATATTGATCCCTGCAATCAATGTGTTAAGACATATAATGCAACTTGCATGTAATAGAATATAATATTTACAGCTTTATTATTATTGCATTATATTTGGACTGTGGTTCCGATCGCAAACTGTAATTGAAGCACATTGGACTTTGAAATCTACCCTCTCCTTTTTCAGTGACGTAACGCTAATGATCTCTTTTTCCATTGGTTATGTCTGAACAATTAACTACGGTCTACACTAATTAATCGTCCGCACGCCCACAAATCCAACGTCTGACAGATGATTTACGAATTTGCCTCTCCGTCCCGTAGCTCGCAGCAGGTTCCAATTTAATAGCAACGTCAGACCCAAGCTCGCAGCATTGCGGGTCTTATGTTGCACTTATGGGGCTCGAATTTAATAGGGCTGTTAATGTGCATAAAGCAACTATCGCCGCTTTACCTCACCTGTACCCTTTAGACTGTAAGTTTTTCAATCTTTTTGGTGTTTTAGGGAAAGCACTGTATATGTTTGATTTCAAGCTCAATAACATGTCCCTTCATTCTTTTGCAATGTGTTAAAAAAATGTGATTGTACTTAACCCCTGTACAGCGCTACAGAATATTTTGCCTTATTACAAATAAAGGATAATAATAATAAGGGTCAGAAAGACACTACTTTGATAGAGGGCATTAAAATGTATCAATTTACTCAAATAACCGTACAACACCCACACAGCAAGACAGGCATAGGCACAAGGAAATGACAAGGATAAAACTGAGCTGGGCACCTTTCCTTATGTTATTACACAAACCACACACTTTCAACCCATTATAGGACTGCATTGGAGATCTCCAATACCCTTGAAAAGGAACAAATTCCAGAGCACACCATGGTCACAGATTTCTGCGCACTTTACCCTGAGGGGCCAGATGTTTGGTACTAAAATGCAGACTTTCTATTAAATCTCAAAGCTCATTTAAACTTTTCTATTTCATGATCCATCTATATTGCATGTGCTTGAGTATAGTTTCAAGACCTGACCTGATTGGGAAGATTTTAACCTGTTGCTAGCATGGGATTTTTTTTTATTTTACATATATTCCCTTTTGTAGTCTGCAGTTATAATATTTTGATCCAAGAACAAATTTATGAAAAAAAGTTATTAACTGATGATAAAGATGCCACAGGATTATGGAAATAACACCTCCTCCACACACAGAATAACAGAACACCAGTGGGACCCTTAATAATACTGTTAAATGTAGTGACTAGAGAGCTTCAAGTCTTTCACATCTTGTATATTAATTCAGGTCAAAGCAATATCATTCTTTTGTTGAAACTAGTGACAGGTCAAGAAACACATCTTACAAGAACTAGTCTTACTGGTTTATTACCAGTCAATGTAACACAATATGAAATGTGAAACTTGTTACATTTTCATGTTTGTGTTCATCTCTCTCATTGTCAACAACGTCCTAATCACTTCTACCTCCCAGGCCCGTTGTCTTGGGGTTTTACTGGACCCTGCCCTCTCTTTTATTCCTCACATACAGTTACTAACAAAATATCTCTCTCTCAATCACTCCACTGGCTTCCTGTAGCCTCAAGAATAAAATCATGACCCTAACTTAAAAAACCCTCAACAACACTGCACTCCCTTATATCTCTGCTCTCATCTCCAAATATTCCCCCACCCACCCTCTTCGTTCTGCTAATGACCTTCTTCTTTCCTCCTCTCTCATCACCTCCTCTCACTCTCACCTTCATGACTTTTCTTGCGCTGCCCCTATTCTCTGGAACTCCCTGCCTCGCTCCACTAGACTATCCTTCAGCTTCAAATACTTTAAAACCTCACTAAAAACACACCTGTGTAAAGAAGCTTATAACCTTCCTCCTTAACATGCACACTGCATTTCTCACCCTCTTGTACCACACCCAAAACCTTTAGATTGTAAGTCTGGGAGTTTCCAATCGTACATGGTGTTTTGGGAGAAAGGTCTATGGACACCGAATTCTAAGACAGGGCCCTCCATCTTTGTAATGTGTTAATATTGTTTTGCCTTGATCACAACTTATGTATAGGGCTACGGAATATGTTGGGGGCGTTACAAAGAAACAATAATAATGATAATAATAATAATAATAATAATCTGTCTCAATAGTTTGCTAAGCATAAAAACATCCTCCTGGAGATCCTTGCTTTGGTTTCTGACTTTGCAACATTAGAAAAACATATTTATTTTGCTGTTTGTTGCATATTACTGGATTCCCTAGCCCACTGCATACCATTAATCGAGAATTGAATGATAATCAGACCTGAACCCTGGTTCTATAATCTCCACCTCTATCCAATGGGTCTATCTCATGCTTTAAAATTACCAGCATAAAAACCATTGAGGCCCCCCATGGGAACTAAAATTAACTCATCTTGCCATGAGCATCCATTGAGGGTATGGGAAGCGGAAAACCCACGGGGTTCCTTCAGCTCATATATTGCGGAGGAAGGGGGAATTCTGGGGTTCCACCGGCACATAACGGGTATTGGGGTGTATCCCAGGGATCCCCGGGTTCATAAGGGGTAGCGGCTCATAATTTGTATTATTATTTAACCACTTCTCAGCCATGTATGTATGTATGTATCTATCTATCTATCTATCTATCTATCTATCTATCTATCTATCTATCTACCTGTTGCCTGTCTATCCATCTAAATAATTAGTGTATTTCAGTATATAGGGTAATTCCTTTTCTATTGCACAAATATTTTATTCCTTCTGGTATCATCATACAGTGGGAGAATTTATATTTTGAACCTGGAAATTCCTTTGAATAGGATCAGACAGTCAAGCTGCAGAGTATTTCTCCTCCATGGATGGTACAGTGAGTGAAATGATATTGTTATAGTCTAAGAGCAGCAGCCATGGCCTTGGGATCATTCTGTCTCAGATGTTCATCTCTAACTTTATAATTTGCATATATTACTGTACACAAGTACAAAGTTTCAACAGTTTCCATTGTTGTTATAACAATTGTTTTTGTTGACTTCCTTTTTCTTATGTAAGTTGTGAAACGTGCATTTAGTCATATACTCTCATTCAACAATATATTTAGTGCAGTTATTATGTGCATATCTTTAATGTTTAACTACAATCCCATTGCATAACTATGTACTATCGTTAGTAAAACGGCATCATGATAATTTCAAACAATTATTTTTTAGTGCTGTAAAACTGATAAAGTCAAACCCATTAGTGAGTCATGACTTGTAATGACATATATAGTTGTCGTAAATGCGAGTGTTGGTGACGCAATGTTAAAAATGACGGGCTTGCGCATGCGCAATGATCGCTGAATTGCGGGCCTGGGTTGGACGGGGGCTGCAATGAGTGCCGAAGGAAGCCGTCGGTAGACCTCCAAGTGACGCCAATTGATTAAAAATATTACTTACAACCTCACACACAGCACAAGGGGTGGTTGCAAGCTAATTTGATATTTAATTGGCGTTTTTGGGAGGTCCCAAAAACTGCTAAGTAAATCAGAAATACATTTCGGCCTTTGGGAAAATGAACAATTTTCCAAGCCAGAAAATGGTTTCACACCTGTTAATTCAAACAGGAGCACAGGGGAGGGAGTGTGTGTGTGTGTGTGGGGATGAGATACAGGGGAGGGAGTGTGTGTGTGTGTGGGGATGAGATAAAGGGGTAAGGGGGGGGGGGGGGTAGGGACACAGGGGAGGGAGATAAGGGGAAAAAACCCAGGGGAGGGAGAGGGGGCAAAGAGACACAGGAAGGAGAGAGTGGGGAGAGGCTCGTAATGAGCTCCGAGCATTGTGGGGCACGAAAGTTGAGGGTTGGCCGAGGCCTGCAATGAGTGGCGCTCATCGCAAGGCCCGTAAAGTAAAGGGGGGAGGCTCACAATGAGTGTAAAAAGTTGGAGCTATGTAAATACTCATCCATTTACATTCTATACTTGCAAATTATTATTACTATTATTGTTAATGATTAAATATAATAATGATATAACTGTTGCTCAATATAATTTCTTCCCATTATTCTTAATATTACTATTAACTACCTCTATATAATGTCTTATTTTTAATCATTATATTTATTTGAAGTAATAATACACTGCAGGTTTAGAATGTGGAAGCAAACATTTAACTATTTACATTGTTTCTTTGCTGCTTCTAACAGCAAGACAATAAATCCACACCCCTTGAGGCTTAAATTTAGCATAAATGTATGTGACGCATGGCAGCATTCATGGGCGTATTTCATTGGAAGAAAGATTGCATTTTCAGAAGATAACATACTGTTTGATTTTTTTAGCTTATGCAAAGTAAATTAATTGGACATGTTGTATGAATATTTGCTGTTCAGTCTTTCAGTTGGGTCTGACTCTCTGTGACCCTATGGATTGCAGCATGCCAGGCACATCGATATGTCGCTAGTTGTGCTTATCCATTAGGTTTTCTTGGCAAAGATACTGGAGTGGGTTGCTAGTTCCTTTTCAATTGAACTGCAAATTGTCTGACTTCACTGCTATTGCCTGCTCATCTTTGGCTCATGATGTGCACTAGCCCCTTCTCAACGACAAGGTAGTGGTGATCCAGAAGAGGGAAAAATTGTTTTGAAGAGACTATCAGCCTTATTAAATTGCGATTTGGCCAATTGAATAGGGCTCTATATAAGCATATATTTTTTTATAGACATTTTTAGTTAGTGAACTTCTATCCAAAAGCAAGGTCTTCCCTAACAAAAAACTTCTATAAAAAAAATATATTCTATGTAATCACAATTCAATAAGGATGTATATGTTTTTGGGCAAAAAGAAACCATAAGAGAGATTTTTATTAGATGATTAGAACTGTTACCTGACCAGGGATTTTCTTCTTGCCATCCCCACCATGCTGATATTGAGAAGCACTCCATACTGCCCATGTATAAAGTATATTCCCACTACAACATATACTATAACCCACTCCCCATATTATACGTGCTTTATGCAAATCTGTTCTTCATCTTTTGTAATATAGATAATAATGCATTCACTAGCACTGTGTTAATTACACTACAAAGTTGAATCATGAAATAATAAAGGGATATGGAAGGGTCCCTGTTTTTAATATTAAAATTATAAAACCACATAAGTGTTCATTTGCATATCTAAACATTATTTTATTAACAAGTGCTTAAAAGCTCTGTTTTTACTGTTTTTACTCTCTGGATCCTTCCAAAAGGTCTTTGCAAAGGTCAGCCCCAGCAGCTCATGCGCACAGTGTCTCTTTAATACTAAATGCACTAATCAATCAGATTGTCTTAGAGCAGCAGTTCAAAAAATACTGAAGAAACAGTCTGTGATTGGCTAGTACATCTAGTACTATGTACATGAGCTGCTTGAGGCAGACCTTAAAAGGGACTATTTAGGTTTTAGTGAGTAAAAACATAACTTTTAAGCACTTTTTTACTATTAAACAGGGAAACCTCCATATCCCTTTAATACACAGAGCTCTCATGCTTATGATAACACTGATCTAATTATTGTACCATGTCTGATGTTTGAAGCAATGAACTCTCCCGAGATTCTGATTCTGAAGATTCAGTTTAGAAAAGAGATACTGAATGAAGATTAGTACCCATTTTCTTTAGAATTGATAATGAAAAGAAAAAAACATTGGAACAAGAAGAAACAGAAAAGAGGAAGGAAGGAACTTTAGCCTTTCTCAGCCTCTGTGTTTCAGTTTTATCTGAATATGTCTCTGAGCGGTAACCTTGGCCTTTCCAGTTGATTTCTTGGTCTAAAGGCAGCCAACAACACTTGATACATTAGGTTTTGATAATCCACTGAATGACGATTCACTGCCCGCTATAAACTGTTTCAAAAGTTGTTTTAGCAATCAAATCGGTGTAGCACCAACTTTATTACATGTGTGCATATACTGTACATATTTGAGCTTTTCCAGATAAGAAAAAACAAAATTTCTGCAACTTATGGAGACTTATTTTGTGAATGTCAACAAGAATGGTATCTCTTGAGCTTATATCTAATCTGTCTAGTAACATTCGGTAGCTCCATAGTTGCAGCTTGCTTCTTAACTCCACACTCTGACCTTCACCCATAATGCTTTATTGAAAGAGATCTGAAATACATAATTAAAGGGCCACTAATGCCATTAAACTGCTCTGCACCATCATGTAGAAAAGTCTAGTAGAAATTGTCTAAAAATGTTTTAATTTGTAGTAATTTTCTACATTTTATAATTATTTTAAAATGCTGCTATTTTAGCCTTTCTAGCTATCAACATGTTTATTTAACCTTACCATTATCCTGAATTGGCCATAAATCACAAGCTCCCTCCTGATGCTTATATATAATATAAGGGAAAAAGTAGATATTTGATAGCAACAAAGACAGCGTATTGTCATTTCAGTGTGCTTACTATTTTTGGTCCTTACAGAACATACCAAATGTATGAGGTACTACATTGCTGTTAGCTAGAAAAGTTTGAAGAGGTGCTGGGTTATATAAAAGAGTGAAATCTGCATGAATATACAAGATTAAAAGTTTTATTTCACTTGCTTCTCAGTGCTCTGATTCATGGCGCAGAGAATGAAAACAATTACAGGTTACTTCTCATCCCTCACATATCTGGATCTCTATGTCTTTGATGGTGTAGACTGCCATATTCTTATTGACTTGTCTCTATGGCATAAGTGACACAACTCTCTCCATCGGTATTGGTAAGTGGATCGGTTTGCTTCTATGATAAAGGGTTATTACTCCCTTAAAAGCCTGCTGGTCTCCCACAAGATGCAGTCATTGGCCCTACTCTTTGTATTTTTCCCTTGGCAAACTAGTGTTGCTATTAACAGAAATCACTTCAATATGGCACATGAATGTAATTGCTAGTAATCATATAGAAGTTATCATATAATGCTGTTCATATTGTAACTATTGCATATAAGAAAAGGCTATGCAAATGTCACTTCACATAGCTCAGAATGGCAGCTTTAGTTAATACCAAAACAATTATATCTACCCCTGTCTAACACTATCTCTTTAAATCAACTTTCTTGCCGCCAATTACCGATCCTCCATATAGCTCAGACCACCATTGGAGTGCTGCAATCTCTGTAAATTGCGCCCAGTGTTCCTTCTTACACCTAACTGCTGGAGCTGCCACCAGACCCAATATCCTTAGGAGAATACAATAATTGTGGTTATATATTATACTAGTGAGCAACAATTTCAACCCTTATATAGCACTTTATGTGACCATATTGGCTGTCCTTATCACCACAAACAAGAATCATATCAGAAGTCACAGGAGTGATATTGTTTTTTTGTATACACAATTTCCTATTGGTATATTTGCCACTTTCTCTTAGCACTTGGGCATTTTGGCTTGCAATTAAGATGGCCATGCATCTTGATTAATAAACAGGTTAATCTCTAAACCCTTTCATTGATTTTGATAAAATTTAAATTGCAGGTCTTGGTGGTGTGGCTTCATACCTTGAAGTTACAGTATTCTCTCCCATCTCAGTTACTGCAACATCCTTCTATATATGTTCTATATGTATTATCTTCAGGGTGTATTTATATCTAAGGACCCTATAGGCAAAAGTAACTCAGGTATCCAACCATACACACACACACACACATTTTATATTTTAATATTAAAAACTGTTCATTGGAATAGTGCTGTAGGCAAGCTATGGAAACCTATGTCCAATTCAAGACAAAGAATACAGGAATACCCCATTTAGGGATGTAGATAGGTTCCGGGCAATAGGAGTGTAAGTGAAAAAGCACTAAAATGGGTAATTTTAGCATAGGGTAGATAGGGATATGGGAATTCATGGAAAAAAAGACACAAAATCAATAGAATGTTCTACATTTTAGCTTAATATTAACTTTTAAGAAACTGCAAACATAACGACACACAAAAAGGGCCTTTTTTTACATTTTAGGAAGCAGCACACATAAACTAAACAGTCCAATTTAAATAGCAGATGTAGAAGCTTCAGGCTCATGCTCCATTCTGGCTTTTTTTTAGACAAACTGGTCTGTCTTTTTTCTGTGGCTATCTAGCAGATGCTGGTAGCAAGACACCGTCCCAAGAACACTGCATCTCACATTTCTGCTCCTCATAGTGTCTGGATCATTTGCCACAAAATCATCCATAAGGTCATGAATGGAAAGCTAAGTCTTGGTGAGAAACTCTGTGGAAAGTTCTTTTCATTTCTCTGTGCCAGAGACATTGTTTCCTGGGCTTCCTCAATGCCCTGTTTTGCTAGTTGTTGAAGGTCCTCGTTAGTCAGATTCTCACCTGAAGCTTGTACCAAGTCCTCAATGTCCTGGGCGCCTGCATCTCCCAGTACAGCCGTATTGATCAGGTCTACTGTCTTGATGAGCTGTTCTGGTTGCACATACACACACAGCTCTGGCTATATCTTCCTCCACACAGCTTTCATACATTGCTGTGTCACCTCTTCCAGGCTAAATTGATGTTCATTATGGTGTGCATGAAGGTATACCTTTCAAGAAATCCATCATGAATTGTTGTCCTTGCTGTCTGTTTGGTCAATGTGCGGCGAACATAATAGGCCTTGAAGGTCACAATCACCCCTATTGACTGGATGAGTGAAGTATTGCTGGATGGCAGGAAAGCTACTTTAATTAGTATGCAGCAATGGAGCTCAGCTAAGTTAGTGGGGTGGCTTGGAGGATTGTCTATTAACAGGAGTGCTTTGCACCAATGGACAGAAATGATTGTGAGCCAGTTTTTTAAAATGTCCATTGTGATCCAAGCTTTACGGTTGAAATTCTAAATGACCGGCAAACTGGATTTAAAAATACACTTCTTGGCAGCATGCTATGTAGAGAATGCAACCTTATGAGCAGCACCATTTTTTTTTCTGTTTGCCTTCCTCTGGTTCAATAAACAATAAATCTGCGTATTGCAGATCCGAGGAGATCTAAAAAGGTTGAACTTGATGGACTAAAGTCTTCTTTCAACCTAAATTGCTATGTAACTATGTAACAAGAGAGCTGTGTAAGCCATAGAAACGAATCCCTGACGCGCTCTCTCTCTCTCTCTCTCTCTCCCCCTCTCCCCCCCCCCCCCTCTCTCTCTCTCTCTCTATACATATATATATATATATATATATATATATATATATATATATATATACACATTTGACATTCAAATGTGAACACAGATGTACTATTTATTTACTATATATATATATATATATATATATATATATATATATATGTAGGTATAAACACTAATAGATACACATTATTCGTAAAGCATATTTACACTGTTTTTTTCCAGTGTCTTCTTACAATATGCAATTCATATATTTGGATTTATGTTCAATAAGCATAATTTAAAAAATATCTACTGCGCGGTTTGTTAAAATAATATAAATAATTATGTTTTCTCTCCCTACTTTTATCTTTGTGTTGGTGAAAACCATGGTGGCTCAGGAATATGCTACTTTCCTTAACTTTTTAGTGATTTTCTTACTGTCTTTACCATTTGAAAAAAATTAGTGAAAAAGTCCATGACCTTCATAATTCTGAGTAACATGCAGAAAGTGTGAAGCTAAACATCTCCTCTGTATCACTAGATATGTCTATAACTCAGAGTGTTAATAGCACATGAGGTCATGAGAGCTGCCAGTTGGAATAAAAAAACACTAGATAGCAAAAGAAGATGATATCCACCTGAGCCAAGAAGCAATATGAAAAATTACAGTAACCTTTATGAGAATCCTTATTTAGAATATGAGGCAGAAGGCAAGGATGTGCAAGCCTTCATATTTTCAGTGATATCTACAGAATTGAGATTAAGAGTTGGGTGCGTAAGAGAAATGATCATGTCATTTTTATATATCAGAACTCTTCCCAGCATGTCCAGTCGATCACCGTTGTATAAATGAAGAACTGTGGAGGAGATTTGCTTCATTTAGCCAAGAGATAAGTACTTGGGTGTAGGCTCCCCAATTATTTTCCCTGTGTTGCGCCTGGTAAGAAGAGTGTTTGATGATTTCAACAGCAGGAAAATGAAAATTGTGTGTAAACAAAAAGCACAATTCAGAAATCTAAATTTGTATTTGTTGTTGTTCTGTCCTTCAGTCGCCTTTGACTTTCGGTGACCATATGGACGCAGCATGCCAGGCAAATCTGTCTGTGTTTCTGGGTGTGCTGATCCATGTGGTTTTCATGGCAAAGATACTGGAGTGGGTTGCCAGTTCCTTCTACAGTGGACTGCAGTCTGTCTGACCTCTCTGCTGTGAACTGCTCATCTTGGCTCACCCAACATGGTATAGTTCACAGCTTGCTTGACGTACACAAACCCCTTTACCATGACAAGATAGCAACCCAGAAAGGGAGATTTGTATTAGCATTGATTAATTATATTTTTATTCTCCATATTTACTGTACAATGCTGTGTTTCTCAATTACTGGACCCATGATGCCCTATTCATTTATTATATTTTATTTACATTCAAATAGCACTATCTAAAAATTGTTACAAAAGTCCAAAATCGGTCCAAAAAAGTCCAAAATCCAAAAAGAAGAACAGTTTTAGAAAGGTCAAATCATAAAATGATATTTGTGTTAGTTGGTGAAACGGTGCTGGGTATTGCCAGAGCGTTTATGGTATGATATGAGTGATGGGGTCTATGTATTATGATGGTGAGAGATAGAGAAAATATTTGTCTTTCTGTGGGTTAAGAATATATGCTGGTTTGGGAGCTCTGTGATGTGCAGTGGGAGTTTGTTTTAGCTGAGTGGGGAAAAGAGTGAGAAAGAGTAAAAGTGAGATTGGCACATGAAGGGTATGTGGTGGTGAGAAATGAGTACGATTTGGAGCACAGAGAGTAGTATGGCACACAGGGGGGATACATGTGGAAAGTCATGGTGGATCAAGATCTTGAAGGGATTTATAGTTCTGTGGGATGATGTATGTTGAGTGGTGTATCAATTATGTTTCATCTGGCAACTAGTGGCATTGGAGCTTAAGATAACAGATAAAAACTAAAAAAAGATTGATAACGCTGAGTATATAAGTGGGGAAATTAAATTTTGGGAGCTTTTAATGGGATACACAATTCTACTCCCAACTAAGAATTTTTAAAATGAATTATAATGGGAATAAAACTGGGTACGTTTATCGTTATTATAAAATGTTTCCATTTAACTTAGCCCAACACTCTTAAGTACTAAACATCTACAATTCATCTAAACTTAAGCTGTCCTCAACAGATATTTGTAAGTGTGATTTATTTCAGTCACCAAATTGTAATATTCTGTGAGATCGTCTATGACATATTTTTTGTTATTGTATCACAAATAACAGTTACGTTTTCACATATCACCTTTTTGTGATTGGAATTGAGCCTAATATCTTTAACATGTTTTTCTTCTTAATTTATGTTCTTTATATATTATAGTACATTTGTTTTTCTTTCTTTTCACATATCTAGTACTAATCATTGTACTGAGCGAAACTCAGTTAATATTTGTGCATTCCCCTTTCTTTTTTTGTCTCAGTTTGGATTTTTCTGTTATTCATCATCTTAAATCAATGGAAAATTGTACAAAAATATGAAAATTGTATAAAAAGTCAAATAATATCGCAAAGTATATGAGTTTTTTGGTTATCAGTCAAATATATCTATAGGCCCCTCACAAGCAAAACTCCCATTTTCTTTATTTTTACATTTTAATTACCAAGTCAATGTTCTTTTTAAATATAATTTATTCTTACTCATACATTGGTACTTAATGCCAGCATCACATCACATCCACCCTCAGGATATCACTTAAGTGAAAATACAACAAGGAAATCTAAAAGAATAAAACCAACATAAAAACAATATATCTTACTAGGAGGACATAAGGGTGACATGGTAAATATCTAAATAATATATAGTTGTGAGCGTACGGGCTGTTGCTCACGCTTGCGGGCTCGCATAGCGAGCCCGCGGCTCGCACAGCGAGCTGCGGCCCTCGCATAGCGAGGGCTGAGGGCAAGGGCCTCAGTTGCTGGCATGGAGCGCGAGCCGAGGACCTCGCGTAGTGAGGGCTGCGGGCAAGGGTCTCAGTTGCTGGGATGGAGGCCCTCCTCCCCTCCAGGCTCGGGTTTCCAGGCCTTGCACAGCCAGTACGTGCAGTGCCCGGCTGGTGACACATGATGCAAGCTGAGCCCTCGGCACCTTGCGGGACAACAGAGGCCTTTCCTCCAGCCATGCCCTCAGCGGCTGCATGATGTCTGGCGGGCAAGGGCCTCAGTTGCTGGGATGGAGGCCCTCCTCCCCTCCAGGCTCGTGTTTCCAGGCCTTGCACAGCCAGTACGTGCAGTGCCCGGCTGGTGACACATGATGCAAGCTGAGCCCTCAGCACCTTGCAGGACAACAGAGGCCTCTCCTCCAGCCATGCCCTTAGCGGCTGCCTGATGTCTTGGCTCACATGGCAGGTATCACACACCGGGCGTCAGCACAGGCACACACCGGCTCCCAGCGAGCAGAGCTACCGAACACCAAGAGAGGAGATCGGGTCAGGAACAGGGCAAGTACCGACATAACAAACAGGCCTAGGGCTCAGCGCCCCATACAGTCTGACAGCGGCCGCGCTTTATGGCGCTCACTGATTTACGTCAATAATGAACTCAGGCCGAAGATGTCAGCCTACAGATGTGATAATGATATCGAGACACGTTAGCACACATTACGACCTCGCAAAAATCGTCCGCAACCCGCGAACATGAAAAAATGTAAAACACCATAAATACACACAACACATAAATAAAAAGCTTATTTACAGCAAGAGGGAGCATCCAGGACCTCAAAAAAGCAACTTACACCTGCATTTAACTCAAAATAAAAGAGTTTAGACACTAAAAAATTCTCTTAGCGAGAGAAAAAATGGCCACCGAACAAAACGAAAACGAGGCTACAGCACTCTAAACACGCAAAACACCACAAAAAACTCGCAAAACACCACAAGAAACTCGCAAAACACCTAGGGATATTCCGCTAATACGCATACCACACATTACCCACCATTTTACGCTAATGCGGAAGTACACAACTACGATAACGGTTTGGTCTCGCGCACGCACAGTATTACACTGCACACATTCAGCCCGCTTACACAGCAGCTCCACACCACTAATGCTGCAGCATGACCCGTGAAAGGCCCAGTGGGTATGTACGTATGACCCTTTTGCGATAACTTCTCCTAGAAATAATTTGTTAGGCACAAACACTTCCTAAACCCTCTAATTAAATAATTAGACACAACCACTTTTTTGGGGCGATACTGGCCACAGCGTTTATTGGTAAACCCAAATTCACATAATAACAATACCATTTGTTTAAATATACATAAAGAGAGGGGAGGAGCCTAACGACCAAGACAGTACACTCTGCGCCCTGACCCTCGTCCAGGGCCTACCTTGATGGAGCATCCGTACCCCCGTAGGGTAGGATCACCCCCACTTTACCACTGTCCCGGCGACTCCCCTCACCACCGCCACGCTGTGACAACAACAAATACAGACACATCATAAATCAAACTGAAAATGAAAGCATATACAACTGTTAATGACGTAGACAGATTAAACTAAAATACTTGACCGCTTACTTTATTTATTTATTTATTTATTATTTTTTTTTTTAACACATACTTTCCAATCCTTTTTATACCTAACACATAATTTTCCATTTACAATAGATTAACACCTATGCTCCCAATGTTAGGGATGGGTGGGTGGGATCTAACTTCTTGGCTAGCTGGGGGCATAATGGCCAAATTGGCGCCAATCACCTAGGTGGCTCTGCCCCCAGCTAGCCCCTCCTACTCTCCCATACTCCCGGGCCTGCACAGGTCACGTGGCCCTCCGACCGAACCCAGTGCCTGGGTAGGTCTCCAGCCCGTTCAATATCAAAACAGATTGCAGCTCTTCAACACAATGCTTCAAAATAGGTAAAGTATATTAATTTATTAATATATTACATATTTAATTATTACACACCAAACAGCATTAGCTACCTTACAATTTCATTGCCGTCATTTTTTGACGGGCAAGTCGCTAGTATAAATATATTATGAAATGTAAGGACCATTGTATAACCGAAAAGGAGTGCCACAAGGTTGTATACTGTCACCTCTTTTATTCAACTTATAGGCAGAGTACACCATGCGTAAAGCCAGGCTGGATGTATTACAGAGTGCAAATGCTAGCCTACTGCTCAAAGTTAAAAAGAAGAAGATCATGGCAAACAGCAATCTTAGTTCCTGGCATATAAACTTTGAGAAAGCTGACATGTAGTTCAGTGAAACGGCCCATCATGAACTTTGAAAGCAACTATTATCCTTTCATACACTTTGCAGGGGCTATATGATTGGTTTGTTCCATTTTTTAAAATGGGCTGTAGCATTGGTTTGTTTCAATTTTTAAAGTGTGTGTATGTTTTTATGGTTTGAATGGCACACTGCGGTGTTGCATAATTTACTGAGTAATGCTGAATAGTACATTTTGGATAACGTATTCCTTAAGTAAGGTGACTTTTGTTGCTGCATGAATGTTTTAAGGTACAATTCAAACATATTATCTATCTCATACCTTTGTGAAGACTATACCCTCAGATATACTTTTTAAGTGTGCCATCTAGTTTGCAGCATTTTCAATATTTTAATAACAATTGAAATAAAGTTCACCATTCCTTTTTTTAAATTTGGTATTTGCCTAATTTTTTAATTAAGCACTGGAACTTTTTCTTTTGAGCTTGTCTACTTTGACATGCATCTATGGATGCAAGCTTCCTGCTTCTGGACCTATGGGGGGAACGGAGTGTGGTATCAATTTCAACCTGATCCAATTATCTAGGAATGGCAGATATGGTATCAATTTTCTAGATAATTGGATCAGGCTGAAAATACTACAAACCTTCCCTTTTTATCTCTTCCTTGACACCATTCCTCCAGTGATAGGTAAAGAACCAAACACCCATGATCCAGTCCTCAGGAAGTGATATAACAAACATGAAATGGATTCCTGCACTCATAAACAGTCTTTAAAAATTCTGATTTCCTCTTACGCAGCTGCTGACATAGCAATATGCTCTGTTTGCTGCAACCAAACATTTTCAGCTTATTCCTTTTGGTTCTTTAGAAATTATTACAGTGAATGGAGTATATAAGTATTTAGAGTGAGCTTGTAATTTATGGTGCCCAGGACCTGAAGACTTGTCTCCATAGGCAACTAACTCCCACTAAGTCTAAGTAAATAAATAGTTGCAGTGCTGTAAAAACTAACACTGCAGCATTTAAAAATAATCACATATATAGTTGTGAGCAGTAAAGAAATGTGGTAACGCATGTGCAATGAGTGCCAAAGGCGCTTATTGAGCGCTTTGCGCATGCACTCCAAAGGTGCAATGAGGCCCGTAGGCGTTAGGTTCTCATTGCAGGGCTGCGTACAACTGCTCGGTGACGTCACACAGCAGCCGGCGGATGAGACCCAAAGAAACGAGCGGGAGACTTCCAGTCCAGGGTACTCACACCAGCCATCTCACACAACTACTCCCATCTCATCCAGCTACTCCCAGGAGGCCCGCACGGCTCCCCCTGCCCCATGCTGCAATGGCCCACAGGACTTAGAGTAGGAGGCTTGCATCACCCAAGCGTATGTGACGTCACGTCATTAGCATATGTGAGACAGACAGTCGGAAGATGCGATGGAGAGCAGACAACAGCAGGAGTTCACCGGATCAAGGTAAGTGAGGGGAGATGGGGGTAATTGGAGAGGGGGAAAGGGATGAGGAGGGAGGATGAGGGAGGAGGAGGAGGATTAAAAGGGTGGAGGAAGGAGGAGGATGAGGATGATAAGGTAAAAGGTAGGGAGGGAGAAGGAAAGAGACACAAGGGTGAGGGAGGAAAAGAGACACAGAGGAGGGAGAGGGGGAGGAGACACTGAGGGAGTAGAGGGGGAAAAAGACAGGGGTGGGGGAGGGGGGACAGACACAAGGGAGGGAGAGGAGGTGGGAAATTAGACACAAGGGAGGGAGAGGAGGGGGAAATGAGGCACAAGGGAGGGAGAGGAGGGGGGAAATGAGACACAAGGGAGGGAGGGGGGAAATGAGACATGAGGGAGGGAGGGATGAGACACAAGAGGGGGAGGAGACACAAGGGAGGGAGAGGAGGGAGAGAAGGGGTAAATGAGACATGAGGGAGGGAGGGAGGGATGTGACACAAGGGAGGGAGAGGAGGGGGGAAAGGAGACCCAAGGGAGGGAGAGGAGGGGGAAATGAGACCCAAGGGAGGGAGAGGAGGGGGGAAATGAGACACAAGGGAGGGAAAGGAGGGGGAAATGATACACGAGGGAGGGGGGAAAGGAGACACAAGGGAGGGGAGGAGGGGGAAATGAGACACAAGGGAAGGAGAGGAGACGAGCAATGAGTTACAAGGGAGGGAGAGGAGGGGGGAATGAGAAACAAGGGAGGGAGAGGAGGGGGGAAATGAGACACAAGGGAGGAAGGGGGGGGAAAGAAGACACAAGGGAGGGATAAAAGGGGGAAAGGAGACACAAGGCAGGGAGAGGAGGGGGAAAGGAGAGACAAAGTTGGGAGAGGAGGGAAAGAGACACAGAGGAGGGAGAGGGGGAGGAGACACTGAGGGAGTAGAGGGGGAAAAAGACAGGGGTGGGGAAAGGGGACAGACACAAGGGAGGGAGAGGAGGTGGGAAATTAGACACAAGGGAGGGAGAGGAGGGGGAAATGAGGCACAAAGGAGGGAGAGGAGGGGGGAAATGAGACACAAGGGAGGGAGGGGGGAAATGAGACATGAGGGAGGGAGGGATGAGACACAAGAGGGGGATGAGACACAAGGGAGGGAGAGGAGGGTTGGAAAGGAGACACAAGGGAGGGAGGGGGTAAATGAGACATGAGGGAGGGAGGGATGTGACACAAGGGAGGGAGAGGAGGGGGGAAAGGAGACCCAAGGGAGGGAGAGAAGGGGGAAATGAGACCCAAGGGAGGGAGAGGAGGGGGGAAATGAGACACAAGGGAGGGAAAGGAGGGGGAAATGATACACGAGGGAGGGGGGAAAGGAGACACAAGGGAGGGGGAGGAGACGAGCAATGAGTTACAAGGGAGGGAGAGGAGGGGGGAATGAGAAACAAGGGAGGGAGAGGAGGGGGAAATGAGACACAAGGGAGGAAGGGGGGGGGAAAGAAGACACAAGGGAGGGATAAAAGGGGGAAAGGAGACACAAGGGAGGGAGAGGAGGGGGAAAGGAGAGACAAAGTTGGGAGAGGAGGGGGAAAGGAGACACAAGTGAGGAAGAGGAGGGGGAAAGGAGACACAAGGGAGGGAGAGGAGGGGGGAATGAGACACAAGAGAGGGAGAGGAGGGGGAAATAAGACACAAGGGAGGAAGTAGACAGGGGGAGAGGCTCGCAATGAGAGCCGAATGTACTCACATTGGGTGGAAAGCAGCATTGCCAGCATTCAAATTTTATTGCTGTCATTTTTGACTTGCAAGTCGCTAGTTATGAAATAATGAAGAGCTTCAAGTGGAAAAGTATTTACATATTTTCTACCTCTATATAAGTGTGCGGAAAAGTATCAATAAGTTCAGAGTCCTCTTAATGTTAGTGAGTAGCCTGAAGGAGCTACCATGAATATCTATAATCAGCTGGTACTGTCTTTCATCGCACTAATTTTTACTCAATCTAGCCCAATTTGGCTTTTTAATGAAAATTGTATTTATTTGCTGACTCAAGTTTAACTCTGTGTGGTTGGACTCATGTGGATATGTGCCCTTTTTGTTACAAGATTTTTGCTCTTCTCTCTTTTTTTGTGGTGAGAATATAAATTAACTTAGAATGTAGCTTTGAAGTAAGAAGGTATTTTAATACAGAGATCAACCATAGACATTTTTTTTACCACAGCCCAGATGCCTTATTGGCAAGCTGCCTGCATCCATTTAATCTTATTTTTATATTCATTCTGATCTAGAGTCCTAAATGAGTATATCTGTGATCAGCTGTCCTCATTTGTCCTCCGTCCCCTAGGGTCGTGGATATCTATGCTTATTTAGCCTGATACTGTTTTTGATGATCTGGTCTTACACTCATTTTTTTCTTGTATTTCCTTATCACTCTGCCAGGACTGAGTAATGTTTTCATTTGTGTGAAGAGTGCTTTAGACTTTGATTCAAACAAATATGTATCTTCATAGAAAGATGAAAATGGTCTAGTGTAAAAATATATACAGGTTTGCTTTATTTCATGCAGTTTTTTACATTGCCGAGAACCAGGTGTTGGGCTGATTTAACAATAGTTAAATAAGCACTAACTAGTTTTAAATGTAATATATCTATTTCTTTTGAAGAACTGCACTTGAAAACAGATTGTAAAAAATAATACAACTTCTAATTTATTATGTTTTTATGTGCAATTATATTGCTATTGAATCTATAATTTTTTGGTTCAGGAGACTTTGAAGGAAGATTCTATCTCCACAATGGGAATCTCACAGAACAAATGCAAAATGCATGACTTTACAAGGACTCTTTATCCGGTTAGAAGTTCAAAGAGAATCACATCAGAAAAGAAAATGCAATCTCACAGTAAAGGCTAATTGCATGTAAGCTTGTTTGTTTTCTAAAATAATGTGGTTATCATAAAATTTAGATACACAAGATACCATATAAGAAAAAAATGACAACAATGGTTCTTTATACTAGAAAACTGACTCTTGTCCATGGCACCAGCAGGGCCTATCATGAGACTCAGCTTTGAGGTCTGTTTCCTCTTAACTTACATGCCATGGCCACCATTCATGGCTCCTGTAGAATTTCTCTGAAGGCTTACTTGTCGCTACTTGAGTTTTGAAAAGCTAATTACTGGAGCTATTCTATGGCTCCTGGAAAAATAAACTTAGTGAATCGCAGACAGGGGGTTTGCCCAGTACTCTCTAACTTGAGGAGACTACGAGTCTGAACATTACTGCACTATGGTACCCACTAACATGAATACACTACAAACCCACCACATCCTCTCCTATTCCAGGCTATCTATATAAACCCTGTGTTTATGACCCCTTTGCATATGACCAACTACCCCCTACGAGTCATGGTATCCCTCAGAATTTTTCCTTAATACCTGCTAGCTCTATGAGATAGGGTATCGCCCAAATAAAGTATGATTATGGGTTCCTTATAGACCACCATGACACCAAATAATATCCCTTTACCATGGGGGCCCACTGGATCCCATGGTAATCTAAGGTGTAACCATGGGTCCCAATAGATCCGCATGGCACCTAATGTTAACCCCTATACCACGGGAGTCTTCGGAAGATCCCCATGGCACCTAACATTAATCCCAATACCATGAAGATCTCGACAAACCAATGTTATACTAAGCTATAACTATGGGGATTCTTATCTAAAGTTTATTTGAGCTTGCCTCGCCTTATGTACTAATTTTGGAGATTCCAATTGTCTGAAATATGTGTCAATCATATTGCAGCCAATCAGAATTGAGTATTTGACTTACTACCGCCCCATATTTGATTGAGTAAACATGTATTCAATCATAATTCACAGATTTCAATTCTTTTTTTTGTAATGCAACAGGTTTTTTAGTTGGAGCAGAAGATGAGAACCGAGGGCTTCAATTGAGATATAAGATGACTTTTTCTTCAGTCAACATGGCAGCGCCCACTTATCAAGGGCTGAAGAGTGAGGGTAAGGGTTTCATTGATTGTTGCGTCAAAGGATAGGTAATGCAGTTCTTGCCTCCTTATAAGTTTAGTTTAGTTTTTGTTTTCTGTAGCATTTTGTATTATTTTCTGTACTTAGTGTATAGGGACTATGAGGCTCCCTATGGACCCAGTTGGGGATTAGGTCCAATATGGAGGTGCCATGGAAGCCAATTGAGACTTCATGGTATAGGGGTTAAAGTTAGGTGCCATGGGGGTCCATGAGTACCCATATAGTATAGAGGTTATTGTTCATTGAAAGCCACATTGGTGTAAAGGTTAATGTAAGGTGCCATGAACACACCCATATTATAGGGGTTAACATAAGGAACCCAAGGTATGGGATTAATGTTAGTTGCCATGGGGGTTTGTTGAGGCTGTGGCATATAGGTTAATATTAGGTACCATGGGGGTCTATAACGATTTGGAGCACATGGATGGCATTTCTCTGAGATTAGATTTAGGTGTGTGATGAGACAGCTAGTTGGTTATTTGCGAGTGCTCTTCACTTGGCTCAATTCTTACGGGAACCATGAAATGGAAGCCTATGTCCTGTAAACATGGGCCTAATATGTATTTCTAAAAATATCGTAAGCTCTGAGTACTTGTTTCATATCTATATATATATATATATAATAACTATCACATGCCTCCCATAACAATATCCAATCACTCTAAAGTTTACTTTAGAAATCTTTCCTTGTGCCCCATAATTTTTCCAAAGCCCATGGTTAATTTCAACCACTCATTAAGGCAGAAGAATGCCTCTAAGAAGCCTGTCTGCCTCCAATCTGTGGATATGAAAAAGTTAATACCTGATTGATTGCTCAAATATGACTCAACTAAGGGGTTAATAAGCTACCTCATTTTGAGCCCAGGATTCCCCCATCTAAAATATATTAATTTGGGACACCCACTTTAGTGGGTAACACTCCTCAGTGTTGCTATGTAGAATAATGAAATTCATACTCAGTCTCCTGCGAGAAGGCTGTGAGCGCACTTAAGTACATTTTACAGAATTCTCTTTTGCAGGAGCCATCCTTATTTGAGTTCTTACAGTAGCCATGAAATTGAGGTCATAATTACTCAATGTACTCAATTAGATGCTGCACTGATTCTTACTTAAGGTTTTTACAGCATTCTTACATAGGGTTTTTATTGTAAATGAGGGGGATTCAGTTAATATAAGTAATGATACCCTTGAGAAATAGTGACAAGGGGCCCAAGCTGAATGTGGAGGCTTCTAAGGAACTTGTGTTAAGGTCTGTAAGGTATGTCAATTCACCCTTTCTGGCTCAACTGCTATATAACTAGAATGAACATAAGTAAAAGAGAATTCATATTTCTAAAATTTTTATGCTGGCTGACTCACCTTTTGAAACTCACGTTTAAGCCGGTTATTTATATCTAGTGAAGCAAATGTACCAGAGACTTGTGTTGACATGACCATGGGTCAACATATGTCCAAAGACCCATGGTGATAGATACAGCCGGCATATTCAGTGACTGTTATAGAGCAAAGGTAATTAGTTGTGTGGTCATACAAATTGACCCTTACTTGGTTCCTCTAATTTACACAACTGATCTTGCTATCTTTCAATTTAGTTGTGGTATCTTTTTCACAATAGTAACTCTTCTTATCCAGCGGTAAATTCTTGACAGCCCTGACACATAACCCTTATCTTAATATTTGGATATTTTCTACCCTGTGGCACTCAACACTTGACTTAATGTTCACAATTTCAACCTTCTGGCACCTGACTGTTGGCATAATATTTGGACTTAACTACCTTCTGGAAAAGGAATATATCATGCGTAAAGGCTGAACTGGATGGATCCAAAGCCAGAATCAATATTGCTGGAAGGAATATCAACAATCCCAGATACGCTGATGATACTACTCTGATGGCTGAAAGTGAGGAGGAACTAAAGGACTTATTGATGAGGGTAAAAAAAGGAGAGTGCAAAAGTTGGCCTGCTGCTAAACGTTTAAAAGACAAAGATCATGGCAAATGGAAATCTCACTTCCTGGCAAATAGAGGGGGAAGCAGTGAAGGCAGTGACAGATTTTATTTTCCTTGGATCCAAAATCTCTGCAGATGGTGACTGTAGTCATGAAATTAAAAGACGTTTGCTTCTGGGGAGGAAAGCTATGGCAAGTTTGGACAAGTCTGAGGGCTGTAGTATTGACCCCTTTGAATTGTGGTGTTGCAAGAAGATCCAATAAATCAATACTTTGGGAAATCAAGACAAACTGTTTACTAGAAGGTATGATCATGAGGCTGCAGCTTAAATATTTTGGCCATATCATGAGATGGCAGGATTCCCTAGAAAAGACTCTGATGCTGGGAAAGATTGACGGCACAAGAAGAAGGGCACGACAGAGGCGCAGATGGACAGATGAGGTCACTGAAGCAATGAACATGAACTTGATGGAGTTCAGAGGAGCAGTAAATGAGAGATGCACCTGGCGTGCTATGGTCCATAGAGTCAAGGAGAGTTGAACGCTACTGAACGACTAAACAACAACAACAACAATCTTCTGGCACTTAACCCTTGACTTGTTTGACAATTTTGCTCATTGGCTCTTGACCCTTGGCTTTCGCTCTGGGTTCTCCCTGACTTCTGTCTTCCTGGTCTCTTTTCTTACACCTATATCTGTACTGTCTCAACTTCTGGATTGTATTAAGACTGTGCTCCTTCATCTGTCTAGTTCTTGTGCTGAGCTATATTGTGATCCATTTCTTGGTGGAAGTGGTTGAATTAAACACAGTTAAGGAGTTTAAGCAAGTCTGGGATAATCATATGGCTATCCAGGGGCTTAATTAAGCCATACATTTTAGGTAAACAGTCAGACCAGATGGACCTTTTTGATTCTTATCTGCCATCAAATTTGATTCCACTCCTATGTTACCCAGTGACCGTAATTGTAATGTTAAAGCGAAGCAGGTATCACTGTTATGGCTGCATCAGCTGAGTCATTGTGTATATGTAAACTAAGTTTATCCCCAACTAGTACAAATGTTCTATTTATTTACTCAATAACTTGAGGGTGCTTAAACAGGGATATCTTCAAATCCGCGCCTGTTGGTGTGCTTTGGGGACCACGGCTGGAAAACTCAATGGGCTAGATCTGTGGCCTGTGATCATCGGTATGTGTTCAATCACTTGAATTTCATAAACATAAATTTGTCTTACACAACCATCCGTCATTCACAACCTGCATATACAAAAGCAATGTGGTGTAAGAAAAATACTTTTCATGAATCGCCACAAAATCACCAAAGCATGATTAAAGGACCACTGTTCACTAAAAAAATATATTTTTTAAAGCTTTGAGTCTGAATAAGAGCATAAGAAAGGTGCAACCTGCCTGCTTCTTGGTATGGTAGGAGACGGAGTAGTGTAGGGGTAGGGGATGTCCACCTAAAAGTCCTTGCGCCTCCTCACTCTTCCCTCCCTCCACTGGCAGATAAAAACACACCCTATCAGGAAATTACGTAACAATGGCAATATAAATTATTTTATAGATAACAAAAGTTTTCCAGAATATTTAAACATTTGGATTCACTCTAAAAAATGTTTTAATGTTCCCAGCTTGCACAGCTGCTAATATTATCACAAACATAACCGTCTTGAGTGTGCTTAAACAGGGATATCTTCAAATCCTTGCCTGTTGGTGTGCCTTGCCTGTTGGTGTGTCCCTTTAAATCAGTTTACATTGTCAAAACATTTTGCTCAACAGTAGAGGCTAGTATACAATTATCCATTGTCCCTTTAACTAATAACTCAGTTCAAAACGTTTTGCCTTTTGATCGTAAGCACTACTTGAATTTATTATAACACACATGCATTGAGACTGGTAGATAAAGTTGAAAGGTCTACATTTTCCCACCAAAGCTATTTGATATCCACTGCAGAGTGGGTGTGTGTGTGTGTGGATGGGTCATGACTTCTATATTTTTACAGTCATTGCCATAATTTCACAAGCAGCGGCCGGCATAAGTGGGGGATAGAAAATCTTTGCAGTAATCATATGCCAGAATGTGGGTCTAAAAGCAAGAAAGGTTTTCTATGAAGCATAAATGTTAAAGGGCAAAATCATCTTGCTTAATAAAAAACTCTTTTTAAAAGTGTAGGAATTTAAAATTATATTTGGAAAGCTGTGCCAACTGTAATAGAGCGGTGCTAAATTCAGTTTTAGTGAGATAAGAATATCTGGATACGTGTCTTAAATTTCCATGAAAACTTGAATTCTGGAATGCAAAGTAATAATAAACTTGACTATGTACTTAAAAAATATATTTAATGTCAGAGATGGAAATTCAAGATATATCTCTTTTCTTCTGCCAATAATTACAGCTGCTGACCTAAGATACGGTCTACTAACATCTTTCACATACAAGCAGAGAAGCAATTAACGAGCCGAAGACTGATTGCTCATGCGGTCCCTGTATAATTAAACACAATATATATAGTTTTATCAGAGAACAATATTCTACACCTGAAAATAAGTTGTTTGCTCAAGGTGAAAGAGGACTAGTCTTAGCAAGTTTTTTTGTGTGTGCTAATGATAGTATCTTTAAGGGACAACATAATCAATATTTATTCAATTTTATTTTGATTCACCTGTTAGAGCCTGTGACGGCACCGAGTCAGCTGCTGCCATCAAGAGAAAGACTCTTCTATACTTGCCTCTCAAGGGCTTTCAGTAAGTCCCAGCTAACCACAAGGGCAATTATTATTATTACTTTTTATTTATTGTGACAGAATTTCCATATTGCTATTTACAAAGTAGAATAAGGTACAGGGGGTTCAATTAGCAAATTACAAAGATTTAGACAAATCCTAAGGTAAGTATAAACACAAGTACAGTTACAATACAATACAAACATAAGACACATGGGTTAGCAGACAACTTGGCGCCACAGAGTTACGGTCCCTATTCTGAACAACTTACAATCTAGAAGGTTAGAGCAATGAAATCCAGCTTTCCACGACTGAAGGAGAAATCTTTGTCATCAAGGAAACGTATAAATTATTATTATTACTAGCGACTTGCCCATCAAAAATGACGGGGCAATAATATTTGAAGCCATGGGAATGCTGTTTGAGACATAATTGAAACCGTTTTGTACGGTGAGGACCTTCGGCGCTCATTGCGAGGCTTGCAATGAGTGCCTTTGATGCTCATTGCATGCCTCGCAATGAGCACCTTCAGCGCTCATTGCAAGCCTCAGGACCTTTGGCGCTCATTGCAAGCCTCTCCTGCCATGTACTTTTGGTCCTGTAAGAGAGATATCTATGTATATGTAGTTTATTAATAATTAATGATTTATTCAATAAATTAATATAGTTTAATTATTTATAATTGATATATGCAGCGAGCAATAGGCTGAAGAGCTAACAATCTTTTTGTATTTTGCGTCTGCATAGAATATACATTGTGAGTGCTAGTGCCCTGCTTATAAAGTGTAATGAATGTTTGAACTGTGAATTCTAAATAGGCTGCGTGCGCAAGGTAAAGCCGTTGGTTTATTGTGTAAAGCAATGTATAGTCGCAATGTTATTAATGTTGTACGTGTCTCGTGAGCATTTTCCGGCTTTTGTAATAGTGTATTTTGTAGGTCGTAGTGTGATATGTAAAGTGGTACGCGGTTTTCAGTGTTTTTTTTTCTGCTGCCTTTTTTTCCTTGCTTAGCCGATTTTCGAGTGGCGAAAATCATCTAAATCGAGTTAAATTCGCGTTCCACCTCACTCACAGACATCCTGGTTGTTGCCCCATGCTGTGTGTGACGTTTTTGTCATTTTTTTGGGTGTATGTAGTGTGTTTTTCGTGTTTTTTGTGAGCTCGTTATGTCGTAAATGTTTGCATCTCGTAGCTTTTTTTTTCTAAGTCCTGCGTCTGGTATCTTTTTTTTCTAAATCCTACGTCTTGTATCTTTTTTTTCTAAGTCCCGCGTGGGTTAAGTGGCTCGCATGGGTTAAGTGCTACGGTTTAACAGCTCGCCTTGCTTTGCGAGGCTTGCAGCGCCTAAGTCGTACGCACCACGCAAAGTGTGACAATGTCTGCAGTTTCACAACTATTATATGTGATTATTACATTTTATTTGTAACGCACCAACATATTCCATAGCACTTGACAGGGGAAGAGAACAAGGAAAAATACAATATTAACAACTACAGAAAATGGAAACTGACCAAGTATGTTTTATTTGGGTCTCAGCACTCTTTTTATACTCAATTAAACGATTGGGCAAACAGATAAGCTAATTATAAATTGAAAACATGGACTGAAACATACAAGTCGGGACTAGACTGGGGAACGGTACCTATCATGGTCTGTCTCTGATCATCTAAATTGAGGTGTGATGTTAATTTACCACTGAAGCAGTGGATTTTACACCTAAAATAGGTTTAGTATGTTGTATTACCCTTATAGGAAGGCCTCTTAAGGACTTGGCTTATCAAACTCCATTTAGTCAATGAAAAACAAATCTTCATTGGAAATCCACTATGAAATACTAAAAACAACAAAAATACATGAATTATTATTTTGACGTGTATGGGAAACTTCCCAGAAAGGCCATGATCTTGGACCAAGTAGCTTGAATCCCTGATGGGACATTACACTAGTCATCACGGAGCATATAACACAATTTATAAATCTGAATAGAAGTTATCTTACATGTTTAATTGCAATGCAAATATTTCAAAATATGGTTGCAAGCCATTCTGTTTTCTTGGCTGGCAGTTTCCTTTCTTCCATCCCTGAAACCCTCTCATAACTGTCCATTTTTACATTGTTCTTACATCCTACTGAGCTGAAAAAGGAGCCTCTTTGTGTTAGTCTTATAAAACCAGAAAAAAAAATAGCTGGTTGTTATTTTCATGCTGCGAGTTGTTGTAGAACTACTTCAAATTTTCCAATTCTTACACATTTTTAATCGATGTACAGTTTTTGTATATTAATACAGCCATTTTTTTTGTTTGTAACTTTGCTTGGTATTGGGATGGTTTGTGGGTGAAAGATATAACCACACAACAACTTCACACAATCTAAGCTATCGGTTATCTACAATAACTACAAATCTCTCTTTAATGGTCACCCACACACCCAAATAGGTAATATAATGCAGCCACCAATAAGGCAACTTAAGAAGTAGATATCCACGGGTGGGTTTGGTTACCAAGTACTATAACATTTATACATAATCCCAATTTGGTCACAAGGTAAAACTTAGCTGCTTACACGATATAGAACATCTCAAGAGAACAGAGATAAAACATAATAAATAAATAAGCTTTTTATGTATAAATAAAAAAAATGATAAATGCATACAATGATTATTATTACATTAAAACAGGTATCACCATACAGAAAGTCCTAAGCATTATTTACCAGGCTGTGGATTTTGAGGGGATTATTTCCTGGTAAAGCATCAGTACCCTTGTATCTTTTGCTGATTCCTCACACAAAACAAAGGACTATACTAAGATTTCAAGATGTTTTGGATGTAGCCCTACACCTTCTATTCTTTGACATACTAGAGCTGTTGGATAGCCATAAATTATACAATAAGTGAATATGGTTATCCCAGAGTATCAAAAACTCTATGGCAATGCCTAACATTCCTTTTTCACTAAGGACATATATTTAATGGAAACGTGTAACTCCTTAACTACCCAGCTGCAGCAGGTTTTTAACCTTTACGTATTCATGACACAAAACAAATGTGCACCTTCTATTCTTTGACATACTGGAGCTGTTGGATAACCCATAAATTATACAATAAGTGAATATGGTTATTTCAGAGTATCAAGTACTCTGTGGCAATGCCTAACATTCCTTTTTCACGAAGGACAGATATTTAATGGGAACGTGTAACTCCTTAACTACCCAACTGCAGCAAGTTTTTAACCTTCAAGTATTCACAAAACAAACGTGCACCTTGCTTTAACTGTTCAAGGAAAACCACCAAACTGTTTATTATGAAGACCACACAGTTTGTTGGTCATTTCAAAGGGCAATTGAATATTGCATTGACCTTGCATGTCAAATGACCTACTCCCTGCTGTCCCAAGAATAGGGTATCTCCTGGAATTCTACTTTATGAACAGGGAAGGTGAGATCATCAGGGGGATACTGGAGGAATCAGATGCCCAGCCAGGTCATCAAAACCAGACCAATAAAAGCATATGCCCATTGCCTGCACTGATCAGCATTGGGAACCAGAGACCAGTGATATCAGACTTGTAAAACACCAGCAAGGGCTGGGAAGAGGGGGATGGAAAAGTTGCATAACTGTATATGCAATATGTGCAGTCTTGCTGGCACTTGTTGAGGTTGAATAATCACATAGGACTGTAAAGGCAGAAAGCAGAGAAATTGGCAGTCAATGGATGGCTTCCGCAATGTTTATTGATCAATTAATGTTCTGTTAAATGTTGTAATAAGCATATAAAGTGTATGTGTTAGGAAATATGATACAGGTTATGTTCCTGGTTGATTTGCAACTGATTTGAGACTCAAAAGTCCTTTTCAATTACTGAATGATTACGTTTTCTATATTTCACTTTTCCATCTGGCCAAGGTGCACCCCACAACACAGACTGCTCATCCTACCAGGATCTGCTCTTAGTTCCTGTGATGTGATCTTTACTATATTTTTCATACAAAAGACAAGATCCTCAATACAATAAATACAATGAAAAGATGGGGTACCAGGGAGATAGAAATCTTTTTCAAATTAAAAAAAGTTTAGTCAATGGTGGCCAAGAATTGAAAAGACAAAACAGCAACTAACCAAGGACTGAATATCCAACAGGAAATAAACAACAACAAGTAACTTTCAAGCTGAATGGGTTCAATTAATGTAATCATATATCTCTCTGTGAGACATGCTCATATCATTCCTTAAATCCATACTAACAGCCTTACTGAAATATACAAGTTATTGTTAGGATTAGTATAGGAAGGTCCGGGGGGAGATAAAGAGTGTGGTGACACAACCAGGGGAAAAAAAAATATTATTATTATTATCCTTTATTTGTAACGCTCCAAAATATTCTGTAGCGCTAGGTACAAGTATAAGCAATTTCCCCACAATGAAAATAATGGAAGACCCTGTTATTGACCTTTCAATCAGATATACACTGTTCTTTCCCTAAAGCACCTCACAAGATTGAAAACTTGCAAACTTACATTCTAAAGGGAATGAAAAAAATGCCCAAAAGCAAAAATGATGTGTTCCCCGACCCATAATACACACAAACTAAAGGTGTTATGAGTCTTACTGTGCATATCTAACCCACCATGAATGGGATTTTGAATGGTGCTGCAAAACAGCTACAGGGATGGACTTTTTAATGCTATTGTAGCTCTCTACAGTTAATAATAAGTCAGAAAAAAATAAACTGAAGGAAGGTGGAGTTGTGCCCTGTTAATGCTACTTGATTTATGCACATTTTGTGAACTGTGGATTGTTCATATTTCATGCTTGTATAAATACGTTATAGAAAATTTCCTAGTTCCATGACATTTTTAATTTGTAGATATATCCATGTTAAAATACTCATTTTTTTGTCCCCACTGCATTTTTGTTGTTGTTTAAGAATATAAATAAAACATTTGTAAGATAATGGGAAAAGACTTTTGAATTACAGCTGGATTACATTATAACATCTTTGACATGGCACCAGTAACAGACTGTGTCTGTCGTAGACTACACTCAATTCTCATGGGATTTGTCTCATTCCCAGCAAAAACCAAACCACATATACAATAAACGTGTAATAGTTTTGCCTGTAAAATTATATCATATATCAAGATAAGCCTTTATCAATTATAAGCCATTTTACTTATACTTCCAACACTATCTAAATAAAGACAAGATCCTCAATACAATATTGTGAAGTGAATGAATCCTTCATTAATCACTAAATAGTTACATAGTAATTGAGGTTGAAAAATACTTTCAGTCCATCAAGTTCAACCTTTTTAGATCTCCTCTGATCTTTGTAATATGTGGATTAATTGTTATTATTATTATTATTGTTTATTTGTAACACAACAACATATTCCGTAGCACTATACATAAGTTGTGATCAAGGCAAAACAATATTAACACATTAAAATGATGGAGGGCCCTGTCTTTGAGCTTAGAATCCAGTGTCAATATTGCTTTACCCAAAGCGCCGAGCAAAATTGAAAACTCAAAGACTTACAATCTAAAGGTTTTGGGTGTGGTACAGGAGGGTGAGAAATGCAGTGAGCATGTTAAGGAGGGAGATTATAGGCTTCTTTAAACAGGTATGTAATAGTAGTATGTAGTAAAGGGAGGATAGAACAGATCTCATTTGTACTGGGGCCCACCCTGTTCTGATCTCAATTAAATGGGCAAAAACATTTTTAAATATAACTTTTATTAATTGATTTATTAAAATCCTTGTTGATAAAAATAAAGAGAGACACTGTCGGACCTACTAATGGAATATAATATGAATCTCTATTGGTATCAAAAACTATGTTATAAACACCTAAAAGTATTGGTGCAGACCATGTAGAGAGTGACTAAAACAAAAATATATATGTACCAGTAAAAAGTGACTGGTGCAAAAGTGAAGGTGCAAAAGTGCAGCAGTAAGGTGCTGCAGTGAAATATTTATATCATGCGATATAAAGTGCAATTAATAAGGTGCTGAAGAGTTGCTCTTAATTGGCAACATAAATTGTTACAAAGGTCTATACTAATACTAATGTCAGCATTGGTATAAATATGAGCTATATTGCTTATATTGAAATGCTGTATAAAAAGTCTCAATAGAGAATAATTCCTCTGTTAAATTCTTCCCATTACCCAAACCCCTCTTAAATTCTATTAGAAGCTGCACCATTCATCTATTTGGCATATTCAGCAGTTGAGGGCTAGGGGCATAAAGCTATGGGCATTAGATGCTAGCTAGTGACATCATCAGATAGCATCCAGCGTACTGCTTCAACAAGGGTGGATGAGAGCAGAGATGTACAAGGGTGCAGTGTTGTTGAGGGCTTTGTAAGTTAGGGTCATGATTTAAAATTTTATTCTGGAGGCTACGGGAAGCCAGTGGAGTGATTGAGAGAGGTGCTGCAGATACTGAGCATTTAGTTCTGTAGATGAGTCTAGCAGAGGCATTCAATATGGATTGAAGGGGGTATAGACGGGTGGTGGGTAGGCCAGCCAGAAGTGAGTTGCAGTAGTCAAGACGAGATATGATGAGGGAATGTCTTAGAATCTTAGTTGTGTCTTGTGTAAGGTAGTTACGTATTTTGGAAATGTTTTTTAAATCGAAAAGACAAGATTTTGTTAGTGACTGTATGTGAGAGATTAAAGAGAGTGCATGGTCCAGTGGAACCCCAAGACAACTGGCTTGGGAGGTGGGAGTGATGATGGCGTTGTTGACAGTTAGAGAGATGTGAGGAATTGACGCTGTAGTAGATAGTGGAAATATTAAGAGTTCGGTCTTAGACAAGTTGAGTTTGAGATGGTGGGTGGACATCTAGGAGGATATACTAGAGAGGCAGTTGGAGACGTGTGTTAGAAGAGAGGAGGATAAATCAGGTGCTGAGAGGTAGATTTGAGTGTCATCTGCATAGAAATGATACTGAATTCCAAAATATTGTATTAGAGTGCCAAGTGAGGATTTATAGATAGTGAATAGGAGGGGGCCTAGGACTAAACCTTGGGGTACGCCAACAGACAGGGTGAGGAGAAGAAGAGTTGCCTGAGAAGGAGAAATTAAATGTTTGATCTTGTAGGTATGATGTGAACCATAAGAGAGCAATATCTCTGATTCCAAGGGAGTGGAACATTTGGATTAGTAGAGGGTGAGCAATTGTATAAAAGGCAGCAGAGAGATCCAGGAGAAGTAGAATAGAAAAGTGACCCTTTGCCTTGGCAGTGAGCAAGTCATTAGTGATTTTTGTGAGAGCTGTGGCAGTGGAGTGTTGCAGAATCAGGGTCAGATGAGGATGTTTTAAGAATGGGTGCAATTATGATATATTTTAAAGATGATGGAAATGTGCCAGTGTTTAAGGAAAGTCTGAAGAGATGTTTGAGTGCAGGGGTAAGGGTGGTAGAGAGGGGAGAGATAAGCTGTGATGGAATAGGACCTAGAGGGCAGGTAGTAAGGCAAGAGGTTGGTAATAGGCTGGATACTTCATTGTCTGTTACAAGGTCAAAGGAATGCATAATGGCTATGGGCTTAGGGAAGGGTAAAGGCTGGATGTTATCAGTTAGTTGAGAGGAGGGAGTGTGGCCCATGTTGAGAGGAGAGTTTCTTACAAATGTTTTCAATTTTATGCATAAAATTTCTGGCAAAGTCTTCAGCTGTGAGACTGGAGGTGGTGGTGGGTGGAGGAGAGAGTTATATTTTCTTCCCTAGCTTTGTTACCCTTCTTAATACATGCTAATATTTTACTTGCTTTTACATATGCTGCTTGGCATTGAGCACTATTACATAGGTGGTTATCCAAAAGCACTCCAAAATTCCTTTCAATCTTGGATTCTCCTAGATTTTCTCCATTAAAATTATAAATTGCATGGCTGTTTTATCCTTCCCAAATGCATGACTTTACATGTATTTGTATTAAGTCTCACCTACCATTTAGTTGCCTATTTCTCTAATTAATGCAGATGCCTTTGGAGGAAAAGTACATCATTATCTGATTGAATAGTTAAATTCCCCCATTATTAGAATTTGACCATGCTTCTGTAACAATAATTACAATTCCCCACTTTCAATTACATTTGCGGGTTTATAGCATATTCCTACCAATATTCTTTTAACTATTTAACTCAACCCACAAGGATTCAACATCATCTCTAATTCCATTAAAAATATCTTCTCTGTCTCTAGGAATAATGAGCAAACAAATTCCACCTCCTATTCTACCATTGCTCCTATCTTTCCTAAATAGGTAATATCCATACAAATTAACAGCCCAATCATGACCACCATGTTTCAGTAATGCCTATCAGGTCCCATTTCTCATTTACTGCTAATAATTCTAGCTTGCCCATTTTCCCTGGCAAATGTCTTGCATTAGCAATCGTACACTTTATGTTGCTACGCCTCTGCAGTTTTTAAGTGCTTGCCACTGTATTTGAGTTACCTAGCAAAATCTGCCTATTGACTAGTTATTTACAGATACAGTGAACTCCCCGTTAAGCGGCACCCACGGGGACTTCCTATTGCCGGATAGGTGTATTTTCTGGTTAATCGTGAGTCCCAGAAAAAAGGGTCTAAACAACACTTGAACCCCCCAAAACCTCTAAAATGCCTTTAAAAAGGCATTAGCACCTAAACTGGGCCATTATGGCCCAGAGAAAAAACAAATACGAAAAAAGTTAGTTTTTTTTTGTGCAGTGTCGAACTGCTGAATAGTGCTGGATATTGCCGGTTTAGCAGGAGTTTTTTGAAAATGGGGAATTGATGCCGGTGCCGGTTGCTTGAGAGTCCCGGTTAGTTAGGTGCCGGATAAGCCGTTTACTGTAATTGCAATATGTGCTTTCAGTATGATAACTATATAGTACATTATTGTGTATAGTGTATAATATTATAATATATTATTGTGTTCTGTTGCAGGAGGAAGGAAAATGTATTTGTAATAGTTGTGCTTTCATGCTTACCTTGCATCAGAAACAACAAAAAGCATATTTATCTGGAATAGGCTATTGTTTCCTGTATCATCAGTGAATCTGGCGGAAGAAAGTGCCTACAGGTACATGTATTTATCCTCTTGGGTCTAACCAGTAGCACTCTAACTCCGGTCCTACTGTCCGCTCTTGGTGGTATGGTAACATGTACCATGTATTTTTATCTCTTATTCAACACTGAAAACATCATTTAAAGCTGGACTTTCTTAAAAATAACTGAAACAGTGGTTTATCTAACACTTTGGTATTTTATTACAAGCTTATTTTAGTTTAGTTTCAGTGTTGAAATTTGTCTGTTTTAATTGGCTTAACTTTAATTGTATGTGGGTGCAATGTGCTGTAATGGCCTTCTACAAACACTCCCACTTTCCCCTGTAGCTTTCCCCACTGAGCGTGTTCTGTGAATCTGATATAAAACAGCACAATTATAAATAGAGAGAGGATCCTTGGATACCCTGGAAATGCCCTTCCTCACTGCTAACACACTCTTAAATTGGTCATAAAGACCTGCATCATGGAGTGCAGCAATGAAATGTGGCCATGATTTTTTATCTGTGAAAATCACATGTTGAAAACAACTGAGAACAACATCTAACTATTTTGCAGATGCTAGATACCTTCCTACTCTTTTATGTGTGTACAGTTATTACATGACACTGATGGCCGGATTACCCATTAGGCCAACTAGGCAGCTCCCTCCATCACTTTACTTCCCAGGCCCTCCAAAGGATAGATCCGGCACTAATGACACTCTTTAATTTTTAGACAGTGATTTTTAACTTCTCACTATAGCCCCAAACATGTTGTATTCTGATCACTTACAAAGACTGTCAAACCCTTAGTGAGTGCACGTGAAGCTCCCAGTGTTACTTTATTTGTATAGCATAATAAATTTATCAGGGAGGCTTGTGACACCCTTTGCCTAGGCATCGCCAAGTAATTTAATTAAAATTGTGCTGAGGTTCCCTGTGTAACTCTATGATTGGCCAAGCCCTTAGCCTAAAAGAGAGATTAGGGGATGGTAGTCTTACTTAAAAGCTTAATGTTTACCAATCATATTTCTGGAATAGCTGTAATGTGACTGACAAATATTTTGGCCAACTGGAGCCCTAAAAAGTCTTTTTTAAAGGCATGCCAAGAAGAGAGGAGCAAGTGCATTGATTGACAATGCTGTGAAAAGGAGTATGAGTATGAATTAACTTTACAATTCTTCTCTCCAGGCTGTAATTTTTTTTATAATTTCCTGTTATAATTTTGTTTTTTAATCCTTATTGAGCCCAATGGAGGTAGGGTTGCAGACCATGTGGTCCACTTATATTTACAATAGGGATGGGGTTGATAGCCCACCACCCCACTGGCTCTTAGGGTCTAGGAGCGGATGAACTGTGTAGTAGAGGTTAATAGCCCCTTATTGGGAAATAAGGCCTAAAACTCCCAGGTTATATAGGGGAACCCCAATCATTGATTTATTATAGGCTTTGGGGGCAAGGCAGAGGGGTCATACGCACAATGATTTCAAGTTTGTCACCATTTACCTGTAAAATAAATGGAAGGATTTACCAAAATCTTTCCAGTAATACAATTACGGTACATGTGCATCCAATTTTCAGCATATTGTTTAAAGCTATATAGTATAATACACTATAATATAACTAGCGACTTGCCCGTCAAAGACGGGGCAATAAAATTGTAAGGCAGGGAATGCTGTTTGGGCCAGACATACATTTTTTTGGTGATCGGAGATCCTTTGGCGCTCATTGCAAGCCTCACGCTGAGCGTCATTGGCGCTCATCGTATGCCTCGCAATGAGCGCCTTTGGCGCTCATTGCAAGGCTGTTGTTTGTTGTATTTTTTTTTTTTGATAGGCGCTTTTGCTGTTATTGTTTTGTTGGTGGTGATCCGCTTTTTGCACTTATTGCAAGGCTTTGTGTGCTATGAGCAGTGTTGGCGCTCGTCGTCGCTTTTTTGAAAAGCTGTATGTGCTTGGTGGGGTCTTTTGCGTCTTTAGGGTCCCGTAGCCTCGTTTTTGTTTTTTTCGGCAGCCATTTTTTCTCTCGCTTAGGGGATTTTCCTGTGTCTAAACTCAGGAATTTGGACTTAAATTGAGATGTAACTTCACTTGCAAAGGTCCTGGGTGCCCCCCTTGCTGTGGGTAAGCTTATTATGTATTTTTTGTGTGTATTTATTGTGTTTTTAATGTTTTCAGGTGCGCACGGGTCGGCCATTAAGGTCGTATTTTTGCAAGGTCGTAATGTTTTTTTTTCTAAGTCCTGCGTCTCATATTTTTTTATGCTAAGTCCGTAAATTTTGCGTTCTAAGTCTCGCGGTTCGTATTTTTTTGTGTAAGTCCGTATATAGTGATTGCGTGTTAGGTCTATTTTGGTAAAGTGCCGATTGTGTGGGTGTTTGCGACCGCGTGTGAGGCGTCCTAGAGCCTCCACCTCTGCAAATGTGGCCCCTTGCTTGCGAGGGTCCGTATTTGCGGCCTGCAATGAGCCTTCGGCTCATTGCAGCCGACGTAGGGACACAGTTCTTACGAGCTCGCTTCACATGCTCGCAAAGCGTGACTATGATTCGTAGTTTGACAACTATTATATGTGATATCATATAATATGTCAACATAATAACTAATTCTACAATTAGCCTTGTTTCAAATGGTCTGATTTGCATCTTTAATTTTATTGGACTACTGTTTTGCAGTTCTAATTTCTAATGTATTTGTCATGGGGGTTAATTTGACTGACACAATGAAATATAATTTCATGTTGCATTATTAAAAGTACAAGATACTCTACGTAAAACATTTCAGGTGTTACTAGCGATAACGTCCATTATTTATTTGTTCATTTATTGAAGGAAGAGGCTGTTCAGTTAAAGAAGCTTGGTCTGACATGTCTTAACTTGGGATCTTCAAGAGAGCTTTTTACCAAACAAACATTAAGTGATTCTAGATAATGACACAAGCAATGTGTATTTGTGGCGATAACGTAAAACATGTATTATTTAACTAATATATTAATGTTGTGCAATCATAATCCCATGACTAAATGTTAGTAAGGTCAACAATAATTTTTTATACATCGAATTTTACTGATCTTGTTATCAAATTTCATATCTTAAGTTTATAACACATGGCCCTTAGCTTGACAAACTATTGTATGATGAAAAATATATGAAAAATTGGAATCTAAAAGCATGGAAAATATCATAAACCGTGTTTTTAATTATAATATTTTTTATATATCTGCTGATCCCTGAAGGCTTTAATGATACTGGGTAATGGTTACATATATCAGAGGGGCATTTACATCACTGCGGGAGCAGAGCATGCCATTATCCTTGTGACTGTATGTGTTTGAATCAACTGGTGAGGTCATGATATTGCTATACCATGCTCTGCGGTACTACTAGGTTTAAAAATTCCTGGGTATTTGGAAATGATCTTCATTTTGGGGACACTCATGCCAGAAATGTCTGGGACCCAAGTTGTGATATCTCAATAATGTGAGGTGTACACATGGTTGACAGGTTTTGAAGTAATTACAATGGTCTATTAGTATATCAATTATTAATTTGTCAGTTCATATATTATATTACCACTTTTCAAGATAATCCTTATTCTGGAGTAAACCCAGTTTGGGGTGTTTTTGACAGGCAACGAGAATTGACTGTATCATCCTCTATGTCTTAGAATCTCTAGTAAAAGGGGAATCTTAATTCACTCCCCAGTTCCCATTTATGCCTAGGGTGGTGATTCTCATTGAAAGGTTCCTTTAAATAAGTTATGAAGTCCTGGTTAGGGTTAATCTGGCCCAGAAGATCGGTTTGGGTTCCTAGGGAGTGGTTTTGGACCACGGAGAGCTCTTTTGGGGTATAAGAGAGGAGCCATTTCTTTGCTGATTTTTCAGCACTTTTGGATCCCAAAAAGGACACCATGGCTGAATTATATTGAGAAACACTAGATTAGAGCATTCAATATTTATTATTTCACCGAAACTATATTCACTGTAGGATCAAAATAACATAAGACACTCAATTTATTTACAGAAAGTCTGCCTGTTTCAAGAGGTTTATATATTAGGCATTTAGAATCTGATTTTTGGCTTTGCAGACTGAAGGGAAGGGTTATTGTGTAGTGAGTTACACTTCCTATTCTTAAACATGTCATCATTGTGACATCCCCCCACAAAAAACTGAATAGACACCTTATATGCATACAAGGTCCATCCCAGAAGACAGATTATATTAAGACAAAAATAAAATAGTTCCTATTTAAATAAAACATTTACAATGAAAAATTGAAGTATTGAAAAATGTAGGTATTTCTTTTTCCATTATATTTTATTCAAGAGCTTAAAAAACATAAATATATTGGATCAAAAGGCCAATTAGGGTGGGGGCTGGTGGAGATTGTTTAGACTGTTGTGTATAAATGTGCTGTGTTCATCAATAAAGGTGTTATCAGTCTGGACTACATAATTGATGTGTAGGTTTCATTCTGAGGGAATAATAATCCTTATTACTGTGATTATTGCTGCTGAACCAGCACTGGACTCTGTTACAGTCGGTAACATTTGCTGGGTGGTTCTACTGATTCCTGTGATTTGCTGGGCGCTTTGGTGGCTGTAAACTGGGTTGGTTCTGTTCCTGGTGTCAGGGATTCACAAATAACCAAACGGTCCTGCTATGTAGGTTTGAACTAGGTTCTTATCAAGCCCAAACAGAAGCAGTAGGTCGTCACAACATGCACCTATTTAGATTAGTTAAACACGGGTGAACCAAATCATTAGTCCTCTGTACCCTGCTTTTAAGGGGCCCTTACATCAATACCTCACTGATAGTGGCTCTGTATAAAGATAAAGTTTACAGACTTGTGAAAGTTGCGGTTAAAAGTTCAACCTATATTTATATAGCACGCAATGTACATGTAGTGCCTTAGACAATATAATACAATAATGAAAAAGTCACATATTAGTGGGTAGAATACAGACGGCTGTTTTGACACAATATCAAAGCCTTGAAGCTTTACAATAACCTGCTGTTTTCATGATTATTCTTTCAAATTAAAATCCATTACCATATTCCTAAATAACGTTTATGTTTGTTTAGACATATAACTGCTGTCCAATTACATGCTAATTATTCTGTGATTTTGAACAGAGATAAACTATGGGTTGAGTTCCTTTATATATTATTTTGCAACCATCTTAAACAATAGAGTCTTGTATAATACAATAATAAATCTTGTCAGTTATGTTTTAATCTCTCTTGAACATGAGAAGCAAACACAGTGTAGTAAAGGAGAAACGTGCAGTAACACCACCTCTGGCTTGTCCAAGCATGACAAGATTTCTTTTCAAAGCCTATTAAAGTTCTTAGGCAAACAACACAACCTGCTTATTCAGTACAGTATTTGGGAGTAGTTCAGGTTTCCTACACTTTTAAATGGTTTCTTAAGCCTGAAAAAATCCATACTGATGTGTAAAGGGTTTTGGAGGGACAGGTTCTATTTTCAGGGGATATCTCTTGTCCTTTGGAGTTCCCAAGGTCGCTTATTTGAAGAAAAGTTTAAGATTACCCACTATTGGGAAACTTGTAACAAATTGACAACATTGGCACTTATCTAGTTGGTGTAAAAGCATTTAAGGTAAAAAAATATATATATTTTAGTAGAACCTGCTTATGCCTGGAGTATTTATCTTCCCCTTGATTTGAAGACTGGAGTGTGTTCTGCAAACCAGAAAGTGCAGAATATTTTGCATGGACCAGGAAGTGGTTTTAAATTTAATAGAAACCCCCCAAAAGTAGGCTCATCTCCCTGTTGGGATGGATTTTGAAAGTGAGTACATGTTCAACTCAAGTTCCATCTTAGCTGAGGCATAGAAGCTTGAAGGAGCAGATTGTGGTGCCTGCTGTTATCTGATCCAAACTGTATGAGTTTCTACAGATAAATTAAACTGTGTCAGTAATAAGTGGCAGTGTAGAAAAATGAACTCCCACTCTACTTAATTTGGCAAAATATTGGAAGAACTCCAGCCTATTTACAGTGTTAGGGTTTATCACAATGGGTCAACTTTTTAAATCACAATACATTGAAGGGTTGATTATATTGATCATTATTAGTGCTGCTTCTTAAAAAATATGAAAGATGGATAGCTTATGGGCCAATATAATCATAGTGGAGAGTGAAAAGTATTTTATTATAGGCTATTTGGCACATGAAAGAGATCTAACCCCGTTTTAAAATGTAATTGTCCAGGGTCATAGGTTAGAGCCAAATGTCCAAGTCCTAAAACGCAACAATTAAATTGTCAATGGTCCACCCAACAAAAGAATATCTGTATCCTCTTTGTTCAGTCCCAGAGGTGTATTTCAATCTGGCAACAGCTGAGGCTCCATATTTAAGGTACATAATTTTTTTTTTTTTCAAAGGTTTTTTATTAGGTAACCAAATAAACAGGAGGTTAACATTAGAACCAAGTAACAGGTTTTGCACTAATGAAGTACAATAATACCAAGTTAAGGGAAAAAGAAAAAAGGTTAACATTACATTGCACCATAGGAAAATACCATATAATATTTCAAAATAAAGTTACACAAAAAGATCTATCCCCACGTGTGGGAAGGTCTAAGTGGAACCAGTTTACTTCCATTTTTCCAATTTTCTGAGGAAAAAGATTATCATAAATAAAACAGATTAAGGTACATAATTTAATTGATAGAAATAGAGACAGTCGTATCACTGTGACTTAATATTGCTACTTTCTACAGGTTTCCAGAGGACTTTAAATAACTTATAATATGTGTAGTATGTATGTTTAAATCTGTTTTTATTATATGTTGCTTAATACACTGCTATGGAATATGTTGGCGCTTTACAAATAAATGATAATAAAACAGTTTCATATGTCATTTAAATAATACAACAGTTAAAACATTAACTTTTCTATGTCTGCACTCTAATAAAATGTATATCTCCATAAAACCTTTTTTATATGCAATAGATATTGCATATTGTAAGTTGCGTAAAGTGATGGCACCCAGAGGTAGCGAGATCAAAAAATGATCTTTGTGGTGGCAGTGCTTGTGAATAGGATTTTTTTGCGTCTGCAACAGACAAGAAATCTGATTTTGATGTTTACTCCTTTTATACATATATGTAATATACCCACCATTTGTTTGAATGCTATTATCTCGTCACAATTAGGTCTCGGTTTATATGTATCTGGATTGAAACGCTATGCAAAGAGGTGAGAAAAAAAGAAGCTGTAATGACATTTCAAAATGGAGCGCTATATCAGCTTTCAAAAACACTCTGTTCATCACAATCCCTCAAGTATTCAGAATTAAAGGCATATTTAAGTTTCATGGACTATGAATGCATCTGATAGAGGAGAATCAGTAGTATATGAAAACTTTTTGTTGCATTAAAAAATCCCAAAATAAACATTAATAAACTTACCCTGAAGCCAAATTGCTTCCATTTTTGGCCTTTGAATTGAGAGTAGACGCTCCCTAAAAAAAACCAGGCTAAATTAACATAAATTTGTAATTAATTTTGGCCAATCAGAGGCAGCTGCAACATTTAGTATATGGATCCTGTCTCTACAGCAAAGCATGATGGGATTTGTAGTCTGGCACATATTCATATAAGAAGATGCTATGTATTTTCATATAAGAGTCTCTCTCTCTCTCTGCAGTACATTCCACCACAAGTCTCTGCAGCTTATTTTAACTCTAACACCAACTCTGCAATGTATTCCACTTCAGTGACTGCAGCACATTCTCACAGTCTCTGCAGCTCATTCCACCTAAGTCGCTGCAACACATCACCCCAGTCCCTGAAGCAAATAAGAACATAGAGTTCCCATATAAAATCATATTGCTATACCAAACACTGGCTGCAGTGTGGGTTCAGCCTTGTTTGCTTCTCTGCACTTTCTACCACACCATCTGGAAGGCAATTCTATTATTAACTACTGCTACTTTTTTTGCGTTTGAATTACTGATGATGGGAGGGGCTGATAGTGTTTGGCAGAGCTAATGAACTTCCAGCTGAGGTAGCTCTCGGCTCTGCAGATTATCTCTCTAGCCTCCACTGCGGCAAAGAAGAACATAGAGTTTACATATAAAATACAATCATACTGATAGACCAAACACTGGCTGCAGTGTGGTCTCAGCCTTGGTTACTTCTCTACACATTCTACCATCCCTGCTGGATAGCAATTCTATGGATCAACTACTGCTGCAGCCCTCTATCTCCTCCACCCAAAAATGTAATTGTATTCAACAGACACAGCTGTTCAGTAACCAATGGGTTACTGAAAATAAATCTGTAAGTATATTGAACTTTGCAATCTAAATCTAATACATATTTTTCTGGTAATCAGTGGCTTTTAGATAAGAGACATTTAAAACCAGGGAAACTTCCATACAACCTAATGATATCACTTTGAACTTACTTTTACAAAATGTAGCCATAGGAACACATTACATTATGTAGACATACACTTTAGCATCTTGAGTGAGTTTATAGGTTAAGCTATATTTTACATTAGTCTTGTTTGACAAATTAAAAAAAATGCATTTTCCAAGTGTTAAGACATAGACTTGAAGGCTCACACCATGATTATGATCATAACTTTTGAAAGGTTGACATGTCAATAGCAGTATCAAATTCACACTCACTCTACCAGATCCGCCAAAATGTCAAAATAGAGCATTTTTTAAATATTTCCTCATCTTTTTCGTAATCCGGCATTAATTTTACTGCAAAGAACAGCTTTCAAATGTTTTCAGATAATTCTTATTTGAACTGATTTCATGCTTAATGTATATATTACAAAGTGTAAACGTCTTGCATTGTAATCAACACATAGTCAATGTGTACAGTACCAGAAAGTTTTAGATTATTTTTAGTGAACAAATACTGCGTTGCCTAGGAATTTTGAACAAAACCTAATTTCCTACTTTTATCTGTAACATAAATATTAAGAGTATAAGTATATGTAGAATACTACAGTACATATGTGACCCTGCAAATCCCGCAAATCACAATGTGGTGGATGGGTGGGAGAAGCTTATTCAACTGTAAACCACCGCGAAAACATTTTAAGTTATATCTATCCATGGGATCTTTTGCTGCTCACAATTAAATAAATACACAAAACCCTAATTCGGTGATAAGTAAAAAAGTAGCTACCTAAACTGGAGTACTCTTCCACACATTTACTAATCCTAACTGCATGTCTAGACTCTAGATCAGGGTTGTAGATTTTGAGGGACACAATTCATGACAAGAATTAAGGATTCTACGCTTGGGTGCAAGTGGCGTAAATAAAAAAAATTGTGGCCTCTGAGGATTAGCTTTTGAGTATTAAGTCATACAGTCATTTTCAGCACAAGTGTCTCAATTAAAGTCACTAGTCATGGTGTAGCTCTTTACATTTGCTCTTGTCATTTGCACCTAAAAACATTTTCAAAATCCATCACTTTCTGACACAAGACACAGCTAAAATTCTAATTCACTCTCTCATCATATCTCGGCTCAACTACTGCAACTCTCCTTGCTGGCCTTCCCATCACCCATCTATCCCCACTCCAACCCATATTGAATGAATCCGCTAGACTCATCTTGCACACTGAACGATCACTCGACTGGCTTCCCATAGTCTCCAGAAAGAAAATTTAAATCATGACCCTAACGTATAAAGCTCTCAACAACAATGCACCCACTTAAATTTCTGCTCTCATCTAAAAATACTGCCCCACCTCCCTCTTCGTTCTGCTAACATCTTTCTTCTTTCCTTCTTTTATGACCTTCTCTCCCTCCCTCCTTCATGACTTTTCTAGTGCTGCCCCTTTTCTTTGGAACTCCTTGCCTCGCTCCACTGGACTATCCTCCTGTCTCAAAACCTTAAAAACCTCACTAAAAATGAATCTTTTTAAAGATCATTTAAAGAAGCTTACCACCCCCACCCAGCCTTAATATGCAAAACACATCTATCATCACTTTACCCAACCTGTACCCTTTAGATCAGGGGTCACCAAACTCGGTCCTGGAGGGCCGCACCAGGCCTGGATTTGTGGATGTCCTTGCTGCAAACAGGTGAGAATCTTGTTTCTTCAGCCATCCTGATTGACTCACCTGTTTGCAGCAAGGATATCCACAAATCCAGGCCTGGGTCGGCCCTCCAGGACCAAGTTTGGTGACCCCTGCTTTAGATTGTAAGTTTTTAATCTTTTTGATGCTTTAGGGAAAACACTATGTATGTTTTGATTTTAAGCTCAATAATAGGGCCATCCATTCTTTTGCAATGTGTTAAAAATGTTTTGATTTGTACTTAATCCCAGTCCAGCTCTACTGAATATGTTGGTGCATTACAAATAAAGCATAATAATACTACTACTACTACTACTAATAATAATAATAATAATATGGCCATTTTTTTATGTTCTTTAAGAATAATTTTAAAAAACAATTTTGGAGTGGCATAATACTTTCTATTTTTTTTTAAATCTAGTCCGGGCACCATTTTAGATTCTAATTTAAAAAAGTATATTTGAATTCAAATTGTTGTTGAGTTGTTTGAGTGCAATTACCACACACAGCTATTTAGCATAGGCTGCCTTCAGTACTGTGTATGAAAATTGCAACATCTGGACCTATAGACATACAGTCAACAGTACAGGTTAATGCTTGTGATACAGCAATTAAAACATCAGAAAGAAAACATCATAAATTGTTAAATATTCTCACAGCACTAAGATTAAACAGACGTGTGGGAGTAGGAGTCTGCTGTCAGTAAGAAAAGATGTTTTCAGAAGCTAAAGTGTGATAAAGCCAAAACATATTAATGTTTCAAAACTGTTAATTACTTTGTTCAATAAAGAGAACTACATTTTAGGGAGGTAGGTGACTGGATTTAAGTTATTTAGTGAGGGAAGGACATGATATCATTACTTTATATGTCTTCTCATACAGCAAAAACTGCACACACTTCAATATTTCTGTACTTTGCAAATTGATTTTCTCATTATGGTCAATATCAGTGTAAAATCTGACTATATTGTCATTTTTTTAATTTGCTTTTTTTGAGAAAGCTTACACAGAAAAATGCTGAATGTCCTTGATTTTTAGTTTGTGGCAGTGTTTGTAGCAAATTTCTTTACAGATTCTAAAATGCTTCACAACATTTATGGCAGAGTGTAGGAAATGTGCTCACTACCGAGGAGTTCCAGAATTTTCTCACAAAAGATCAACTTTGTATTTCAATCAAAAAAATTGTTCATACTGATCTCTATTCCTTGAAAGTGACCCTTTAACTTACTGATATACTATGGTTGATTTAAGTTTTATTTAAACACAGTGATTAGCCTGGGTCATGGTACAGGATCAGCTAAACCAGAGCGAAGAGCTCTCCTAATTAGACACTGTGACTTGCCACCCATATTCTCCATCTGCTGGATATAAAGCCCTTGCCATGAGCTATAACACTTGGTAAATGATCCTGTTGAGTACAGTACAAATTTGTTGACATAATGCAAGCAACACAGAATCCTATTTTACGATTTTAAACAGTTCAGCTGGGATTCCATCAACTGCTGCAGTCTTGTTATCAGCAAGAGCTCCTAGGTGCTAAATCACTCTCCAAGATGTCTCTTCTTCTATCTGCTTACATTGCTTATTATGGAATGTCTCCTTTTCCCTTCTTGATATCCTCTGGAATTCTGCATTCAGCTGGACACATATACTGTATATAACATGAATTATGTTTCATCATTTTAAAATGCCTAAAAAATGCAACATACATTTCAGAAATGTTTAATTTAGCATATATACATACCACTTTTATATAAGCCATCAGAGTAAAATTACTAGTTGTTAAAAATGTATATTTGTTAAACTTTTTATTACCTGTTACTTTTTTGGAGGCTGAATTATTTGGTTTTCAAAACCCCAACAGTTAATTTTTGTTGACTTATTTTAATAGAAAAATAAAATTGTTTTAGGGCCTGAGGACTCAAGAATTTGTTACAGGACTCTTTGGTACTGAAAGGCCTAAACCTAGTATGTCTCATTAATGTAGATAGACAGATGAACAGGAAATGGAGTCCCTCTGCTTGACAAACACAATCAGCTGGAATAAGCCAACCAGTGTGCAGAGCCCTGGGTACACTTCAGTCTTGCACTCTATAGAAAATCAAAGCCTTCGATATGTAAACTGTCCTTTTAACCTTTTGTTCAAGCAAGTTTTACTTTCCTTTAATACATTCTCCCTTTGTGTTTGACTGGGAACTATGTCCATTTGTTTAGAGTGAACCATGCTTTTTGAAACATTTAATTAATCTGCTTTATATAAATCTAGTCAGGTCACAAAAGCTTTACCTCTACTTATTTTTTTTTAAAACTGAAGATGAAAAGCTCTTGACTTTTACTGGTAAAAGACCAAATGCCAGAGCATCAAACAGGATTTCAGAAATGTATTTATAATATTAGAAATAATACTGAAATTACAAAATTTTAAGAAAAGCAAAACAGTACTCTTTAAAGAATTAAAATTCAATAAAAGTATTAAATGAAATAATATAATCTGGTCATGAATTTGATTCCATTCAAATCAACATTTTTGCCAAGTAGTGGTGATGGCTTCAAAAAGTATAAAAGGTTGTGCCTTAAAGGCAAGTTAACAATAGAAATATGCAAAAAATGTTCTCTCATAAAGCCCAATTCAATTAGAAGCCCGCATCTCACGGTATACAGGCCGTAAGTCTTTGGCCGTGCTGCGGGCTTGAACTCAATTTCGGTGCTATTCAATTGAATAAGCCGGCAAGTTAGGGGCCTAAAGCCGAAACAGTACACCATGCCTCGTATGTAGCATTTCAGGGCGGGAACATGATCAATTAAGCAAGGCCTTAACTACCCATTTAAAAAAACAACAGAAAATGAGACCGCCATCATTACGGTAGTAAAACATGGAGGTTACATGTCAATCAACTAGCGTTTGGGTGTCCGATATGCGATGGGACTGGCAAAACCGTGCAAAAATTAATGCCAATACTGTTCTAGTCCATATAGGTGGCCTGAATTAACTCACTGATTTTCCGAGATCGATATAACCCTGAAATGACACATAAAAAATTGATTTTTTTATTGCCAATTTGCGAGCTTGAGACTGTTGTGCAATTAATTCTAATGTCTGTCATCACCTTCCCCGTTATTTACAGTGAAGTATTGATTTTTTATGGGCATTTACAGTGCTAGGGACAGGGATTAACCCCCTTGCAGGTCCTCTCAAGCACTTGTAGGATTTTCTCCTACATTTGCCATTTACGGGTGTGAAAATATTTGCGGGCTTGGGGAATTGTAAAAATGCTAGAGCGATTTAAGATTAGAGCGATCGGAACTATCGAACGGGAAAGATCAAAGGTTTTGGGAGGCAGTAAGTCCCAGGTTTAACAACCGCAAAAAGACGCCAATTGAATAGCAAATTAACTTACGGCCTCACTTACTGGCTCCAGTAGCTTAAGATTGCTCAATTGAATCGGGCTCATAATGTTTAGAGACTCAGTTAAACAAATGAAATGCTCAGTTTTGCCTAATTCTAGCTAATCTCTGTAATACAAATTGCACATTTGCGTTGCTGCACTGGATTGGAACAGGTCTACATTGTAAACTGTTCAGAATAGGGACCTCATTTCTGTTGCACCAAGCTGTCTGCTGACCCATTTGTATCACATTTGTATTGTGTTGTACCTATAATTTACTATTTGTACCCCTGTACTTTATTCTACTTTGTAAATATGGAAAATGCTGGCCCTTTATAAAGAGTAATAATAATTCCCACATTGCAGTGTGTTGATTTCTCCTGACTAAAAATGCCAGGTTAAATACAAAAGCAAACAGCATAGCAAAAGGGACTTGAGTATAAGATACATTTCATATTGGTGTAAACTTTTCTTTAAGCTTTCCATCTTGGAATAGGAATATTTCTATATTTTTGGAAATATTGTAAAAACTTTAGTCTGTACAGTAATCAATCATGTCTATTTTTTTCTGATTCTGCCCTGCACAGAAAGCACATAAAATCTATTTAGGACAGTTCACGGTCAAGCAAAAAAATATTTTTAAGCATTATTTGGCATTATTTGATTTTCTTCAAACTAATTTCTTGCTACCTTCATCTATTGTACACCTACACAGTTTCCCAAAAACATTATGTTAGGTCTCTGTCTGCTTGTCTAGAACTCTTGTCAATCCTTCTTAAGTGACTCCACACATCTTGATAGCAGCACTTAAAAACATGTATTCCCTTACTTTCATTGTCAGTGCAAAAAAATAATGCAATTTGTTATGATTTTGTGAATCTTCTGAACTCCTTGTCTATGAGCCCTTGCTTTGAACCCAATGGCACTTACTGGATCGCTACCTTCCCTAACACCCCTATCTTTTGACTGGAATATAACTATGAGCTTTCTTATCATTGCTAGCCCTTCCCAACAAATCAACTCCTTAAATACACAGTCCAATCTGAACCAATAACATGTTTTTATCTCCAATATAGAAAAGTACAAGGTATTAAATAACTATCCATGCACCACGAGTGTAGGCTGTGAGGGAATCTAGTAGGCCGATTAATGTTTGCTATTTTCTCTCCACTACTGTCACTATATACTGCGGTAAAGTGGGGCACACTTGGATTTGCTGTTCTCTATTTCTTTATGGGAAATTGTACCCTAATTTATTACTACACCAATGTGTAGGCAGCCTTAGATTCAGCCCATATGAGACTGGTCCTTCATTGATTTATACTGCAATTCCTGATTTCTAGCATTTTCTAGTATTTACTATATATTTGCATATGTGATCACTTAGTATCAGGACCCACATTAGCCTACCATGACCATTACCAGGTTGGATGGTTATAGATTTTCTGTACATTCGTTATGATACTGTCTGGGTATGTATACTTGGATACTTTTATGACCTGTGAATTAGACATCTGTGAATGGTCCATGCTGATGGGCTTTTTGAGCTGATTGGGAGTCTCTCCCATGGTGTAGTTTTTCTCCTGTGAGCACACTTGGTGCTCCTTGTGAGGCGTGCAGTGAACGCCTTTGGCGTTTATTGCGATTGTGTGTTGTGGTGGTTTTTACATTTTTCTGTATATGTGTTTTGTAATGATAATTAATTAATTAATGAAATCATAAATTAATATACTTTACCTATTTGTAATAAATATATGCAGCAACCAGTATGCTGAAGAGCTAACAATCTGTTTTGATGTTCCTGCAGCATACAATGTAGATTTTCATTCTTGGTGAGCTGAGGTGTAAGTGTCAGCAATGTGTGCAGTGTGTAGTGTAAATAGGCTGTACAATTTAGTGTTGTAAAATGGCAGCGATAGTGTATGTGTTAGGCGGGTTTGGATCATTTTGCGTCCTCCGTAATAGTGTATTTTATAGCTGGGATGGTCCTGTGTAAAAGTCGTATGTGTGTGTCTGAGTTTTGCGTGTTTAGGGGTCGTGTAGCCTCGTTTTCGTTTTTTCTGCAGCCATTTTTTCTTTCGCTTAGGGGATTTTCGAGTGGCTAAACTCTGGAAATTGGACGTAAATTGATGTGTAACATCACTTCCAGACTTCCTGGGTGTCCCCCCTTGCTGTGTGGGATTTTTTTTTTGTATTTTGTGTGTTTTGCGTATTTGTTGCTGTGTGCGGTTCGGCCGTTAAGTTCGTATTTTTTGTGGCTCGTATTTTTTTATGTAAGTCGCAATTTCGTTTTGTAAGTGTTACGGGACGTTTTTTTTTTCATGCAATTTTTGCAAAGTGCTACGGGTCTCGCAGTGTGAATTGTGTATTTATGTTTTCTGTTGATGTGTAGTCCCGCGAGTCAGAGGTATGATGGTAAAGTCGTGCGGGGTCGTAGGGATGATGGTAAAGTCGTGCGGGTTCGTAGGGATGAATGCCTACGGCGCTCAACTCCACCAATGCAGTGAGCACCTTCGGCGCTCCCTGCCTAAGTCATACAGGGTTGCAGGGATGAGCGCCTATGGCGCTCATCTCCACCAGCACAAGAAGCACCTTGCCTGGCCGCAACTGCGCCTGCAGTTTCCCAGTTGCGTTACCAACTGCCTAAGTCCTACGGGGTCGCAGGGATGAGCGCCTACGGCACTCATCTCCACCAGAGCAAGGAGAGCCTTTGTCGCTCGTTGCCTGACTGTAACCACGGCCCTCGCTTTGCGTTACGAACGGATTTTGGCAAGCTCGGCTGCTGGCAACTATATATGTGATTTGTTTTCACAATAAAAGGTTATGTTTTGACAAAATGAGACACCAGCTTTCATTTGAGAGTTCAATTTACTAATACTGCCTCTAGTTCCACACTAGATCACATATGTATATACTTAAGAAGGTGGAGAAATCCATGTATATATGTCTGCCATGTTTTACACGTGTGAATTCTGGGATCCTACAGAGTATGTGGAGGCACTTATAGCATTTTCAAGTACTATTAATAGCCAGTAGACAAACTGAGGCAATAAATGCCTACAGCAATTATCTGGATACGATTGATTATTCTTGTTATTGGTTTTAGCCAGTGATACTTTATATATCATTGTCAATAATACAGCTTTCATACATTTAAAACATTTTCTGTCTCATCAGTATATGGAAGTAATTAAATAGATGTTTTTCATCAGTTACATTAGTACTATCTCAAGTTCAACAGAGACAAGTGGCACACCACTTTTATACTATTGAGCAATAGGGTTATAGCCAGAAAAAAATTGTCTTCCTATACTAGGTAGAGTCCCTAAGTTAGGAGGTATCCACCAAGATCACAGGGTTCCTACTTCTCTAACCCAGGTGTGGGGGTCTTTACCACATTTACTTTGTCCTTGCTCAATTGAGATATATACTATATCTGAACATATGGTTTTGTGTATACTGGTGGGTTATAGTTATTGAACCTTTTATTCAGCAGTGTTTTTGAGAGCAGAATCAAGTTTTCATCTACTTTTGATAATATATGTATAATTTCAGTATAATGCACTGGGGAAACTTGAGTAACTAAATAATGGATCATTATTTCAAGAATAACTATAGCATAATATTTTCCCTTGGCCCTTTTACAAAAGATATTTGTTCAAGGAAATTAGATATAAGCTTCAAGTTGTAACATGAGGGATGGAGGTACCCAGGTTCACCCTACACACCCACTAGGGTAATCTTACTTTATTCAGTTAGTGAATGGATCCATGTTGTGTAACAAGTCAGTGATAAAATCAAGATGCAATGACTAGTTTTCCTGGCAGTGCAAACTATACTATGTCATTAAATGATGAAATAAACACCAATTGTTGTTTGCAGCATGTTTTACCCAATTCATTTCACTTAAATATGTTCAAAAAGTGACTGTTAATTTTTTTAAATATTTTATTTAATTGACACGGTAATATGGTGTATTTAAATTAAGGTGCTATAAGAGGTGGATGTAATTACAGAAAACATACCCTGGATTTAATTTCCTTAAATATTTAAAAAACAATCAGAATTGCTTCACATATTTCTGACATATAATTGTGTCCCTATCATATAGTGAATAGAACATAAATGTGTCACAAATGTGTTGGGCTATCTCCGTAAAATAATTTAGGGACTTTCACAAACAAGTTGTGAAATGGTTAATAACTTGCTGCAGAGGAGCATTCTTGGCCACTTTCTGTTTTGTGAGAATAAGATTGTTAGAATGGTATCAGCAGGTGCCCTGCACCTTAAAATATGCAGACATGCTAGACTCAAACCTATGATGATTTGCTGTGTCTGACAGGTGTGGGAAACAATGAGAAGAAAAAGATGTCAAAAGAAAGGGAGGTTGCTCTTCCTACTGAGGAAAAGATGGCTATAATTCTGCGTCAAAGAAACAGCTGGGGTCCTTGAGCATATCGCCTTATTCACCTGGAAATTCATCTCTTTCCACAGCCTTATAACTAATATTACATCAATATTTTAAGAATTAATTAATGGTATATAGGTTATTCCCTGTTTTTAACTTTTTCTAACACATGCTTCTTATAGGAAAAACACACATTACATTGAGTCATTCTATACAGCACAGATGTATTTTATTAAAAAAATTATTTAATTTCCACACCCCAGAGGCACCTGGCACCTACCAATAGAAACACTGCATTAGAGGTGTTTTTTTTAACCCTATGCTAACCTTCAAGCCAATGGCAGTACAGTGCAAACATCCAGAACCACAGTCTGAAGCTGTATCCTTAAATGTGGTGGGAAGAAATTACTACACATCCCATGATGGTTTGCTGCAGATATTGATCCACAGGCATTGCAACAAAGTTTTAGCTGCCTGTGATTGGCCAAAACAAATTATGAATTTTCTGCCAGTTTAATTTTGGTTTCTAGAGGCGTGTCTTCACAAAAACTGAAGAAATGTGCAAACTCTAGGGTAAGTTTGCTAATGTTTATTTTGGGTTTTAATTATTTTTGGTTTTCATGCAAAAAATGTTTGCAAACACTACTGATTCTCTTTTGTCAGATGCATTAATAATACAGGAAACTTCAAATATTCCTTTAAAGATTAACCATGCCACAAAGTGCTGAATTTACACATGAAATGACAGTGAACAGCCTTAGTTACACCCCTCTCCCCTTAAGTATTGGATCTTCAGGGGTTTTATCCATGATTTATTTTAATAATTATCAGTTGTGCGAAATATAAATATGGATCCATTTACAATTCTTTTTTATGTATAATGTTACATGTTTCATATTAAACAATCTGTATTCAGTTCGGCCTCTGTGCTCTTAAGAACTTCACATTACAGTAAATATTTTTTTATCATATTTAAGGGGTTAGGCTTTTCTTGTGACCAGATCTGTATAACATTATAGGTTTGGTCAATACAATACTGCCATTAAATGTTATATTTTAAATTGCATTGGTGGTGGCAGTGTTATAGATTGTGGGATACTGGTGGTCAATAAGGGGATCTTTAACAGTAATTGCAGGTGACTGATAGCTTGAATGAAATGTTTTGTGGTTAACCCTATCACTTACACACTGACCATAAGGGGACATCTGTAACGTCTCAAAAAGAAATACATATTTTGATTGAACACTGAACAGAAGTTTATTCATCAAATATAAGAATGTATAAATATTCAGATGGTGATTAGATGTACACTTTGGGGATTTATACTTAGTTAAATTGAAAGGATATGTGGAAATGGTTTAGTGGTTTAGGAGGATACAATGACATGGTGATTATATATATATATATATATATATATATATCTCAAATCATAACATTTGTTTAATAATATGAGTTGAAATTGTGTAATTTTATGTAATCAAAATGATAAAAAATGGTGGTAGGATATGGGGACAGGAAAATAACATTAGTCATTTGAAGGGTGTAGGGTAGACGCTAGTAAATGGAAACAACAATGTCTTTACAATGCAGAAAATAAGAAATATGAACTGTAACATTTAACCCAAGGCAGTAACACTTAAACCAAGGCAGTAACACTTACACCAAGGCAGTAACACTTACACCAAGGCAGTAACACTTAACCCGAAGGCAGTAACATTAATCGCGAGGCCCCTAAACTACAGTGGGGCAGTGATGAGCGCCGAAGGTGATCATTGCAAACTAGGAAAGTTGAAGTATGCGGTGGGAGAGCCTCGCAATGGGCGCCGAAGGGTGCTCAGAGGGGCAAAATCCTCACATTGTGTGGCAAACAGCATTGCCAGGTTTACAATTTTAATCCCATAATTTTTGACGGGCAATTTCCTAGTATATATATATCAGCGACCTGGTGGTAAGGTTTGCACAGTGTGCACTGTGTGCCTTGCATTTATATGCAAATGAGATCTCTACACAAGTCATGCCTTGTCAGCTCATTAGAAATAAATGAATTCATAACAAGCAAAATAATACCCAGTTATTTTCTATAATGAATCAACATGAATCAAGGAAAACAAACATTATGAGCTTATACCTTCAGCCTTGGTTGGATAAAGTGCAGAACAATATATATAACAAAATGAATAATCAGAGTAGTGCAGTATATAGTAATACCTTTTTTATTGGACAAATTAATTCATAATATATCGACAAGCTTTCAAGAGATAAACCTCTCTTATCACTATATACTGCACTTTTCTGATTATTCATCTAGATTCCAGGACACAGTATTCACAGTAGTCACTAGACAGTCCATTGCCGGATCACCCTAGTTTAGTCTGTAAAGAATGACAGAGTCTATTTTATCAACATTGCTACAACCAGTTTTAACATGTGGTTATGAAGAGGGCAGGTGACTAAAATAAAATTAAACCAAAAATATACACCCCTTGCTGATAGTGAAATTAAGACAGAATGGGGACAGGGCTGTCTCAAGGAAACACTGGGTAAGTGACACGCAGTGTCATTAACTGAAAAGATATAGGTGCTATAGGGATTTTAAAATAATACCCAAGATTTTAACTCATAACCTATAATCCGTTATAGCTAATGTATCCACTGTCACGAGCCAGAGGTGAGGGGACCACATACACCCCTAACTCCCCTGCTTTAGTTTACAGGAACAATACCTGAGTGGTGAGGTTTTGAATTTATCTCAGCACCCAGCATGCCAAATCAAGAATAGAAGTCATGGAACATCTAAATATCAAGGGTTGCAAGCTCAGTCCCAACATATGACAGAAATAATAACCAGTGTTTCCTATTCCTTTGTATAGGATAGCCCATCATTCAAGAAGCATATCGTTGATTAATGTTCAGACAGAGACTAGCTTTCTTCATCTTTCAGGCACACTTAAAAACAAACAAACTCACATTGCCCCTCCCCACTTTCTTTAGTCAAACACCTCTGGTTCATCCTATAGCTCTTTTTTGATCTCTCCATCTGGTATTATTCTCACTGTCTTCAGACCTTCTGTTTTGCTACTCTAGAGGGGCAATAAACTATACATGGTTTTATAATACTTATTTTTTTACAATAAACTATCTTTTTTAAAATAAACTGCCTGGTTTCACAATACTTCTCTATAAATGCCGTTATAGTTAAAAGTTCACCCCCCCCTCTACCAAACAGAGGGAAACACCCACAATATTTCAATAAATGCACAAATTATATAAGCAACAATATATTCAAATTAGTCTCTTTTAAAATAATATTGAATATCCATTAGAGTCCATGACTTCAGGGGCTGTGGCAGTTCAGCTTTGGGCTATGAAGGGCTGTTGTTTGTGGGGTTCAGGGGAGTCCAATCCTGGCCCCAGAAATCAGTCATGACATCCACTGCACCACTTTAATGCATGATTGGTTGAGTATAAAAATGAATAAAGCTAATATGTAATCAGTGCAACAGTCACAACTTTAATCTCATTATCTATACTGGTCCAGACTGTGATGGGGCTTCAGGGGCTATACGAGTAGTAATTAAAAATTATAATATCAGTTCTGAATAATAAAAAACATGTAAACAATTTTCCCACATGATTTCAAGCCTCTTTCTAAATGTAAACAGTAGTTTTGCAAATTTCCATGTCCTTTTAAAGGCTTACTGTAGTGATCATACGCTTGGATTTCATTTGTTTATTTAATTACTGATTAGCAATAATTTTCAAATAATGATTTTCAATAAAAAAAAATCAATATAGCATAAAAAATGTACACTTGAAATTAGCATTGTAGCTTTCAGCGTCTCTCCACCCCATGTTAGATATCCAGAAGATGAACGAGGATCTGTCCAGAAGGCCGCCCGAATTCCTTCTGACTGGTGTACAATAACAACTGCAAGAAAATAGGCCGATAAGCAATATAATATCGACAATAGATAAAGATTTCTATCAGGACAATCATCTTGAGCAGATCATCTTCAGGACACATAATAGCGGATAGAGAAGATTGTCTGCTGGAGTCTAAAAACTAAACTTAAAATGTAAGATTTAAAAGGTGCTTTGTTTTTTTTAAGAGTTAAGATTTTATTGCAAATCATCAATTAAAGAAAAAAAGGAACCTCTTGTATGAGTACGACAGAGGTCTGGTAAGATCGATTTTTTTTACTTGGTGCTGGACAATGGAAACTATATTTGATGCAACTTTTATTAGCACTTTTTAAAGTATCCACAAACATACAGTAAAATCTCACTGTCCACGTTAATGATAAAAATCAACCGGCAAAGCCAGTGTTGTGTGTCCCGTGTTAGTTGCACAAAGCAGTAACTTGGAGAGTGAAACTCCTACAGGAAGCAGCTTGCCCAGCTCCGAGGGTGGGGTCCTCTTTTGTTTCTATAAACACATTTGGAAAATATTAACCAGTGCCAAAAGACAACATTAACCCTGTCTATTTAAAACAGGAGGTGAGCGAGAGGTCATTTGTAAAATTCACTCTAGATTTTGGCTCTATTCCTTCTTTGTGTCTTTACTTAATGACTTTATTTAAGAACCAACATTCAATACACTTTGCTGTAAAAAGCTCTTGCAACCTGCTCTTTTTGGGATGCTGTCATGGTTAAACTGTAGTCAGGTTGTCATCCAGCGAAATATTAAAGCGCCCCCTCCCTACAGGCATTCCTATGGCTATTGTGCTGTAAATCCTGTCTGATCCGACCTTCAAATATTTATGGAAACTAAAATATGTTTGGAGAGGAGTCAAAGCAAATCAAATATGCCACACACTCTCAATCCAATATGTCCTTCAGGCCTCATTCAGGACCACGTGAAAGCCCCAGTTTAGTAGCCTTTGTTTCGGTGCTTGGTTAATTAGTGATAATTGCTCATTTTGTTTCTTTGAGTGCGGGGATGGCTTTTGTGTGTTGCCAAGCCCGGGCTAATTTAAACAGTATAATAAAGCACTTAGGTGTAATCGATAAGGCATTTGTGGCTGGTTTAGATTAAGTTGAACATGACATTGACATTGAAAACAGTAGCGTTATTCTTTACCCTTATCCAAGGCTACAAATGCTTTTTCTACTTCGTACAATAGAGCTACTTTACTATAACAGGTTGCAAATGTGTAACTTGATGTAACGTAATCTTGTATTTCTTGGGAACTGGCTCTGGGAATTAGGTGTATCAGAAAATAAAAAATAATAGACTATGTGAGATACACAAAAAGTACTGTTTATTAAAAAAACTTGAATTTCACACCAGACTATGATAACCTCCTTAATGTAAAAGTAATTTAACTGTTTAAAAGTGTATGATCAGTGCTAAAATGCACGCAACGGTACAAAATGTATTTTTTTGTGATATTTTGCAGCTCATAAAATTTATCTTAACACTGCACTCTGAATGCAAATAGAAATACACATATTAATTAATATTTAATCCGCATATTGCAGATCAGAGGAGATCTTAAAAGGTTGAACTTGATGTACTGAAAGTCTTTTTTCAACCTTAATTACTATGTAACTATGTAATTATAATATATAATAAAAGGTAACTTTTAATTAATAAAAAAAAGTTTATAAAGATCCAATAAAAAAATAGTAATGATTATTTCCCTCATCCCTTTAAGGAAATAGAGCTATGTCCTCCGCTTATTAATTACGTAAACAATGCTGTATTACCAGGTCTTTAGGGGGTACCTGAGATACTGGTGTGTGATGTCCCATAAAGAAGAGGGCCTCATAAAGAAGTCTTGCAGGTGTTTGTAACCACATAATTTGAATTGCATTATATTCCACAAATTTCAAGGCATCTAATATGGTATTCCCATACGGATGTGAGAGCTGGACCATAAAGAAGTCTGAGGTCTGTAGCATTGATGCCTTTGAAATGTGGTGTTGGCAAAAACTACTTAGAGTCCCTTGGACCGCAAGAGTATCCATTAAATCAGTACTTCAGGAAAGCAAGAGAATCTGTTCACTAGAAAGTATGATCATGAGGCTGCAGCTCAAATATTTTAGCCATTATCTTGAGACGGCAGGATTCCCTAGCAAAGACTCTGATCCTGGGAAAGATTGAAGGCACAAGAAGAAGGGGACGACAGTGGTGGAGATAGATAGATGAGGTTACTGAAGCAATGAACATGAACTTGATGAAGCTCAGAGGGGCAGCGACTGAGAGATGTGCCTGACATACTGTGGGCCATAGAGACACTGAGAGTCAGACGCGACTGAACGACTAAACAACAACAAATATCTAATTAAGACTACTTTTATTCAGCCACCATATGACATTTTTCTGAAAAAATACCTTCCTTAAAATTAGGCCCGTGATAGGTTTCACCGTTGAAATTGGTCTTTTTTCATGCATAAAATGTATGGGAATATAGCCTGAGCATAATTTTAGTTTATTATGTCTGCTCTGACATTATAAAGTTACATCAGGATAGTCATGTTCATAGATGTGTAATACCCTCTCAGCCACCACTTAACACATTTCATACAAAAACAAACTTTTTATCACTATTTTGGCAACTCCGGTTAAAGAAAAAACACATTAACCACACTCCAAAAGCTGTAAGTAACAATTTAGCAAATGTGACATAAGCAACACCTTTAATTACTTGCTCATTTAAGAAAGTAAACAAAAACTTACCATAAGAACAAATGTGGTTTCACACATATACAGAGAATTTGAACGGCTTTCTATAATTAATTCTATTAACAGGAAACACAACACTTTAGTCACAGATGTTCACTCTTTCAGTTAAAGAGAAACTGAAACCGATTAAATAATTTCAGTTTTTATATTTGGGAACAAAATTATTATAACAACATAACACAACTGTGTGAGTTACATATACATTGCCATTTATCATCATATATGCAAGGTAATTGTAATGATTGCTAGATATTGCTACTTGCTCCCTCATGATCAATCTGCATTGTTTGCCACTGACATTAAGAATCGGGGTATGTGGGCTGACAACAGTGAGTAATTAGCAATTACGAGGAATAAATACAGTATAGCACAACAATAAAACACCATAATTTAAAGTGAGGTTAAACGTTTGATTGTCAGCAGGGGCGGATCTACCAGTGGTGCAGCTTATGTAGGGCCTCCCTTTTCTTTAACGTAAGACCCTCCCGCTAGCTTCCCACCCTGACCCAACCCGCCATGCCCCCCTATTTATTGCCTGCACCTGTCTAAATTGGTACGTGTCTGTTTAAATAAGGGCATTTCTACTGAAGCTCCAAGAGTGTGGAGCAGTTCAGCACGCTGGTGATGTGGATCAGGCAAGAAAGTAAGAGAGCAAGGGTTGCAAAGTGGCAGTAAACTACAGGGGGATGGGTCCTGTGAGGGAGGAAGATAGGAGATAGGGTTGGGTCCTGTACGGTCATGGATGCTGAGAGGAATGGCTGGTGAAAAGGATTGGATATTATGTCGAGATTGATGCTAAGAGGGGTGGGTGCTATGTGGGGGTGATGTTTATATATGTATATATATTGGAAAGGGGTCTTGTGGGTAGTGCAGCATTGGATAAAAGTCTTGGGAAGGTTTGCTGTTATGGGAAGTAGTGTTCTGCAGGGTAGCAGTTATGCGAAGGGGTCAGGGGAAGGAGCATTGAGTGATTTGGTTTTGGCAAGGTCCAAAAGGCCACAAAGTTGTTTTTTTTGCACCAGGGCCCTTTATTTTCTAGCGCCGCCACTGATTGTCAGGTAAATATTCAGTGTAATTTTACTGTGATGAAATTTGTTTTTTTTATCTGTTCCCTTTTAGTTTGTATACATGAAGACAAAGGGAATTTGAAAAACACAAAAGCACTGATGGAAAGGACTGGAAATTTAATTAAATGGCACATAGTATGAGTCAAACAATCCCATCTAAATCAACAGCAAAAACAAAACAAAAACTCACAGAACCCCGCTCTTACAACAAGCAAGCTCTAACAGCAATAATTAATAAAAATTCAATATTTTTTTTGAAAAACATCTAAAATCAGCAAAGGAACAAAAATACAATAAGGAGAAAAAACGCTCAGTTGGCTGACGTGTTTTGAATCATATGACTCACAGATTTAATTGAACTTTTCAACGTTTAAATATTACAAACAGTAGTGTTGTAGAGGCTAAAAAGCATACTTTTAATCCATACACAAAGGCAGATTAAAAAAATAATAGAAACTCCTGTAACAATTTACACAGAAGTGGGACAACTGCCTTGGCAACAGCTAATCACAGCTTGCACCGACTGAGTTATGTAGTTCTATGGAGGCACATTCTTTCAAGCTAAAATTGGGATGGACAAAGATAATGAATATCTCATGAAGAGGGGTATTTAAATTTGTGAACATTACTGAACTGGTGCACTGGAGTACTGATCTTTGCAAAGTACTCAGTGGGTTTCACTGCAACCGTCAAACCTTTAAAGTGCAAGTAAAATGGCCCAAGAGTTAGAACTTGTAGGTAAAAAAGATCAGCATAAACAAGTTTTAAGTTTATTGTAAAACATTTTTTTGAGAAAAGTGCAATTGAAATGTGCTGCTTTTCTCGTCATCTTAAGACTCGAGCTTCACCAGTCTTTTTCAGACTGTGGCAAAGTCTGCAGTTGACTTCTCTGCAGCTGCCCATTTACAAATATGCTTTACTAGCACATTCTGGGGAAACGTGATGTTTAAACCTGAAAAAGTTAGGAGATGGTCCAGCCTAATGATAAAGAGCAAAACAGCAGTGTTTTATCACTTTGTTCTGGGGGACTCCAAAAGTTTCACAACCTGTATTCTCTGCAAGATAAAACTACCTCATGAAAGACCAATTTGTAGCTTTAATTTTAAAACATTCTACCACAATCAGGCATGTTTCCGACAGTGACATCCATAGCCCATCAATCAAACCTTCATACATGGTAAAAACCATTTGACATATTTGCAAAGTCATTGGAAAGTAACTTTGGTTGCACTTGACCTTGATTCATGAACATGACCAGTTTATGCTGCAGATTGTGGATTTATCAGACACAAACAAGGCCAAGTATATTTTGCATGAAAGTATGTAATAATGAAACAAGCCTGACATAAATACCACCTTGAGGGTAATATAGTAAACAAAATATTACTGTGGTTTCCCACATCTGCATATGATGAGAACATTTTTGACTGTTTGTTTAGTGCTGGCAGGAAACCCAGCACGTGGTTTCTATCCTATGCTACAGTTGCAGAAGACATTTCTGATGATTATTAACATGGGTTTACTGCAGTGGATTGTGTTTTGGAAACATCGATTTGATGGTAGACATGAACCAAAATGAGTAAAGCTAGTCTTCCCATTCTGTATATCTTAAAACTTGGGTTAATTAAACCTCAGCAAATCCTTATGCATATCCCATGTATGCTTAACTTCCACCAGAAGGTCAGAGGCGAACTTCCACCAGAAGGCTGTTCAATTTATCTTCTACCATTTCTGTAAAGAAGTACTTTCACAAATTACCACTGAATCTTCCACATTCAAACTACATCTCATGACATCTTGTTCCTGTATTGGTCTATTTCTGCAAGATACTTCCCTACTGCAAAGGAATATGGAAGTTTCCCGAGTTTTAACTTTTCCTAATCTAACATACTGCTTATATGAGAAACATACATTGCAATGATTCATTCTATATAAATGGTTTCCACACCCCCAGAGGTGATTACATAGGCACCTGGTACCTACCAATAGAAAGACTGCATTTGGGTACCCTATACTAACCTTATACAAACCCTCCAACAAGTAGGAAGCTACTGATTCTCCTCCTTCTTCCTTCCTTTGATCGTTTGAGGATTTCTTTCATATGACCCCTCTCCCTTCTCCCTTCTAAGCTATATACATTCAAGTCATGATTTATTTCCTGATAAGTTTTGTCTTTTAGACCATGAACCCTTTTAGTCACCTCCCTTTGTAAACTTGTTTTTCAAACTGATATAGTTATATCACAAGCTGGTCTTGCAACACACAAACTGTGCCAGATTTAATGATGTTTGTGTCGTATGTAGAACTTTTCTATAGTCACACCTATATATAAAATAGCTATGAAAGCCCCACTCACTGCCTTGGCAAATTGTTGGTACAGTGTCTGCATATACGGTATATACATTCTGAAACAGTTAAAAAAATCTGAACATTTTTTTTTTTATTGCCAAAACAACAAAAGTTAAAGGGCCACTGTATAATGCTTTATAGCATGCTGTAGTTAAACAACTTTTCTACATACTTTGATTTAAAAATTACATTTTCTTAATTAAATCTTCTTTGATACATTCAATGTGTGTACATTTTATCAAGTGTCTGTCCCTTCCCACAGGCTTATAAAGTTAGTTTTAAAATTAACATAGTAGCCACATTTTATGCATTATTGCATATCCTGCTGTGTAACAATTCATTTTATTTTTACCGTATCTATAATTTTCTGGGTGCAAATATATGCATGTTTTATGTATACATCTAAGTGATTTTTTTTTTGCTTACTATTTTTGTCATTAAAACTTACTACAGGAATACCACGTTTATCGCTGTACATGTGTTCCTGCATGCAGGAGCTCTATGGAAATCAGTGCTAAACGGGGCATTTTAATACCATAGCGCTGGAACAGAGATACACAGTGGTGTTTTAAATTTCAAACGTGATTTGGCGCAAAAAACGCGCTATCGTGATTTTTAGCTCTAAGCAGAGAATATAGAGACATAGAACAGCGCTATTGCGAATCAGCGTTATGCGGGGCTGTGCAAAGCGGGGTTTCCCTGTATATCTTATTTTGGCATGACAATATGTATAAGGACAGTATATTCTGTCAGACTATTTGCACTGACAGGGCATTTGACAAGCAGGGAAGAGGGGGTACTTGTGTAGGCAAAGTATTGGCAAGCATTTATATAATTATTGATTGAATATACTGAGAAGTCTGGCATCAGGTGAGGAAGTAAAAGAGGTTCCTAGCTGGCACTGATAAACAAACATTACCAGGTCTACCTATCATATTTACATGAACTTATGGCCTGCCAAGAAGCAGTTATCTTAAAGGGGATATCTATGGGGGTGGGGAAAATGCATATGTGCTGGGGGAATATGGATATTATATTTGTCCTGGGCCCAAGATTTCTTACGGTGGCCAATCCACTCATAACCAGCTAATATCCTGCAGTAAAGTAACATTTATACATCACACATAAACACTGCTTTCTTGTTTAATTCCAATTGTGTGTCAACTCTCCTTTAATAAGGTAGAATATGCTAGGGTTGTACACAGTAACCATCTGAAATATAATAAAATATGCACTCGATGTATTCTCATCTGGTATTTTACATAAATATTATTGGAGAAAACCACCCATTCTGGGAAATAAACATGATTATTATTCCAGTTACAAAATAGATCCTTTGCCAATTTGTTTTAGTGACAATGTTTTCCTGGTGTGGCATGGAACATATCCATAGGGTGTTGAATTAACTGCTGTTTTAAATAGCACTTATGTTTAATGTACTTTGTGTATTGCATTTTAGACTCTGTGAATGCAAATTTTCAGCCTTATTAAATTGGGATTTGGAAAATTTAAAAGGGCTCTATTTAAGCACAGAGCATTTTTTTTTTTACAGAAGTTTTTAGTTAGTGAATACCTTGCTTTTGGATAGAAGTTCACTAACTAAAAACTTCTGGAAACAAAATATGCTTTGTGCCTAAATAGAGCCCTATTAAATTTGCTGAATCGCAATTTAATAAGGCTGTTAGTACTGTATACACTAATCATGATTTCACAGTGACCTATTGCCCCAATATCATTATCCCTATTCCAAGCCATTAACTTGCTATCCTGAAACAAAAAATAAACACATTGGTAACTCTCTTGTGGATTTGGTTTATTTCAACATTTTGTAATCTCCCTGTAGAAGCTTGAAACTTTAAGTCTAACTAAGAGCATAAATAAGCAGGGGAAAAAGTCATAAAGTTAGTAGTTATTTAGAAAAAAAGTAAACATTTATGCATCTGCAGTACCCTGGAGTGGCCTATGATGGTGGAGGCTGTGCTTTTCAGTTCTTTCTACTTCTGGGCCAGTGAGAAAGGAGGGTATGGTGTCAATGTCAGCCTTATCCTAGTATCAAACAAAGGATCTGAACTTTGGCCACTTTCCTCCTCCCACCCCCATACTTTCATCCCTCCTTTTCCTCACACAATACCTTTAGGATGTAAGTCTGCGAGTTTCAATCCCACAAGGTGTTTTAGGGAAAGCACCATGGACACTGGATTCCAAACTCAAAGACAGGGCCCTCCTTGTCTTACTATGTGTTAATTTGTATGTATCTTTGTCTTGAACATATCTTATGTACAGCACTACGGAATATGTTGGCGCGTTATAAATAAACAATAATAATAATAATAATAATAACTACAAGCACATACCCCAATTATCCAGCTTCAAGAATGGGATAATACAAACACAAAATGGATTCCTATACTCATAATGTAATAGGGAAATAGAAAGCCAGGCTGTGTATTTAGCTTTCACTACACACCTGAAGGACTCCTTTGATATCTACTGCAAGGACAGCAACCCAAAAAGCCCTTTTTAGGGCTAGAACATAATTTATTTTATTTTATTATTTTTTTTCCTGCTGATTTAATAGGGAAATATATAGCCAGGCTGTGTATTTAGCTTTCACTACACACCTGAAGGACCCCTTTAATATCTGCTGCAAGGACAGCAACCCAAAAAGCCCTTTTTATTTTGTTTTATTATTTTTTTCTGTGTAATCTAATTGCATATGCCTGCCTGCTAGCGTGTGTGTGAGGCCTATTACATCTACACTGCCAACTTTTGCCAGTGCACAGTGACACTCATATCTAGTGCAACCGTAGTGTGCAGTGAAATAAAACAACCCTTTTTTTACTGTAATTGATTGAATATCAGTTGCCTGCCTACAGGCGTGTGTGTGAGGCCTATTGCATCTAGTCTGCCAACTTTTGCCAGTGCACAGTGACACTCATATCTAGTGCAACCGTAGTGTGCAGTGAAATAAAACAACCCTTTTTTTACTGTAATTGATTGAATATCAGTTGCCTGCCTACAGGCGTGTGTGTGAGGCCTATTGCATCTAGTCTGCCAACTTTTGCCAGTGCACAGTGACACTCATATCTAGTGCAACCGTAGTGTGCAGTGAAAAAAAACAACCCTTTTTTTACTGTAATCGATTGAATATCAGTTGCCTGCCTACAGTCGTGTGTCTGAGGCCTATTGCATCTAGTCTGCCAACTTTTGCCAGTGCACAGTGACACTCATATCTAGTGCAACCGTAGTGTGCAGTGAAATAAAAGAACCCTTTTTTTACTGTAATTGATTGAATATCAGTTGCCTGCCTACAGGCGCGTGTGTGAGGCCTATTACATCTAGTCTGCCAACTTTTGCCAGTGCACAGTGACACTCATATCTAGTGCAACCGTAGTGTGCAGTGAAATAAAAGAACCCTTTTTTCCTGTAATCGATTGAATATAAGTTGCCTGCCTACAGGCGTGTGTGTGAGGCCTATTGCATCTAGTCTGCCAACTTTTGCCAGTGCACAGTGACACTCATATCTAGTGCAACCGTAGTGTGCAGTGAAATAAAAGAACCCTTTTTTTACTGTAATTGATTGAATATCAGTTGCCTGCCTACAGGCGCGTGTGTGAGGCCTATTACATCTAGTCTGCCAACTTTTGCCAGTGCACAGTGACACTCATATCTAGTGCAACCGTAGTGTGCAGTGAAATAAAAGAACCCTTTTTTTACTGTAATTGATTGAATATCAGTTGCCTGCCTACAGGCGCGTGTGTGAGGCCTATTACATCTAGTCTGCCAACTTTTACCAGTGCACAGTGACACTCATATCTAGTGCAACCGTAGTGTACAGTGAAATAAAAGAACCCTTTTTTTACTGTAATCGATTGAATATCAGTTGCCCGCCTACAGGCGTGTGTGTGAGGCCTATTGCATCTAGTCTGCCAACTTTTGCCAGTGCACAGTGACACTCATATCTAGTGCAACCGTAGTGTGCAGTGAAATAAAAGAATCCTTTTTTTACTGTAATCGATTGAATATCAGTTGCCTGCCTACAGGTGTGTGTGTGAAGCCTATTGCATCTAGTCTGGCAACTTTTGCCAGTGCACAGTGACACTCATATTTGGTCTCACAGTAGCTTGCACGCATAGTACCACAAATCGTAAAAAAAATGACAGGCAGAGGCAGGCCACCCGCAGGGGCCGTCGTGGTCGTGGTGCTGTGATTCCCTTTGGCCCTAGAATAATGCCCAGTTTTCTGAGGCAACGTACCCTGAACTTGAACAGTTCTGAGGACATGGTTGACTGGCTAACACAGGACACCCAATCTTCTACAGCTTCCGCTCGGAACCTAGACGCACCATCCTCCTCCAGCTTAGCTTCGGGCACCTCTCCAGTTACCACTCGCCCGCCTGCCACCACCACCAACACTAGCACCACAGCCGCTTCACTTGATCCGTCAGCAGAGTTATTTACACATTCGTTGGAAGAAATGAGTGATGCACAAACATTAGTGCCAGAGGATGTAGATAACAGGGATATGTCCCAGTCAGGCAGCATTACACACATGGACGTACAGTCTGATGATGATGATGATGTTGTACCCGGTGCTGCTTCCTTTGTTGAGTTGTCAGATACAAGTGAAGCGGTTGATGATGACGATGCGTCCGTGGATGTCACGTGGGTGCCCGCTATAAGAGAAGAAGAACAGGAGGAAAGTTCAGATGGGGAGACAGAGAGGAGGAGGAGTCGAGTTGGAAGCAGCGGGAGGTCGTCGAAAGTAGCTAGTGGCACAGTCAGATAGCATGCATCAGCACCCGGGGTCAGCCAGACAGCACGCCAGTCAACGCATGCTGTTGCCACCACAAGAATGTCGTCATTGCAGAGCTCAGCAGTGTGGCAATTTTTTCGTGTGTCTGCCTGTGACAACAGTGATGCCATTTGCAACCTGTGCGAAAAGAAAATGAGTCGTGGGAAGTCCAACACCCACCTAGGTACAACTTCTTTGCAAAGGCACATGATGTCACATCACAAATGCCTATGGGATCAACACATGAGTACAAGCAGCACACAAAGTCAAAGCCGCCATCCTCCTACTGGTCCAGCATCTTCAGCCACATACACCACTGCTGCCCTGCTTGCCCCCTCTCAACCATCCGCCACTCCGTGTCTCGCCCTGAGCAGACCCTGCTCATCTGCCCACATTCAGGTGTCTGTTAAGAAGCCAATGTCACAAAGTCACCCCATTGCCTGGCAACTGACAGCTGGCTTGTCTGAACTCTTAGCCCGCCAGCTTTTACCATACAAGCTGGTGGAGTCTGAGGCGTTCAAAAAATTTGTAGCCTTGTGCACAAAAGGCAATCCCTAACCTGTACTCGATTGTGCAAAAGGAAGTAATGGCATCTCTGGCACACAGTGTTGGGGCAAGGGTCCATCTGACCATGGATACCTGGTCTGCAAAGCATGGTCAGGGCAGGTATATCACCTACACTGCGCATTGGGTAAACCTGGTGACGGCTGCCAAGCATGGAATACGTGGCTCTGCAGAAGAGTTGGTGACACCGCCACGACTTGCAGGCAGGCCTGCTGCCACCTCCTCTACTCCTCCTACTCCATCCTCTTCCATAACCTCCTTGGCTGAGTCCTCTTCTGCTGCTGCTATGTCTTGCTCCACATCAACGGCACCCCCCCAGCTCCACAGGTACTATTCCACATCCCGGATATGGCAGTGTCATGCCGTCTTGGGGTTGACTTCCCTGAAAGCAGTGTCACACCGGACCAGCACTCCTGTCCACCCTGAACGCGCAGGTGGATCAGTTGCTGACTCTGCACCAACTGGAGATCGGCAAAGTGGTTTGTGACAACGGAAGAAATTTGTTGGCGGCATTGAATTTGGGCAAGTTGACACATGTGCCGTGCATGGCACATGTGTGTAATCTGAATGTACAACGCTTTGTGCATAAGCACCCAGGCTTACAGGATGTACTGAAGCAGGCCAGGAAGGTGTGTGCCCATTTCAGGCGTTCCTACACGGCCATGGCGCACTTTACAGATATCCAGCGGCGAAACAACATGCCAACGAGGCACTTGATTTTAGACAGCCCGACACGTTGGAATTCAACACTCCTAATGTTCGACCGCCTGCTCCAACAAGAAAAGGCCGTTAACGAGTATTTGTATGACCGGGGTGCTACGACAGCCTCTGCGGAGGACGCTCATGCGCAATGCCTGTAGGCTTATGCGTCCTTTTGAGGAGGTGACAAACCTGGTCAGTCGCACACAGGGCACCATCAGCGACATCATACCATTTGTTTTCTTCCTGGAGCGTGCCCTGCGAAGAGTGCTGGATCAGGCCGTAGATGAGCGTGAAGAGGAAGAGTTGTGGGTACCATCACCGCCAGAAACAGCCTTATCAGCATCGCTTGCTGGACCTGCATCAACGCTGGAAGAGGATTGTGAGGAAGAGGAGTCAGAGGAGGAATGTGGCTTTGAGGAGGAGGAGGAAGACCAATCACAACAGGCATCCCAGGGTGCTCGTTGTCACCTATCTGGTACCAGTGGTGTTGTACGTGGCTGGGGCGAAGAACTTACCTTCAGTGAGGACGAGGAACGGGACATGACTAGCTCGGCATCCAACCTTGTGCAAATGGGGTCTTTCATGCTGTCGTGCCTGTTGAGGGACCCTCGTATAAAAAGGATGAAGAAGAACGACCTGTACTGGGTGTCCACGCTACAAGACCCCCGGTATAAGCAGAAAGTGCCTGAAATGTTACCGAATTACCACAAGTCGGAAAGGATGCAGCACTACCAAAATAAATTAAAAAGTATGCTTTACACAGCGTTTAAGGGTGATGTCACAGCACAAAGGCAATCTAACAGCGGAAGAGGTGAACATAATCCTCCTCCTCCCAAGACCACGCTGGCAAGGAGAGGACGCTTTACAGACGTGTTGTTGATGGAGGACATGCAGAGCTTTTTAAGTCCTATGCATCACCACAGCCCTTCAGGGTCCACCCTCAGAGAACGACTCGACCGTCAGGTAACAGACTACCTCGCCATAACTACAGATATCGACACTATGAGGAGCGATGAACCCCTTGACTACTGGGTGTGCACGCTTGCCCTGTGGCCTGAGCTATCCCAATTTGCCATAGAACTTCTGTCCTGCCCCGCTTCAAGTGTCCTGTCAGAAAGGACCTTCAGTGCAGCAGGAGGTTTTGTCACTGATAAGAGAAGTCGCCTAGGTCAAAAAAGTCTAGATTACCTCACCTTTATTAAGATGAATGAGGGATGGATCCCGAAGGGACTGACAGTGGGCGATACATTCGATTAAAAAAGGCCTGATAGATGAGCTGCCTTGAGCTAATAATGGTCCACAAACTAACATAAATTTTTCTGGTCGCTGCACCAATACATAATTTTTGCATTTAAATTCTTTTATTATCAGAAGGCGTACAGCATGTAATGAAAAATAAAGCATTTTTGAACAGTCTTGCATAACAGTTGTGCAAAAATACATATTTACAATAAAGACATTTTGTGAAAGTCAGCTGGTTATTCCTTCTTATTTTTACTTTTTAGGTTAATAATTTTTCTTATTTTTTACTGTGATTGCAATTTAAGAGATACCTAAAACATGATAAAACAGACAATAGTAAAGAGTATATCTGCAGGGAACACCAAAGTCCTACTAGCTATCATCCCTCCAGCAGTATTAGCTTATTATTTACAATATCTAACCTGGGCAATCACTCTTGCGTTACCCTAGGGCAGGCTTCAGTGAGCGACCTCTCCTTTCCTGGGATGATTTTGCCGCCGGTTGCTTCTGAAGGGTCTCCAGGGCTCCCTCACTCCGGTCCTTCCCCCAGTGTCGCTTCAACCAGTAACAAATGTTTTATATTTGTAAAGCGACCCAATGATCCCCCTTGATAGAGGTTTATCTTTACAAATTTTGGAGAACCAATTTAAGCCTGGTGTCCCCTGTTTCTGGGTCAGGGAGTGTGTGAAATGCCTCAGCCTACAGTAATTGTAATGTTCTGACAGCGGTAGCTCATGCTTGTCCCTCAGTTCCTCATAGGTGAGCATCTGGCCCTTTACTAACTTGTCTCCCAGTCTATCTAGTTTCCTTGACCTCCACCAGTGTTGTGATGTTGTGCTCATGTGTTTCGGGGCCTGAGGGTGGTCAAGAATTGGGATCATTTGGGTGCATCCAGGGAACAAACCCGTGTGTCTTGGCCCATTTCCAGTATGATAGTGAGTGTCTGATTAGGGGGTTTGGCGAGTTTTTAAGGCTCTGAGGCAATTCTGATAGCCAAGTCAACTTGTCCCAGGTTAAAGTGTGGTTCTCTAAATACACAAAGGCCGGTTGATGACATATAGAATGTGCTATTGGGAGGAAAGATAGGTGACGGAATAGGTATTAAACTGATAGGAATAAATAGTACAACTTAATACACCACTCCTATTTGGTGGCACCTTAGATTGCACGCGCAGTGCCCCAAATTCGAAGTGGGAGGACCGACCAAGCATCTTTTTCCATCTCCCTGTTCCAAAAATCCATGCCATATACACGTCCCCTGATAGGTGACGTAACAGGTATTAAACTGATAGGAATGAGTAGTACAGCTTAATACACCACTCCTATCTGGTGGCACCTTAGATTGCACGTGCAGTGCCCCAAATTCAAAGTAGGAGGTCCGACCAAGCATCTTTTTCCATCTCCCTGTTCCAAAAATCCATGCCATATAGACGTCCCCTGATAGGAGACGTAACAGGTATTACACTGAAAGGAATGAGTAGTACAACTTAATACACCACTCCTATCTGGTGGCACCTTAGATTGCACGTGCAGTGCCCCAAATTCGAAATAGGAGGTCCGACCAAGCATCTTTTTCCCTCTCCCTGTTCCAAAAATCCATTCCATATACACGTCCCCTGATAGGTGACGTAACAAGTATTCAACTGATAGGAATGAGTAGTACAACTTAATACACCACTCCTATCTGGTGGCACATTACATTGCACGTGCAGTGCCCCAAATTCGAAGTAGAAGGTCCGACCAAGCATCTTTTTCCATCTCCCTGTTCCAAAAATCCATTCATATAGACGTCCCCTGATAGGTGACGTAACAGGTATTACACTGTTAGGAATGAGTAGTACAACTTAATACACCACTCCTATCTGGTGGCACCTTAGATTGCACGTGCAGTGCCCCAAGTTCGAAGTAGGAGGTCCGACCAAGCATCTTTTTCCATCTCCCTGTTCCAAAAATCCATGCCATATACACGTCCCCTGATAGGAGACGTAACAGGTATTACACTGAAAGGAATGAGTAGTACAACTTAATACACCACTCCTATCTGGTGGCACCTTAGATTGCACGTGCAGTGCCTCAAATTCAAAGTAGGAGATCCGACCAAGCATCTTTTTCCCTCTCCCTGTTCCAAAAATCTATGCCATATAGACGTCCTCTTATAGGTGACGTAACAAGTATTCAACTGATAGGAATGAGTAGTACAACTTAATACACCACTCCTATCTGGTCGCACTTTAGATTGCACGTGCAGTGCCCCAAGTTCGAAGTAGGAGGTCCTACCAAGCATGTTTTTCCATCTCCCTGTTCCAAAAATCCATGCCATATACACGTCCACTGATAGGTGACGTAACAGGTATTAAACTGATAGGAATGAGTAGTACAACTTAATACACCACTCCTATTTGGTGGCACCTTAGATTGCACGTGCAGTGCCCCAAATTCGAAGTAGTAGGTCCGACCACGCATCTTTTTCCATCTCCCTGTTCCAAAAATCCAAGCTACATCTCGTAGTTCAACAATTATAATGTGTGATTCCTACCTATTTTTGTATTATATAAATGGTGTCAAGCACCAGGAATGTATTGGTCTTTTTTATTTGATATGTAAATACAAGCCAGTATCCAGGCTTTACTTATAGTCTGGCTATGATGACACAACCAATGATCAAACACTAACGTCATTGATGCAATTAGAACCAGGGCTTAAAAGCATCCACTATGAAGAGCCTTTGAGAAAGCTGCAGTTGCAGCAAAATGGCCCGTCCTTCAGGCTTGGAGGCTGATCCCATCATATGCATCCTTTAAATATTATGTTTTATTTATGTATTAAGTGTCCAGTGTGGCAACAGCGTGAAGCCTCAGTATAGGAAATATACAAAAGGTTTATTCATTGATTTTATTGCAATTATATTTGGGATCAGCTCAATCTTGTTTTTATGTTGTTTTTAAATTGTTTTGTTATTAAAACAAGACATTCCCATGTTATGTTTTCTGATATGAGGATTACCTTCTCTTCATTTAATACATTATTGTGAAATTATTGTATATCCCTACATGACTTCTTTAGCCACTCACTAGGGGCTCTGTAATTCATACTTGTGGTACTCGGTCAGAGATCATTCAGAAAACATTTTACCACGGTGGTCCTTTAGTGCGACCCTAGTCACTAATAAAGGAGTAGGACATGAAACTCCCGGCCATAGACGAAATCAAAAGTCAGTAGCGAAAGCATTTAAAGGATTATTATAATGTGGTGAATCACTTGCTTATTGATACATATGAGATCTAATGGGTAAACAGTTTACATATATTTTGAACAAATCTAATGTGCAGACATGCATATATAAGTTTTCTATAGAGATGATATCAAGCATGCAAGGAAGAAACCAGCATAAGATGATATTTACTCAATCAGAGACACAGTCTGTTGAGTACTAAATGGAGCGAAGTTTGAGAAACTTTGAATGACTAAACAAGCATATGCATGGGATTAACCACTGCACTGTCAAAGTACCTTATATTATACTGTTTTACAATACGCCAAATGTCACTCTATATACAGTAAGATAAGAAAAAGCCCTTCTGAGAACATCCATACCCTTTTTCCAGTCGGGAGACCGCGCTGCTGTGCTCAACGGCGCGAAACGGGCTTCCGACACGCCCCAGACGCACCTGATTGGCTGATAGCCTCACAGGCTCCGTTGGGTCACGCGACGCTACGGGCTGACCCAGGGAGCCTGTGCAGCCTCTGCGTCATTCATAAAATGTGCTCTTCACTGGACCCTCCCCTTTATTCTTCTCTCTTATGTAGGGCACCATGTGTCACAGTGCTGATCCAAGTTATGCTTACAGGGAAGGGGCTTCACACTACCAGGGTCTCAGGAACACAGCATTTCACTGTCTGCTTGTTAACAGTATTATACTGGTAGTTTTAAGACCCTGCCCTGTGGGTGTGGTCTTAGGTAATAACTGTGAAACATGGCATACTTCATGAGAGAGTACAGGAAGAAAGGGAGAAATTTGAAGAAGAAAATGTGTTACTCTGGAGGGGCTTCTTAGAAGTTACATAGTTACATAGTTACATAGTAATTTAGGTTGAAAAAAAGACTTTAGTCCATCAAGTTCAACCTTTTTAGATCTCCTCTGATCTGCAATACGCAGATTTATTGTTAATTGATCCAGAGTAAGGCAAACAGAAAAAAGTTATAGATTTCTTCTGTATATGTTCATAAGAGATAATGTTTCATCTGCATGAATTAGAACTAAACAGTATTGGATATTGCACAGTGTCACGTAACACACTGCTTATGTGCCAGGGTTATGTGTGGGTGAAATGATTATAGACAAGCATGACACGTGCTTTGAATGTCGATCTCTCTGCAAAGGACAAACATGGATAAAAATACCACAAACTGTCACTGGCAGAGCAAACAATTATTTGAAAACTTTACATTGACACATCACAAGGTAGCAAATGTTTTCAAACTTCCTAAAGGAAAATGTATTTAAGAATGCTGTTGTTTAGTTGTTCAGTCTTGTCTGACTCTCTGTGACCCTATGAACCTCAGCACGCCAGGCACATTGACTGGTTATGCTTATCCATAAGGTTTTCTTGGCAAACATACTGGAGTGGGTTGCCAGTTTCTTCTCCAGTAAACAGCGGTTTGTCTGATCTCACTGCTATGATCGGTCCATCTCGGTTTAGCTCACAGCTCCATTGAAGTACACAAACCCCTTCACCCCAACAAGGTAGAGATCCAGAACAGAATTTAAGAATACAGACCTGTTAATGAAGGGCCCGTAGGCCACCTCAGGCTTGCCTGGAGTTGGAGGGAGGGACCACTTGACCTGGCAGGACCGGGTCGGAGCAGGACGTGGCTAGCTGGGGAAGGTGGAGCCATTATAGGCGTTTGGTGCCAATTTCCACCAGTTTGCCCCCAGCTAGCCATGATCTTCTCCGGTGCGGCCCCTGTTGAAAAAAAACATTACATTAGTACAACAGACATAAACATAAAAGGGTAAGTAAAAAAAGGAAAATAAACATAATATACATTGTACTTACCTCCCTGCGATGTCCCCGCCCTCCTCCTCTTCTGCCCCATCCTGTAACAATCTGCGCTCTAAAATAATTTAAAAAATAAAACTAACGGAGATCCACACTCGAGGATCTCCCTGTTGCTAATGAGCCTCCTACGGAGTATTCCAGAAGAAAATTGTCAATGGCGGCCAATGTGTGAGCCAATCAGAAAGGGATACACCCCAAAATCCCACTCTGATTGCATAATGCACCTGTCAATCTTTATTAAAAGCCAATCAGAAGGCTTTATTGCCATCAGCCAATCACAATGGGCTACACCCCCACAAGGTGAGTGCCTTCTCATTGGCTGTAATACTGATTGACATTGACAATGGCCAATCAGAAGGCGCAAATGCCTTCAGCCAATCACTACGTGGGGGTGTATCCCATTGTGATTGGCTATTGTCACTGCAACCAATCAGAATGCGCAGATGCCTCCAGCCTGTGGGGTTGTATTCCATTGTGATTGGCTGAAGGCATCTGCGCCTTGTGATTGGTTTAAATAAAGATTGACAGGTGCATTATCCAATCAGAGTGGGATTTTGGGGTGTATCCCTTTCTGATTGGCTCACACATTGGCGCCTTCTGATTGGCTGAATTTGATAGACAGCGTTTTCAACCAATCAGAAGGCCGCCATTGCTTATTTTCTTCCGGAAAAGGCTCTAGGAGGCTCATTAGAGTTGGGGAGGTCCGCAAGTGCGGATCTCCGTTAGATTTGTTTTTAGATCACGGTTCCAGGGCAGGGCAGAAGAGGAGGAGGCCGGGGACATTGGGGAGAGGTAAGTACAATGTAGATTATGTTTATTTTATTTTGTTTTATCTATTTGTACTAATGTAATGGGTTTTTTTTAACAGGGGCCGCGCCAGAGAAGAAGAAAAGAAGAAGGACGGGGACATGCTGGAAAGGTGAGCAGAATATTTAGAATATTTAGAATGTTTATTTATTTTCTGTAAATGTGTTGTACTAATTTTTTCCCCCCCTAAGTTGCTGATCTGAAGGGACATCTGCAAAGGTAATTCTTTGATTTTAGATTAGAATTAGTTTTTTTTTATAAAGAGATAGCATTTATTGTATGTGAGATAGCGGGATGAATTTTAGATAGATATGATGTATTGTATATTATATAGTATTGTATGTATGTTAGGGGTATTTATTTTAGATAGTTAGGATGTATTGTATATTAGATAGATTGGGTGATGTATTTTAGATAGTTAGGATTTATTGTATATTAGATTGTGGGATATATTTTAGATAGATAGGATGTATTGTATATTAGATAGATTTGGTGATAAATTTTAGAAAGATAGTATTATTATTATTATTATTATTATTATTGTCTTTATATCGCGCCAACATATTCCGTAGCGCTTTACAGGGGTTTAGTACATGGCAAAAAACAAAAACTTAACACCTTATAAAGAATGGAGGGCCCTGTTTTTGAGGATATAATCAAATGCACATAGTGCTTGTTTCCAAGACACTGACACACAATTGAAAACTCGCAAACTTACAATCTAAGGGTAGTATTGATTGTATGTTAGATAGATAGGGGGTATTGTATTTTATTTGTATTGTATTTTATTGTATGTATTCTATGAATTTCCTTTTCAGGTGTGTAATTTTTTCCCTGTAGTGTGTGTGTGTGTGTGTGTGTGTGTGTGTGTGTGTGGGGGGGGGGGGGGGGGGGTTGGGGGGCGGGGTTGTAATGTATTTTTTTATTTTCTGTAATGTTCTTTTTTTAAATAGGTTAGTGTAGAGGGGGGTTAGTTTAGATTTAATGTTTTATTGGGGTGTATAGTGCAGTGTAGTATTTATACTTAGTGTCATGATGGTAATGTTGGGGTGTAACAGCCCCATAAGGGTCATCATATACCCTTATGGGACTGATGGGGTTAAATAGAGGCTTATGAGGGTCTGTATTGACCCCCATGAGTGACAGGGTTATTTATTGGCTTATGGGGGTCTGTATTGACCCCCATGAGTGACAAGGTTAATTAAGTGCTTATTGGGGGCTGTATTGACCCCCATGAGTGATAGTGATTGTCTTATGGCGGTCTGTATTGATAGGGTTATTTTTTTTTATTACCGGTCCTTTAATGTGGTTTTCCGAGGTTATCTCGGATACCTTCAAGGGTTAATTAAGGGTTTATGGGGGTCTGTATTGACCCCCATAACTGACAAGGCTATTTTGGGGTTAATGGGGTTCAGTGATAGGGCTAATTTTTGTTTTTATTACGGGTCCTTTAAGGACCTTTGCGGTCCTTAAAGGACCCATAAGGCGGGAAATTTGAATTTTGATTGCAGCGGGGGTCCCCGATCGAGTGCGATTGGGGATCCCAACTGCAAGGGTTAATGTGGGGCTAATCGGGGACCCCCACTGTGAGGGTTAATGTGTGGTTAAAGCTGGTTTTCCGAGCTTATCTTGGATCCCTTTGTACGTGGCTGGGCGGTCCGGGGTCGTGGAGCCTCGTTTTCATTTTTTTCGGCTGACATTTTTTTTCCTTGCTTAGCCGTTTTTCAAGTGCCGAAACGGTGGTTTTTGGGGTTAAATTCGAGTTTAACCTCACTTCCAGATGTCTTGCTGTCCCCCCGTGCTGTAGGTGTTTTTTTTTAATTATTGGGTTTTTTAGTGTGTTTTTAGTGGTTTTGTGCTTGCGCGGTTCAGGGTTTAGTGCAGTATTCCGTAAATGCGGCTTCGCGAGGGACGCAGTTTTTGCGAGCTCGCAAAGTGTGACAACGTTTCATAGTTTGACAACTATTATATGTGATCGTTATGGTTATTACGTCATGTTGTGTTTACCAATAAACGCTGTGGCCAGTTATCTCCCAAGAAGTGGTCTGTGTCTAATTTTATATTCAATGGATGATGGGGTATAAAGTCTTATATGCACATACCAACTGGGCCTTGCTTAGGTCAAGAAATTCTTAAAATATAGTTTGTGTTAATACTTGAAAGATCACTGTATGATAAAAAAAAAAACACAATAATTACACAGGAAAGATATCTTAAAACTATTTTTCATTTGAAAAATCATCCTTGCTGGTGTTTGGAGACATACATGATACTGTGGTTAAAGTTGCCAGTGTGATAAAGGGCATTTACATTTCTGCAGCAGCATGGCAGTTACTGTAACAAGCTGTCTGCTTCTGAGCATGTGAGGCGGAAGTGGATAGGTGTGAAATGCAGAAATCTCTAATGATTTAAAAAATCTCTTTCCTCCATCCACTATCTAGTAGATCAGAATGTAAGATTTAGTGTGCCCATAACATTCACCCATTTCATAACATTCACCCAGACACAGTAAATCGTTTTCAAAATTTACTGAGTGGTGAAAAGCCCAGGCATCTCCTCCTCCAGCCATGTCCTAATCCTTCTCCTTCTGTTGGACCTCCGGGCCAGTATCCTCCTCTGTGTTTCTATATATCATTTAATATACGCTAATATTTTACTTGCCTTTGCTGATGCTGCTAAGTATTGAGCACTGTTACATAGGGGGATGTCCCTAAGCATTCCTAAACCCCTTTCTATCTCTGATACTGCTAGATTTGTCCAATTTCGGTTATATATTGCATGATTACTTTTCCTTCCTAAATGCATACCTTTACATTTATTGTGTTAAATCCTATATGCTCATACTTCTGTATTTCTGTAAGTCCCTTTGCAGTGAAAGTACATGCGTTTCTGATTTACTTTGCGCAAGTGTCATCAGAAAATGTGGAGACAATACTTTCCAGCCCTACTTCTAAATCATTAATAAATATGTTAAAAAGAACAGGGCCTAATGGCCTAACTCTGAACCCAGAGGACCCCCACTTACCACTTTAGTCCAATCAGAATATGTTTAATTAACAACAACCCTTTGTAACTGTTTTTTATGTAGTTCTCAGTCCATGTGCAGATATTTACTATAATTCATGTATCCCATGTGGCACTTTATCAAAAGCCTTTGCAAAACACAAAAGACTACATGTACTGAGTTGCCTTGGTCCAAGTTCCTACTTATTTCTTTACAGAAACTACTTAGATTTGTAGTTGAATCCATGTTGGCTCCTATTTAGTTTCTTGTTTACATGGATGTATTCTTGTATACTATCCCTTATCAACTATTTTAAGAGCTTCTCCACTAAGAGGTCCGTGGTTTTGTGGATTTGCTTGTGCTCCCTTGTTAAATGAAGTTATTACATCTGCTTTTCTCCACTCATCTGGCACTGATCCTATGAGTGAGTCCTGAAAAATATAATGAGGGACCCGGATGTCAGCCCAGGCTCCCTGGGGTTGGCAGGAGGGTTCTTTGACCCAGTGGAGCCCGGGCGCATCAGTTTGACTGGCTGGCTGCGGTTCAGAGCCTAGGAGGGTTTTGGCGCGCATCTGCACCATATCCTAAGAGCCGAGCGGTTTCCCTCCCACCCTCCGAGGTTTCAGTACTTGTGGTAGGTGTCTCCAGTCACTGTTTATGTTACAGTTTGTAAAAAAAAAAAAAAAAAAAGAGAAAAGATATATACGTATATTATTATGTCTTCTTAATGTAAATTATGCTTTAATATGTATTACTATGTTTATGCAGTGTTGTGGTATTTCAATTATATTGTAAGGTTTTGTTTCAGGATGTATCTTTTATTCATTTTATGTATGGTTGTTGGTCACATCGGGGGGTAGGGGAGTTGTCCAAGCAAGGGGTAAACAAAAAGGGCTTGCCCCTACCTCAGGGGAGTGTTGCGGTAATGAGTAGGTGGGGCCCATGGGCGCGTGCCCATGGGCGGTGGTTACTGAAGGTGGCCGGGCTCCTCCCATAAGGTTTTGGTCATTATTAATGTAAATATGTTTAAATAAAGCTGTGGCCCGTTGTTTCCCCATTTCGTTGTTCAGTGTCAGTGATTGTATGTTTGTTTTGCTGTATGGATCCTGCTAGGGTCATGATTTGGCTATTACAGAACCTAGTTCCCTCAATATCCTTGGATGTATTCTATCAGGACCCGGGGTTTTATTAATATTTTTTTTTAGGCCTCTTTTTGATTTCGTCCTATGTAAATTGTTTACACAATATAATGCATCCTCATGTTGTTGCATTGTCCCAACCATTTGTACCTCCCTTGAATATATTTTTATTTATTTTTTTCATTGTTAAAACATTGTTACAGCACATGGGTTCTGATTTACGTCTTTTACTCTTATTTCCACATGATATGTGCTAATATTTATATATATTGAGTAAGGCTAAACATTTAGTCTATGTATTTTCTGTATTTTTACCTGCCAGTTCTTTGTCTTAGTCTATACTCCCAGTCTATAAAATTGGTACATTTAAAATTAAGAGTTTTATTTGCCCCCTTAAAGCTTTGATTTTGAAACTCAACTTCAATGAGGCTGTGCTATGATTACTGTTCCCCGAGCGTTCACCTACTTAACCATTTGGTATTACAGTATCACTATAATAGTTGTGAGCATACGAGTTGTTGCTAATGCTTGCGGGCTCGCGCAGCAAGGTTTGAAGTTGCTGGCAAGAAGTGCAAAGTAACGCAAACAAAATACGAGACACGTTACGACCCATTACGACCTCGCAAAAAACGGCCGCAACACGCGCACATCAAAACATCAAAAATACAACAAATACACACAACAAATACATAAAAAGCTTACCTACAGCAAGAGGGAGCATCCAGGACCTCGAAAACTAAAGTTACACCTCAATTTAACTGAAATTAAAGCAGTTTAGACACTAAAAAATTCTCTAAGCGAGAGAAAAAATGGCCGCCGAAAAAAACGAAAACGAGGCTACAGCAGTCTAAAGACGCAAAACACCACCAAACACCTACGTATTTGCCGAAAAACACCTATGAGATTAGAAAACAAGGACGCAACACGCGCAACCCCAAAAACATTACAAACACAACAAACACATAAAAAGGTTACTCACAGCAAGGGGGGGGGGCACCGAGGACCTCTGCAAGTGAAGTTACACCTCCATTTTAGCACAAATTTTGGAGTTTAGAGACCCGAAAATCACCTAAGCGAGAGAAAAAATGGCAGCCGAACGAAACGAAAATGAGGCTAAAGGTCCCTAAACACGCAAAACACTACCATAAATGCCCAAAACACCACCAAACACCTACGGATATTCCGAAAAAGCCCACCAAACAGCTACGGATATTCCGAAAAACTTGCAGGACATAGAAAACTAATATTACGAAAAACTTGCACGACATAGAAAACGAACGACGCTACATCAGCCACATTATATACACCAAACACCCTTAGCTCACTTACAATTTCATTGCTGTCATTTTTTGACGGGCAATTCGCTAGTATTCATTATATTCCCAATGGCTATAGATATCCTCACTTCTAGTAGGTTCTTGTATAACTTAGGACCAATAATGATATCCAAGCATACTCAAAAACCTGCTCCCCTGAACTACAGTCTAATTCATTCAGTTTATTTCAGAGAAGGTAAAGTTCCCATTACTAGAACTTGACCATTTCCAAGTCTATCCACTCATTTTCTCATTGGTACCAATATGTCTATATTGTCAATAATGTCAATATGTCAGACTGGGTCATTTCAAGCTCTTCTCAAATATTTTATCAACCTGACACAACATGCGAACCCAAGCAAACTGATTGGCTAGTCTATCTAATTTGCCCTCACACTGCTTCAACAGAACTACTTACCTTCGGAAGACATCCCCAACAGTTCGATGTAATCAATGCCTAAGTGCAAATCCACTTCTCAAAACATTCCACTTTTGTTCCTGTTTACTGCCATAGAGATTGATATTTTTCACATCTATAACCGGTGGTCTATGATCTGAGGCTAAGCAACTAACAGGGGTCAGGTTAACCTTATTAGCAAAGTTAACATTAGTTTTTAATCTGTAAAATTGATGTAGTAATTTATGTTACAGTATTTGTGGGGATAGTGTCAGACCAACTAGTTGCACATTTCATGCAAAGACAAATTAAAAGGAAAAAAGCTCAAGGGCAGCAATACAACATATAGACTGGGGCAAAGAACTGATAGGTAAAAATACTGAACATAAATAGACAACATTAAAATCCTTGCTAAACATACATACGGATATACCATGTGGGAATAAAAGTAAAAGGAGTAAATCACATCCAGTGTGGCTTACCAATGATTTAAAGATCAAGATACAGAGTAAAAAACAGGCATTTAAATTATACAAACAAGAAGGGACAGAGACTGCTTTACAAGCGTACAAGGAAATCAACAAGGCTTGCAAAAGGGCTATTAGACTGGCTAAAATAGAAAATGAAAAATTAGTTGCAAAAGGGAGTAAGACTAACCCTAAAATATTTTTTAAATATATTAATGGAAAGAAGGCCAGAAAGGAAGCTATTGGAACATTACAATGTGACACAGGCTGTCTAACAATTAGTGACCAGGAAAAGGCAGATGAGCTAAATAGGTTCTTTGCTTTGGTAAACGCAGGGGAGGTACCAGTGGTTGGGACACTGCAACATACATTACCTTCGTCGAATAATTAGTTAACGCAGGAAGTAATCCAAAAGAGGTTGGAAAAAGTAAATGTTAATAAAGCCCTGGGTCCTGATGGAATACATCCAAGCGTACTGAGGGAACTGGGTTCTGTAATAGCCAAACCATTATAATTAATTTTTCAAGATTCACTCAACACTGGGTCGCTACCAGATGACTGGCGAAAAGCAGAGGTGAGCAAGAGCAAATCTGGGGAATTATAGACCAGTAAGCCTCACTTCTGAAGTGGGAAAGCTTTTAGAAGGGTTAATAAGGGTTAATATATGTCTATTTGAACAGGATTATAAGTAGGAGTCAACATCAATTTATGAGGTATAGGTCATGTCAAATAAATCTAATTAATTTTTGAATAAAGGCAATTCAGTGGATGTAGTCTTTTTGGATTTTGTAAAGGCTTTTGATACAGTGCCACATGGAAGACCATTGTGCAAACTAAGAGATACAGGACTTGCCATAAATATTTGCTTATGGATTGAGAGCTGGCTAAAAGACAGGAAGCAAAGGGTTGTGATAAATGGAACATTTAGATTGGACTGTGGTAAGTGGGGTTCCTCAGGGTTCAATATTAGGTCCTCTTCTTTTTAACATATTTATTAATGACTTAGAAGTTGGATTGGAAAGTAGTGTCTCCATTTTTGCTGATGACACTAAGTTGTGCAAGATAATTAAATCAGATAATGATGTACTTTCCCTCCAAAGGGATTTACATAAAATAGAGGAATGTGCATCTAAATAGCATAAGAGATTTAATACAAATAAGTGTAAAGTTATGCATCTGGGAAGGAAAAATAGCCATGCAATTTATAATCTTAATGGAGCAAATATAGGGGTAACTTGTGCAAGATAATTACACCATAAAATGATGTACTTTCCCTCCAAAGGGATTTGCATAAATTAGAGGAATGGGCATCTTAGTGGCAGATGAGATTTAATACACATCTGAAAAGGAAAAATAGCCATGCAATGTATAATCTTAATGGAGCAAATCTAGGGGTATCAGATATTGAAAGGGATTTGGGAGTACTTGTGGACAACCACCTAGGTAACAGTGATCAATGCCAAGCAGCAGCTCTAAAGGCAAGTAAAATACTAGCATGTATTAAGAAGGGTATAGACGCAAGAGAAGCAAATATAATTCTCCCACTATACAAATCCCTTGTATGCCCTCATTTGGAATATGGAGTACAATTTTGGGCACCACTTCATAAAAAGGAAATTTTAGAGCTGGAAAAGGTACAGAGAAGGGCAACAAAACTAATAAGGGGAATGGAGGGGCTAAGTTATGAAGAAAGACTAACCAAATTAAGCTTATTTTCTCTAGAAAAAATGTGTCTAAGAGGGGATATGCTTACCTTATATAAATATATCCAGGGTCAGTATAAAGGTTTGTCAAAAGATTCCACCTGAAAGAAAGAAAATGGTTCTTCACAGTAAGGGTGGTTACTCTGTGGAATTCTCTACCAAAGGAGGTGGTGACAGTGCATTCTATAGATAACTTTAAAAGGGAACTGGATTTATTTTTAATCAAAAAGGGCATTCAGGGTTATCCTAGATAATTAGAGAGAGAGAGTATTGATCCAGGGAGCAATCGATCGCCAGTATCTGGGGTCAGGAAGGAATTCATTTTTTTCCCTTTGAGACCATTGGCTAAGTTTCACTTGGTTTTTTTTCTGTTTGCCTTCCTCTGCAATTAATTAACAACTAATCCGCATAATGCAGATCAGAGGAGATCTTAAAAGGTTGAACTTTATGGACTCAAAGTCTTTTTTCAATTACTATGTAACTATGTAACTAATTAGTAAACTGTTTTGAAAGTCAGAATGATTGTGTAACGTATCAATGCATATACTGTATTTCTGAGAAATTTGAGCAGGAAATAAGTTTTTATCAACTTATTTTTAGACATTCAAATGGAGTCACTAATGTACTATTCCTTATTTGTACTACTGTACTTTGTACTGTGGAGGGCTTCTATCACTCTTAGCCCACCATATGTGAAATAATTGCTGTATAGAACTACTCTTTACAACAATCGACACACAAACCAGGCACTCACACCATACTGAGGATTGGCAGTAACCGTGAAACAGTACTGTATGTGGTTAAGTGACCTGGTTTGTGAAAAATCCATCCGTTGCTATGTCTAAAACTGTGAAACACAGTAAGCATATGCTTTAAAGGAGCCATGTTTAAAATGGTTTGGATTGACATAGTGATGGTGCATTATGTTGCCTCATTTGCATGTCCTGCCCAGTTTTCCCAGACTGCAGTGTATATACTGTATTTCTGAGAAATTTGAGTAGGAAATAAGTTTTTATCAACTTATTTTTAGATATTCAAATGGAGTCACTAATGTACTATTCCTTATTTGTACTAAAATAGAGAAGGAAATACAAGCATTTTAATCTGAAATATAAAAAATAACCAATTAATAATTAACAATTCACTAATTACAAGGATCAGCGGAGATCTAGAAAGGTTGAACTTGATGGACTAAATGTCTTTTTTCAACCTCAATTACTATGTTACTTTGATTACTATCTAACTATTTGATCTAACAGCAACTTTCCATATAATGGACATTTATCCTCACAGACAAGAGGAGAACAAAAAAAATCAGTAACAGGGAAATAAAATAAAAACAAGCCTAAGTTGTACCAGATTAAATATAAGAGAATAGAGGACATTTACATTTAGGAAAATGTTCGATATGCAATACAGGCATGTTAAGGTATATTATAATGGCAACCTTCCAGTTACAATTACACAATACACAGACTACATGTAACTACAACTGTTTGTTGCTGCATGTTGGTTGGCTCATCTGCCAGTATTATATCAAAACAAAAACAAGGAAACAGCAAAAAAATAACACTGCAATTGATACACACTCCTGCTCATTAACATGCCTTGGTTGTGTCTGGCTTCTAGATTGGAGTCATTTACATCCTGGGTCTATGCCCTTGCTTCTGGCACTTTTGATGCAGGAACAGAATTAAAGGAGGCTTTAAATGCTTTTCCAACTTTACTATTATCACCAGTAATACAAAAATAAACCACCAGAAACAAATAATAGAAAATACCAGGCCTAGCTCCCACTGGAGCACTACATTAGATAGATCCCTCACTAACAGAGCTTCCATCCAGCTAAACCTGGATAGAGCAAATATAAAACAAGTATTTTAATACTTTATATTCAGTTACTGGCATGTAATCAAATCTCTACTCCATGCTTTTGTATCTCTGTCTTTTTCCAGTTTAATTCAACAAACTTCTGTCTCTGGATGTCTTTTTTCTTCAACCCAAATATTTTCTTCAATATCCAGAAACTCAGACACTTGAAAATAACTTGTTTCATCCTTGGTGCCTCCAACACGTGGTAGTTTAAGCTGGATTTGGTTGGTTGGAGATGTCATACAATCATTTGCACACTTTACAAATGAAGGGAAATATACCTGTACTTCTGCCATGATGACAGCCTGATTTAATTTCAGCTGCTATGCACAGTGTGTTTTTCTCTCTCCTGGGTACTTGCAAACTCCACTCTGCAGCCTCACAGTTCTTGCAGGCCTCAACAGTGTTGTTACGCCTGCTAGCTTTGGGGGACTACGCTCACCCCAAGTCTCTTTCTCTATATGGGCCGCAACTTTTTGTTCAGATCTCGACACCAGCAGACACTTCAGATGACAGCCTCATTTCTGAGGAGACAGGTACCATCAGCCCCATTTTCTTAGGATCTCAGAATCACACACCATGTACCTTTGATTAGTACAAGCAGACTCTGACACCACCTTTGTTTAGTGTGTCCAAAATCAGACTGGCTTTTATTTTTCCCCACCAAGTTTTACAAATCACCAAAAACATATACATTCTTCCCACAGTTCCACCCATCCTCTTCATCCCCACCCTCACCACCTGGGAGCTATCCTCAGATACATCCCCCGTCCCCATATTAGAGATGGGACTGGGCTATGCCAGAAGGTGACTAATGTGCATTGCATCCTTATTTACAATCTGTGTGTATCAGGACAGATGTAGCTGACTTTGGTATACACATCAAAGAGGACACATCTCTCAGTATTTAACTAACTATCTTTCCCCCCATACTCCCAATTCAGTCTTATGGCTTTATGACTCCATTAATTAACCCCTTACAGTCCAGGCCATCACACAACATTTTATAATGGGACAATTACCCTGCACTACCCTGGAGCATTTTAATACTACACATGGTTGTGTTAACTTTATATTATCTTAGCATATCCTAACTACTTCTAACACATATACATTATTTTAAAGTTAATCAATGACAGTACTATATGCACTTATTATATCCATTAAATAACTACATGTATGCATTACACCCATGATATTATTATAGTTTATTTATAATGCACTGACATATTCCGTAGCGCTGATATAAATGTTAAGCAAGTTGTTAGTACCTTCTAACCACGCATATAATAACTGATGAACCCACAACAGTCCAGTGGGCCTTTCTGTTCATAACAGGTGTATTTCTCTCACTGCTAGCAGCAGTGCATAAACAGGCCACACCTATTTCTCTTCTCCACTGTTCTGAAATCTATACTCAGCTTAGCTAATCAATCTGCTCCAGGAGTTATCTTTTTCACACCTCTTGGGGAAAAGGGAGCTTTGCAATATCTGTGGCAGATACAAATCCCTGGTGTCATTCTGCCACAACCCCCATATGTTTGAAAACCTTGAGCATAATTAAGCAGGAAAAACTCATAAAGCTAGTTTTTTATTGAAAAAAATAAATTATTCTGCCTCTGCTGGAACCTGGAGGTCACCATGATATTTTGGTAGACATGTGTTTGAGTGGGGTATTGTGTGATAAAGAAGGTAAGCATGCCCAGCTGTAAACTTGCAATAGTTGGAGAAAAGAAACAAATTAATTTTATTGTTCCATTGTTGAAGGCCTATCACTATTACCTTTACTCCAGTATCACTATTTTTTCAACTGGGCATGCTCTTCTTCAGTTCCATATAATGGACACATATGCTCATTATAGTCCACCAAAATAATGGTATACATAAAATAGCTATGATTTCTTAATTACAACCATTGCAACTATGTTGATTTTTAGGTGTAGTTTTCATTTTTGGACCTTGTTGCCTTAATAATGGATAAATACCTAGGTTGAACAGCCACAGCTGATCTCCTAGCCCTAGAGAGATACAATGGCAGTTACGATTCCCTGTTATATTAATTCTTGGGGAAGAGGCGGTGGGAAGCCAAATAGTATCATTGTTAACACAGGGCAAAAGTCACCAGATGTCTTGCCATACTGTCTCTTGAATGTTAGTCTGCAAATGATTAAGCTTGCAAATGGCAACCACAAAGTCCTGCAAATTCATATTTCTGCATTCTTGGGAAATAATGGAACTTACACAAAGGATGTGGTTTCTCCCAAACTCTTAAAGCTGTCTGCAAATAGAGGTTCAGAAGATTGGGTTGTATTGCTGCTTGTGAAACACAGAAAATATTTCTATTTTTACTTCTCCATCTTTGCAATAATTAGTAGGAACAGAGCCATCATAAGTGTCACTCGGGACACTCTCCTTGACCATCTGAAATAATTATTACACTTGGAGGAGCACTGGTCAATATAATATTAAGATTTGCAATATAGAAAGGTAAAAGGAGGAGCTGCACGTGGGGCGTGCAGATCTGCATGGCCTAGGGAGCAGAAAATCGAAATATGCCCATTAGTACCATATTACATATCTCAACAAGATGAAAATGTATTCCTTCTAAGGTTTAATCTGAAAAGGGAATAATTTCCCAAGCTGCAATGTACCCCACATTTCAGGCTTAACATTGAGAGTGGAAATTTGTATGTCAGATGCCACATGAATCATAATATCATTATGCAGCCTATGGCACACTACTCATCAGCATTGGGCACTTTTTTTCTCCCCAACTGTGAGAAGGTAGCAACAGCGCAGGATACAAACTGCTTGAACAAAGAGCATCTGTTATTGAGCAAAGGTCTTTTGAGTCACATTTTAGCTGTGAATTCAAATCAGTGTAAGTTTGCTTTATTTATTCTGTATTGTATGCAACTTAAATATCATATAAGTTATCAATAATGTTGAATTCTATATTTTAAGTAATGCTTTTAATTGTGCTCTGAATTGTAATGTATACAGTTTTACTCAGGTTTCATTAGCTGACAGCGGTTTATTCAATATTGGGACCATCATTTTTAAAGAAAGAAAAATACACAGCAACATTTGAAATACCTTCTTTCCTTTAATTAAGCTCTTGGTGCATCCTCTTTGCTTTGTTGCTAGTTTACCCTATCTGTGGTCTAACTGATTCTACAACCTATTGCTTCAAAATGTAACAATTTCATAAGAATTCCTGTGTGAACCTCAACTACACCGTGGGAACCATTTTATTAATGTATGAATCATTTTTAAACTTTTAGTCTTCCAAAACACAGTTGGGTTCACCTTGAACGTTTTATGGAGCCATGAAAAAGGGCCACTCACTCTCTGTCATGCATTTATAAGAACATATTTTATATACTACTGTTTTTGCATGAGATCAAGTATATTTGTTTATGAAAATTATCAATACGTTATCACAGAAACCGATAAAAAAACATATGTTTGATCCACCTTTATGTCGCCAATTAATCAAGTGGAAGTGGAAATAAACACTCATAGGAAGCCTACGAACAGTTTTATTATCTGATCTACATTAAACTGAATGTAAATACAGATGCCGTTTGTTGCCATTTAGATATCCCCTCTGTTTCCTGTAACACATCAGGACAAAGGAAGAAAAACCATTGTGTATCACTTCAACTAAAATTTTCTAGACTATAGACCACTTATTTATCACACAAAAGTGTATATTTTAAATGTATGAAATACATCTTTGAACTACAGTGGCTCTTTAAGACAAATTTTGTTTCAGCCATCAGATTCTTTTTAATTTTTATGACAAAGTAATAGATACTGGCAGTGGACCAAAAGATTTTGTAAAGTCTCATGAAAGAAGAAATATACATTTATATGGAGTTACAAAAGGCTTTTTTGTTTTTGATATGGAGCACGGCCTTGGGCTACATCATGTGCTATATAGTATATTACTTGTGGTAATATTTTCTGATTGTGAAAAAAATATTCATTTGAAAGTGTAAGATATGATAATATAAACCAGATATGTTATGTTGATGTTTATTATAATAATTGTTTATTTCTGTTAGGCAGTGGTGTTGGTCCATTATTCTAATTTAGTGCCTTTTTACTCCATGTATATTTAAGATCTACTGGTCACTCAGGAACATGGGAAAGCCATTGAATAGCAAGGATACATTGTAATTGAAAGCTTTCAAGATGTAATAGACTTTTCGCCTGGCAAGTTTTAAAATCAAAACTAGAGATATGCACGAGTATGGATTAATACAGTCACATCAACGGAAAAAGTAAGTCCTTCTGGAGTGTGAGCACTAGGCAAGAGGTTACAAGTATTCCAGCATCAATAACTTAACATAAATTCCAAACCACAATTAAATATAATTATACAAATTTGGCCATTTGAAGTAGTACAAATGGCTAAATGAGTCAGCTGTTGTTTCTGCTTTTCATATTTGGCACCTACCTGTTCCCCTAAAAATGATGAGAAGTAGTCAATTACAAGGTACATTTCTAAACCTTCTCCTGCAAACATATAAATGCCCCTTGTGACAACCTGTATGTTGAATAGGGTATGATAAGAGCCTATTGCCCAAACCTCTCCCCACAGGCGTGCCTAGTTCTTTTTACCTCTGTACAGAAGGAAGAACTTTCAGCCCTTGGGTCAGACTGAGAGATGTCTGTGGTCTTGTATAGCATAAAGGTCTTTCTAAGTTCTGAAAATAACTTACTCCAGCAATCAGGATTCCAGCATCGATAACGAACCAGTTAAAAAGTATTTATTACTGAAACAACAGACATATTTATACCGCACTCTTAGCAACAAAAGGCCAATCAATTCAAATTTGCATCCATGGTTATCCCAATCACCTTCTAGCTCACGTTACCAGGTGACTTTGATTGACAGGCTTCCCTCCTACCCTCTTACTATATGATATCATGCCTTTTAATTACCTCCCTGGGCTGGGAGCCGGAAAGTCTAAGAGAATCACCCTTTCTACTGTAACAATACATCAATTGCAGTAAATGCATTAAACACCAATCCACAGTCTTGATCCACACCAGCTCTGGACTGAAGATAGCCATCTGGCTGTGTGTTATGTGACTCATGGGGTTAGTTATGTCACTAATCTGGTTAATAAGGAACTAGCCCAGTACTAGGAAATATTGGGCATATACAATATTTCCCTTGTAATTGCTAGCCCCCCCAAATAAAAATATAGACATACATCCCATTACTCCTATCATATTCTTACACACACCCCAACTATAAACATGGGTACCATGGTATAAGCCTAGTAGTAGCCAGGGAATTTCCACTATCCTATGCTTCTAACAGGCATAACAAGGAATAACACACAAATCGCAATGTCCCCAATGTTAACCCATATCTCAGTGGGCCTCTTTCCCCTGGCACAATACGCCTACCCTATAAGGCTGAGGGCATCAGTCGGTAAGGTATTGCACAGCTTATACTCATGCTACAGGCATGACACCCCTCCCACATACAAACATCACTAAAATATCATTGATGCTTTAAGATTCAACACAGTGATATTTTTTAAAATTAAAAACTATGTTTAAGACTGTTCCATGTCTAAATATGGTCAGACAAAACTTTTCATACATATTTTTCTTTCATTACAAAGTGGTCTTTTAAACAAATACTTTAAATTGTAGAATGGACATATAAAATGAACATAGTTAATATAGCATCTCATCCATAGTCATTTGATTCAGCACATAGAGTAATGTTTATTAAACATTTATGCAACAATATCATCTGTACATCTGTGCTATATGTAGAGATATTTTTCTGCTCTAAACTCTCTGTCAAAATTAGGCTTTAACTCCATATTTATGTATGATAGGCTACCCAACCTGCAAACATACCTTGATTCAAACAAGTCCCAACTTCTAATGTAATTATTTTATGGTATCCTATAATAGGATGTCCCCTTCTATACTATATACAGTATATACTTTTCATGGGATATCATTCACAGATACTCTGGAATTGAGGGGGTGGAAAGCTTAATCCTTAAAAATAGCTGTCATTGTTTTCCAAAATATAATTTATCTAGATGTTTGATGACACAGCTGCTATATAGATATGTGTAGCAAGTAACAACCCTTGTCTATTTTTAAGTTTGGGATTTTCTGTATATTCAAAATAAAAAACGTTAGAAGAAAACCTCTATATGTAAAACCTCTCTACCTCTATAGGTTAACAACATTTATGACGCAAAAGCATAAAATAGATATATATTAAACTTCATTTTTTGAGAGTGCAAGAAATTGCTCTAGATGAATAGGACAAAAAGGCAATAAATTAGCTGAGATCGAGTCTGCTTCTAGACAACCTGGCACCCAGGGCAAAAAAAAAAGAGTAACATTTGCCGCTTTGCCTCCACTCTTGATGTTTGGACTGCATTAATGTAACATCATAATGTTAATATTTACTTTCTTTGCCTAGCAAATTGCCTACATATTCTCAGTCACATACACATATTGTCAATGTCAAACACATGCACACAAATAACCATACACACAACACTTATATACACATACATATATATTAGAATTTCTATGTGTACTGGATCTACAGTGCCTTTCCCCAGCACACCATAGAAACACACAAAACTCGATTTGAAAATTTTGTAGCAACAAATTAAAGAAAAAAGCTAAAAAAATATTTACTTTATTTATGGAAAAAACATTTACATAAATGTGTATGTGCAATGGTGTGAATATAAAAGATATACAGTACAGTACGGTATATTAATAGCAGGCTTTAATCGGGGGATAAGCTGTTATAAATTACCCCTTTTAAATAACGTGAAATATCCCACACTGAATAATGTTATAATAAACTGGATGGAAAATGCTCGAGACCCGTGTAACACATAGACATTTTACAACACTAACTTGAAACTAATAACATTACCAATCTAAAATACCACATTACACAACTAAACAAACGGTTTAGCCTCACGCACGCAGCCTATTTACACTGCACACTTGCCACATTGCTGACACTTTCACCAACAGTCCAAATGTACGTTGTATGCTGCAGAAAAACAGCACCGATTGTTAGCTCTTCAGGATATTGATTTCTGGATATATTCATTACAAATAGGTAAAGTACCGTATTGGTCCGCATATAAGCTGCTCCCGCATATAAGCCGCACCTGTAAAATTCAAGGGGGAAAAATAGAAAAAAGATAGTACTCAAATATAACCCGCTTTCTTAAAATTGGAGAGAAAAAGACTCTCTCCAAGTGATCAGCCATTGCAAGAAACAGGCTTTCTAATTAGTACTGTAACTTTTTTTGCAGGTTACAGTCCTTATAGGATGTTAGAATCACTAAAACAGTAAATCGCTATTTAATTGCTACAATACCGCAGTCTCAAGCACGCAAATCGGCACCCTTAACTAGCGCAACTCGGCAGTAATTTTACGTTCGCGAATAGAAGCCGCACACATAACTCACAAGCTCGCAAATCATCAGTGATTTTTTTTTACGGTCGCCAATATAAGCCGCACCCGTAACTCGCAAACTCAAAAATCTGAAAAAATGTGCGACTTATATTCGGACCAATACGGTATATTAATTTATTATTTAATTAATTCATTAATTATTATAAAAATATATATTTATATTAGAAAAAACAGAGCAGAGGAGAGACTCGCTTTGCCAATGGCGCTTAGCGCGGAGCTCACAATAAACACCCAGGGTGCTCAGAGGAGCAAAACTACACGAGGGGAGAGGCTCGCAATGAGCGCCAAAGTGCTCAGTGCTGGACTTGCAATGAGCGCCGAAGGTGCTCAGACGAGCAAAAGTACATCGTGAAGAGGCTCGTAATGAGCGTTGAAGGTACTCAGAGGACTAAAAGCCTTACATTGTGTGGCAAAAAGCATTACCTGCCTTACAATTTTATTGCCGTAATTTTTTGACGGGCAAGTCGCTAGTTTATTATATTTTTTAATAGTATTGAGTAAAATGTATGTTTTTAGCTTACTGTATATACTTGAGTATAAGCAGAGTTTTTCATCCCTTTTTTTAAGGCAAAAAAGGGCCCCCTCGTCTTATACTCGAGTCACTCTCCCCCCGTGTCCCTCAAACCCCCCCTTTGTCTCTCTAGCCCCCCCGTGTCTCTAACCCCCCCTGTGTGTCTCTATCCCCCCGTGTGTCTCTAACCCCCCATGTGTCTCTAACCCCCCGGTGTGTCTCTCTACCCCCCGTGTCTCTTTCCCTCCCCCCTCCTCAACCTAAACCCCCCTCAACCCCCCTCCTCCACCTAAACCCCCCTAAATACCTCCCCCCTCTCCCCTCACTTGCCTGCTGTTGCTCCAGCCTCCGCTCCTTGAACCGGCGCCGGCGCACATGTGATGTCACATGCGCGCCGCGTCATTAGCATATACCGGGTGCTGGCACCCGGCATATGCTAATAACGTGGCGCGCATGTGACGTCACATGTGCGCTGAGTCAAGGAGTGGAGGCCGGAGCACAAGCAGGTAAGTGAGGGGAGGGGGGGAGGTATTTAGGGGGGTTTAGGTGGAGGAGGTGGGTTGGGGTTGAGGTTGAGGAGGGGGGTTGAGGTTGAGGAGGGAGGTTGAGGATGGGGGGTTGAGGAGGGGGTTGAGGATGGGGGGTTGAGGAGGAAGGTTGAGGATGGGGGGGTTGAGGAGCTAGGTTGAGGAGGGGGTTGAGGAAGGGGGGGTTGAGGAGGGAGGTTGAGGAGGGGGGTTGAGGAGGGAGGTTGAGGATGAGGAGGGAGGTTGAGGGGATGAGGAGGGGGGTTGAGGATGAGGGGTTGAGGAGAGAGGATGAGGATGGGGATGGGGGGGTTGAGGAGGGGGTTGGGGATGAGGATGGGGATTGAGGAGGGAGGATGAGGATGGGGGGCTTGAGGAGGGTGTTGAGGATGGGGGGGTTGAGGAGGGGGGTTGAGGAAGGGGTTGAGGAGGGGGGTTTGAGGAGGGAGGTTGAGGATGAGGAGGGAGGTTGAGGAGGAGGGGTTGAGGATGGGGGGTTGAGGAGAGAGGATGAGGATGGGGGGTTGGGGAGGGGGGTTGAGGATGGGGGGGTTGAGGAGGGAGGATGAGGAGGGAGGTTGAGGAGGGGGTTGCGGATAAGGAGGGAGGTTGAGGATGAGGAGGAGGTTGAGGATGAGGAGGGAGGTTGAGGATGAGGAGGGAGGTTGAGGAGGGAGGTTGAGGATGAGGAGGGAGGTTGAGGAAAAGAAGGGAGGTTGAGGATGTGGAGGGAGGTTGAGGAGTGGGGTTGAGGAGGGTGATAAGGGAGGGGGGAAGAGACACAGGGAAGGGAGAGGTTGGAAGAGACACAGGGAAGGGAGAGGGGAGAAGAAACACAGGGAAGGGAGAGGGGAGAAGAGACACGGAGAGAGAGGGGGACACAATGGGCACAAGAGGGACACAGGGGACAGCACATTTCCCACCCCCGGCTTATACTCGAGTCACTCATTTTACCCAGTATTTTGTGGTAAAATGGGTGCCTCGGCTTATACTCTGGTCGGCTTATACTCGAGTATATACAGTAATATTCCTGTTGCATTTTTTTGTCGGCAATATTTATGACCCTTTATATTTGGATCTATATTTAAGGTAGTTTATTATTAGATTCCATTTGGAGAGCTCTGTACAAAATGGTCATAAGGAATATGAGACAAGAAAATACATATTTATATACACTAATACATGAGTATTTCAGGTTAATGCTCATGATACCAAAGAATAAAACATAGAAATATGTTGATCAATAGACCTCTGTAGTACTCATTCAGTCAATTTGCATTTGTTTATTTAATTACTGATTAGCAATAACATTTTAATTTAGTAGTTGCCACTTACATTTGAACTGTAGTATATGCAACTTCAGCATATATGCTTCTCTCCATCCCTTATGATTTATCCGGCACGAAGGAAATGAGCTGCCCAGGGGGCTGTACTGTTGCCCCATGAGCAGATCAACCCCCATAGCCTGGACACCTGATATGGACTGGAGAAAAGCAAATCTAATTAACGCACCAAAGCAGTTCATTAGTATTTGGGAGCCACTTATTTCCATATTAATGCAGCACAGACAATGCTAATGATTTATTTTAGAAAAAATGGCAAATACAAAATGTTCATGCAGTTAATCTTTGGGTGAGTCCCTTTATTGTGTAATATGGAGCACACAACTAACTAACTAATCACAATGTAAAGCTGGAATAAACAGATATATCATAAAGTAGGGTAGGTCTTAGATTTCTGGATTTCCCTACTGTACAGAGTTGAGTCAAGCAGAATGCCTGATATAGTGACTGCCTCAGCTATGCACCTGAAATCCAGGACACCCCTGGATCAACGTCGCTTGTCCCTGTTATAAGGTATTATTATTATTATAAACCATTTTTAATTTAGGGTGCATGATATGTGACTCAGCACTGGCCGTTTCTGACTTGAAATGTTTGTGTGGGAAATTGCACGCAGGCCAGAGAGGCAGAAAACTCGAATTAGAGCTTTGAGCAGAAGACTGTCATTTAACGCGCTAATAAAATGTGATTTATTCAGGTCATAGTATTTCACATATTCAACTCAAACTGCTGATGGGATGGGAATAGGCTCCGGCATTTCTCAGGGGAAATATTGACTAGATTGACATGACATGGAAATTTTATTTGTATATCTTTTATATTACCTTCATTAATAATGACAATATTATGATGATGTGTTTAGTATTAGGTTTATTCAGCAGAGTGCATTAAAGAACTATTTTAGCTTATATCAATATGTATTTTTGTAGAGCTACGCTTAAAGGACCACTGTAAAATTATATATATATGAAATTATTTTCCCTTGCAAGGACTTTTAAATCAAGGGTCAGGAGCTCATAGTTATAGCCTTTTTGTGTACCCCTTGTAGTAATGTGGCACTTGGGGACTCATTTCTTAACTGGTGTTTTATACAGAAACAGCTCAGAGTACAAGTGTCTTCATTTTAATAAAAAATCAAAAAAATATAAGAGTACATGGCTTAAATCAGTAACACAGAATAAACATCCACATCTCTTTGTTCCAAATACAGTCTTTGCTATTGGTCTCAGCTTTCCCCAAATGTAGGTGCAAGACCGGTCTCTCAGCAGTCCCTGCTTCCAGCAGGTTCAAAACACTTTAGGCATTTCTTTCAGCAGTTCAAGATTCACAACAGAGAAAACACCCTCATTCTGGCTGCAGGCCTCTTAAATGCCTACTTGTCTTATTTCAGGTGCAATCACTGATTGAGCTGCAGGTCAATTATCACCTTCTGCTCTAGACTGGACATACAGCTCTGCTGAGTCTCAGGCTCATATATAGTCACTACGTCACATTGTCACTCCACAAATAAAGAATTGTGGCTAGCAGACAGCAATGTCTGAATGAGGTCTGCTCTCTCCCAAATGGACCATTGACCACCTATCAGTCTTATGAGGCATATTGCAACATATCAGTGTCAGTTTCATTCTGTACCCTACAACCTATCTTGCACAATTTCTTCTAAATCATAAACTTATTGGAGTGAAAGAAAAGAAAAATATACAAGTTCCATAAATTTAACAAGTATTTTGAGCATCGTTTAGTCTGTACTTTCAAGTACGAGATACTTAAGCTATAACTTTGCCTTTAAAAGGAGTGCAAATTGTAAATAAAACTCTTATGAATCAATATGTAAATTTTCAGCAATATAGAGTTGTATATTTTCAGTTATACAAATGCTCTTTGTTGATTACAATCTCTGAATTTAGATGTCTATGTCCAACCACACTATTTTAAGGACTGTGAAGGAGAGACATTTTGTTAAATTAATTAGTAAGGGATAATGAAACCAAAATAATGGTTTGGTTTGGGCTTACTCGCATTAACCTATAGGAGGTACTCAACAGTGCACTTTGTATACAAAAATATAAAAACAAACCCAGTAAACAAATACAAATTAATTTAAATTAAAACAAGTTAAAAAATGAAATCTAAGCCTGCCTAGTATTTCTGAGGTCCACTTCTCACAAAATATCACAAACCACAAATTTACAAATATTGTGGCACCCACGTATTATAACATCCCATAAGAGGGAAACCGATTGTGCCCCAGGGTAAGTAGTGATAAGACAAAACCAAGATGTGCCCAGGAAATTATTCTTTTGGAAGATCTATGTTATTTATGTAGACATAACATATTATCTTATAACAGAGTGTGCCACTCTCTGGGTGTGTAAACTAAGCACATGGTAATAGGCATGCTGTGCTTTCCTTCTACTTCACTCACAGTCCCTCTGTGGTTGGGTCTGTGGTATGTTCTGCCTCTTTTAATTTCCAAATGCTTCCTTTCATTATCAGGTGGTCTCTGTGAATGTATAATGCATAAAAGAAAGAAATGAGAAAATACACTTTGTATGAATGGTGAGATGAACAACATCTCACAAAAATGTTGTATACTATGATGGACAATCACTCAGGCTTCTTCTTTTTATTAAATGTAAAAATGATTAAAGAATGAAGAATATAAAACAACATGCCACAATCCTCCTTTCACTCCTAATTTATAAGAGAGGAACGAGTGACGTGGAAGGTAAGTGCTGCCAGCACATCTTTTGCCCTGTGTTTACACACCCACAGTGTGAAGGTAGAATTGTTCTTATAGAAGCTTTTCCTTCAAAAACTAGCTTACTCTTTGATCTTTGATTTAATCTTTTATGTGTGTATAAATAAAGTGCTCCCTAGAAAATATTTGCATGAACATGCTTGTGTTTTGTTTTGTTTAATCAGTTATTATTTTTTCTTTATTGGGGAACACATACTTTCCCTCTTACTGGATGATATACATTATGGAGAGAAAAAATATTTTGCTAAGTGACTTTTCACATCATGATATTCTTGAAAATCAATAAATAAGCTCAACCTTTAAATATTTAACTTTTAAGTGCAAGCTTTTTCAGGACAGTATGATTTCCATTAAACCTACTGAAAGCAATGATATTTTTAGTTACAACATTTCCACTGTAAATCTAAACACTTCCCCTACTTCAGTGAAGGTAGTGGAGAAGATAGAAAATAGTATATTCCTGTGAAGCATAGTTAAATATTCATATAATCAAAAGCCATATCTTATTTTTTTTATCTTTTTAAAAAAATGACCCCATTATTAAGTGTAGTTCTTCAAAATGGTATACTTTAAATAGTAGACTACAAATGTAGAATCCACTAGTCTCTCAGCTGGTTATCAAGTGAGAGCTTAATGGATCCTCTATTTATAGGCTAGACAAGTTTATTTATCCAGAACTGACTACGTGTGTGCCCATCATTTTCTGAATAAATTATGAAATTTAGAGAACTTCTGTTACCTAGTTGGTGTTGCTATGGAAATTACATATGTATGATGTTATTTCTCATTATCTTTCATTGTTCCTTAAGCTGTAAATTTAACTTTGCAGCAGAAGTTAACAATTTTGTTAATTTCAACAGGTACCATTGAATAAAAAAAGGGAATTTCATATGCTAATGTACCCTGGGCAGAAGCCCATGACGAAACGCATGCGTCGGCTACATTACCCTTGATGCCCTGGAAGTGATGTCATCCCGGAAGTACTGCATGTGATTGGATTTCCACTTGGTATACAGGAGATGGAGACATTATGCATACCGGAATAGTAACTTTACCGAACTGATGATTTGTGTCTAGGTATAACAAGTGGTATACACATCCTACTTAGGATATTATTATAGTACTAGCGACTTGCCCGTCAAAAAATGACGGCAATGAGATGTGTATGTTTGGAAAGTTGTTTAATTATTAATATCCGTATTTGACATTTCAGGAACCGTTTCTAAAAAATTACGGTCAATAAAAGAAAGTGTTGAAATGCTGTTTGTCACACAATGTGACTGTACTGTGTGCCTCAAGTAACTAAATTCCTCAAAAAGCAGAAATCTACATGACATAAAATAATAAAAACTAAAATCACCAAAAATAAAAAATGTACATTACAGAACCAAAAAAAGAAACCTAAGTGACCAAAAATAAAAAAAGTAACATTACAGAAACTAAAAAAATACATTACAACCTCCCGTCAGTACACATTTTTTTTTAAAATTACACACCTGAAAATGTTATTTATTTAGATAGATTGTGGATGTATTATTATATAGATAGGATGTATATTATATTATGGTATTTATTTAGGTAGATTGGGTATGTATTATTATATAGATAGGATGTATATTAGATTATGGTATTTATTTATGGTATTCATTTAGATGTATTGGGAATGTATTATTATATAGATAGGATGTATATTAGATTATGGTATTTATTTAGATAGATTGTGTAATGTATATTAGATAGTGGTGTATTGTATTGTAATTGTATGTAATTGTATTGTAATTGTATGTATTTGTATTGTATGTATTTGTATTATATGTATTTCCTTTTCTGGTGTGTATTTTTATTTTTTTCTGTAGTGAGGGGGGGTTGTAATGTTTTTTTTTTTTGTGTAATGTTCCTTTTTTTGTGTGACTTTAGGCTTTTTTATTTTCTGTAATTAGAGTGGTGGGGGTTAATAGGGGGTAGGTAGTGTAGATGTTAATAGGTTAGTGTAGAGGGTGTTTAGTTGATCTGTAATGTTTTATTGGGGGGGTCTAGTGCAGTATAGTGTTAATACTTAGTGTCATGATGATCCTTGAGGACCATCATGGCACTTATGTGGTTAATGTAGTGTTGTAACAGGCCCATAATGGTGTTAATATACCCTTATGGGACTGATGGGGTTAAATAGAGGCTTATGGGGGTCTGTATTGCCCCCATAAGTGACAGTGTTAATGAAGGGCTTATGGGGTTCTGTATTGACCCCCATGAGTGACAGGCTTAATGAAGGGCTTATGGAGGTCTCTATTGACCTCCAGGAGTGACAGGGTTAATGAGGGTTTTATGGGGGTCTGTATTGACCCCCATGATTGACAGGGAGACAGTGTATTTTTTTTTCTTTTACAACGGGTCCTTTAAGGACCTGTAACGCAGGGATTTTGAATTTCGATTGCAGCGGGGGCCCCCAATCGTGTGCAATCGGGACCCCCACTGCAATGGTTAATGTGGGGTTAATGCAGGGCTCGGAGCTTATCTTGGATCCCCTGCAATTAATCCGGGTTTCCGAGCTTATCTCGGATCCCTTCTTGGGTAAGTTGTACGTGGCTGAGCGGTCCTGGGTCTTTAAGCCTCGTTTTCTTTTTTTTCGGCGGCCATTTTTTCTCTCGCTTAGGGGATTTTCGTGTGTTTGAACTCGGGAATTTGGACTTGAATGGAGGTGTAACTTCACTTTCAGAGGTCCTGGGTGCCCCCCCTTGCTATAGGTAAGCTTTTTATGTCGTTTTTGTGGGTATTTGGTGTGTTATCACTGTTTGTAAAGGCGCGCGGGTCGGCCGTTATAGTGGGATTCTTAGTGCGTGTCGGTGTCTGTTACGTTAAGGTTGCCTCATTCCCTCAGTGCTTTGCGAGGACCCGCATTGCAAATGCGACCCCTCGCTTCGAGAGGACCCGCATTTGCGGAAGCGAGGGCCTCAGTTGCTGCCAGCAATTGAGGCCCTCGTCCGCTGTGTGTGTGTGTAACTGGTGTGAGGCGCCTGTAGCGGAACCCATCACTGTTTTAAACTGTTTTATGATTATTATGGTTAAAATATGATCCTACTATATGTATGTTGGTTGATGTTCTACAGAATATATTGGCTCAGAATATTAGCCAGACTTTTGCAGACCTAGGCTAATAGATAATCCTGTTACAGAGATTCAAGAGATAAGAAAGTTGTAAAGGATCCTTGCATTTTCCAAAGTGTTTTCATTCTCTGATAAGAACAAAGAAGAATGATCTAATTAATGTCTGATTGTATCCAAGTTGCCAGGGAGGTGTGACTCACCTATTGTCCTATATGTGTATTGTATGGGGGATATGTGCAATGTCTGTGTGTTATGTGTAAAAACATACTTTTACTAACTTTTGAACCCCTGGTCTGATTCATGCCATTTTTGTATATGTTGTTCCCCTGGGTGAGAGATATTGAATGGTGCGGGACTTAAAGGTGTACCCCCTGTATTTGGGGTACATCCAGAATGTGGTTAAAATTGTGTCTGTTTTAATTGTGTTACCTGTTATTTGAGGGGAGGAGACGTGGGGGTTGAACCATGTATATAATTGGCTGTTGTGATAATTATGTGGGTGTAGCCCTTCAGAGGGCACCATTGCATAAAAGGAGATTCCCTGTCATTAAAAGTTAGTTCTACTTGACCCTTCAAAACGTAGCCTTGTCTCGTTATTGAAGGGATCGCTATATCATACTGGGGATTGCTATGCTTTTGCATACTCCCTTGAGCTGTAACTACTGAACGCTTGTTCCTGTCGTACTATCCTTGGAGTCTGTGGTGGTTTTGGTGTCCGGTGCAGTGCTTGTAGGCCTCGACGCAAGCTAGGACGCATCCATCAACGGAGGTACCCGGTCGGGGTGCCAGTAGATCCGTTACATTGGCTGGCAGTGGTGGGATGGCGTCCTAGTAAGAGGAAAAGCAGCACGGAGACACCGGTAACGTTTGGAGTTACAAATTGAGGGCAACGCTAGTATCCGTACAGCGCCCCTGGCTACAGCAGGATGGAACCGGCTAGTTTTCAGACAGCGTTCCATCATGAGGAGGAGGAGGCGGCCGCGGACTACAGGGATGCAGACAGAAAGGAACTCATGGTTACAGTACCTCGTATTACCCCACAGAATGAGTTTGGAAGAGAACTCCAAAGCAGACTGGCCTTTTTCCCAGGTACGCTTCCCATGAAAACCTTGGAATGGTTAATGACAGATGTCCACAAATTCATAATGGAAAAGCAGCGGGCACGGGAGCGGTCCATCTTGGGAGCTGCTAACCCACCTCCCACCATTAACCCCCCCCCAGCACTGCGTCCGGGTGGTGGGAACTACCAAACCCCTCCACGGTACATCAGGTGCCACACGTGTAACCAGCAGGGTCACATGCAGAGAGACTGTCCCAGAAACAGAAACCGCTCCACGTGGAATACTCCAACTAATTCCCCTCCCCAGCGACAGTGTGTACCCCAGGGAGTTGAAGGTGTCGTCCTTCCTCCCCAGCAGCAGTGTGTACCCCAGGGGGCCGAAGGTGTTGTCCTTCCTCCCCAGCGGCAGTGTATTCCCCAGGGAGCCGAAGGTGTCGTCCTTCCTCCCCAGCAGCAGTGTGTACCTCAGGGGGCCGAAGGTGTCATCCTTCCCCCCCAGCAGCAGTGTTTACCCCAGGGAGCTGAAGGTGTCGTCCTTCCGCCCCAGCAGCAGTGTGTACCCCAGGGGGCCGAAGGTGTCGTCCTTCCTCCCCAGCGGCAGTGTGTACCCCAGGGAGCTGAAGGTGTCATCCTTCCTCCCCAGCGGCAGTGTGTTCCCCAGGGAGCCGAAGGTGTCGTCCTTCCTCCCCAGCGGCAGTGTGTACCCCAGGGAGCTGAAGGTGTCGTCCTTCCTCCCCAGCAGCAGTGTGTACCCCAGGGGGCCGAAGGTGTCGTCCTTCCCCCCCAGCGCCAGTGTGTACCCCAGGGAGCCGAAGGTGTTGTCCTTCCTCCCCAGCGGCAGTGTGTTCCCCAGGGAGCCGAAGGTGTCGTCCTTCCTCCCCAGCGGCAGTGTGTACCTCAGGGGGCCGAAGGTGTCATCCTTCCCCCCCCAGCAGCAGTGTGTACCCCAGGGAGCTGAAGGTGTCGTCCTTCCGCCCCAGCAGCAGTGTGTACCCCAGGGGGCCGAAGGTGTCGTCCTTCCTCCCCAGCGGCAGTGTGTACCCCAGGGAGCTGAAGGTGTCGTCCTTCCTCCCCAGCGGCAGTGTGTTCCCCAGGGAGCCGAAGGTGTCGTCCTTCCTCCCCAGCGGCAGTGTGTACCCCAGGGAGCTGAAGGTGTCGTCCTTCCTCCCCAGCAGCAGTGTGTACCCCAGGGGGCCGAAGGTGTCGTCCTTCCTCCCCAGCGGCAGTGTGTTCCCCAGGGAGCTGAAGGTGTCGTCCTTCCTCCCCAGCGACAGTGTGTACCCCAGGGGGCCGAAGGTGTCGTCCTTCCCCCCCAGCGGCAGTGTGTACCCCAGGGAGCAGAAGGGGCCATCCTTCCTCCCCAGCAGCAGTGTGAACCCCAGGGGGCAGAAGGTGTCGTCCTTCCCCCTCAGCGGCAGTGTGAACCCCAGGGGGCAGAAGGTGTCGTCCTTCCCCCCCAGCGGCAGTGTGAACCCCAGGGGCAGAAGGTGTCGTCCTTCCTTCCCAGCGGCAGTGTGAACCCCAGGGGGCAGAAGGTGTCGTCCTTTCCCCCCAGCGGCAGTGTGAACCCCAGGGGGCAGAAGGTGTCGTCCTTCCCCCCCAGCGGCAGTGTGAACCCCAGGGGGCAGATGGTGTCGTCCTTCCCCCCAAGCGGCAGTGTGTACCCCAGGGAGCAGAAGGTGTCGACCTTCCTCCACAGCGGCAGTGGGTACCCCAGGGAACCAAAGGTGTCGTCCTTCCCCCCCAGCGGCAGTGTGAAACACAGGGGGCAGAAGGTGTCGTCCTTCCCCCCCAGCGACAGTTTACCCTAACCAGGGGAGACACCAATCTCCCAGACAGCGCAGATGGGACCGTGGTCTCTGCGCCCACAGCTTGTCCAGATCCCCAACTACCGTCACTGGGACAACCGGAGGAGGGGGTAAGTACAAATTCCCCTCCCCAGCTAACTTCTAATGTGGCCCCAGGGTTAACAGAGGAAATGTTAACCCCCACTGACCCCCACGTCTCCCTGGCTACTGAGCCGGAATATGTCCCAAGTACCCCAGCAGAAGAGCTGACAGCGGGGCAGAGTGCAGTAGGCCTCTGCCCTCCCTTTGTCCCTTGTACAGAGCAGGATGTCCTGCAGGTTATACCAGCAGAAGAGCTGGCATCAGGGCAGAGTGCCGCTGGCCTCTGCCCCTCAAGTCCCCTCAGCGTGTTGCCCCATCACCACAGCAAAATATCCAGGTACCTGGTTAGACTTCCCCCCAAAGGAGAGATGTGTGACGAAGTGCCCTTCGCCACTTTGGCTTGGAGAGGACTGTTTGCCAGCCTCCTGCCCTGCGACTATTGCCCTGGTACATATTGCCCTTTGGAACCAGTGTTCGGCCATACCAGAGTGTAAGTCACTCATTCTGGCCCTTTACATACAGGGGGGTCATTCTGTACTTGCCCTGTGTGAACCATGATACCCCAGATAACTGTGCCATGAAGCCCATTCATATAATGAAAGACTATGGGAAAGACTTTAGCTACATGGCAATTGAACTGTGTGAAGAGGATCTGAGCGCTATTCGGTGGTTTTGTGCGCTCAGATCCCAGCTATCTGGGGATATGGGAAATGTGAGTAAATGTGAATTGCAGTAATGCTGATGGGTTGTCAAACTAGAGAATTGACCAACAAATACTTTTGTCCGGACATCCCCAGGCCGATCCGTTAGGATCAGACCGTGTATGCCGGCTTATGGTCACGGGGGAGGTGTGTAGCGGAACCCATCACTGTTTTAAACTGTTTTATGATTATTATGGTTAAAATATGATCCTACTATATGTATGTTGGTTGATGTTCTACAGAATATATTGGCTCAGAATATTAGCCAGACTTTTGCAGACCTAGGCTAATAGATAATCCTGTTACAGAGATTCAAGAGATAAGAAAGTTGTAAAGGATCCTTGCATTTTCCAAAGTGTTTTCATTCTCTGATAAGAACAAAGAAGAATGATCTAATTAATGTCTGATTGTATCCAAGTTGCCAGGGAGGTGTGACTCACCTATTGTCCTATATGTGTATTGTATGGGGGATATGTGCAATGTCTGTGTGTTATGTGTAAAAACATACTTTTACTAACTTTTGAACCCCTGGTCTGATTCATGCCATTTTTGTATATGTTGTTCCCCTGGGTGAGAGATATTGAATGGTGCGGGACTTAAAGGTGTACCCCCTGTATTTGGGGTACATCCAGTATGTGGTTAAAATTGTGTCTGTTTTAATTGTGTTACCTGTTATTTGAGGGGAGGAGACGTGGGGGTTGAACCATGTATATAATTGGCTGTTGTGATAATTATGTGGGTGTAGCCCTTCAGAGGGCACCATTGCATAAAAGGAGATTCCCTGTCATCAAAAGTTAGTTCTACTTGACCCTTCAAAACGTAGCCTTGTCTCGTTATTGAAGGGATCGCTATATCATACTGGGGATTGCTATGCTTTTGCATACTCCCTTGAGCTGTAACTACTGAACGCTTGTTCCTGTCGTACTATCCTTGGAGTCTGTGGTGGTTTTGGTGTCCGGTGCAGTGCTTGTAGGCCTCGACGCAAGCTAGGACGCATCCATCAACGGAGGTACCCGGTCGGGGTGCCAGTAGATCCGTTACAGCGCCTTTGAGATTTTTTTTTGTTTAAAAGTCGTGTGTGTGTTAACACATTGGCCGACATTTGAGCCTCCACCTCCGCAAATGCGGACCCTCGCTTCGCAAGGATCCGCATTTGCGGGGATGTTACGTTGTTTTTTTTTTGGCTGGGAGGTTGGGTTTTTTTTGTTAAAAAGTCGTGTGTGTGGTGTGTTTGTGTTAACACAGCCAACGTTGAGCCTCCACCTCCGCAAATGCGGACCCTCGCTTCATGAGGACCCGCATTTGCGGGAAACTGCGTCCCTCGCTTTGCGAGGGACGCAGTTCTTGCGGTCTCGCTGTGCGAGCCCGCAAGTGTGAGCAACGGCTCGCATGTTCACAACGGCTCGCATGCTCACAACTATATATGTGATAGTATAGTATAGGTTAGTTTTTACAGGCAGATAGGGGGATAAGTGGCAATCCCCATTCTGCCACATCCTAATAGTGTTTCCCTTTTATAGTAGGGTTAGTATTTGAGAAGGGTTAGATTAGCCTTCACCTTTATGCACATTTAGGGAGTAAGTGGCGGGCTCCACTTATGCCACTCATAATAGGTTTTATATTGGTATATGATATTGCACTAACACTTAAGCACTTTATTTCTAAAGTGGTTTGGAGATTACCACCAGCGATACTTTGCACATAGACTTAATAATATTTATGTAATTATTCCAATTTATACGTGAGGGTGTTATTGGCTGCAAGGGCAACTGTTTTATTTTAATCGTCGTTTTTTTATATTGTTATACTTGCTAATAAAATTCTTTAATAAGGGTAACGTAATAGGGCATACTGGATAAAATGGGAGACTCTTTTTTCTTTTTTGTTTTGCTACCATTGAATATAAAGCTGAAGAAACAGATCTGTTAAAATAACCAGTAACTGTTAGAGAAATACATCTAACTGGTATTTTAGCTGGTGTAATGTGATTTACATATATAAGTTGCAGTAAATAAAAAATGAATTGGCATAAAGCCAATTTCATTATAGATACAGTAGTTAGTATTTTACCATCAAGGATCCGCATTTGCGGGGATGTTACGTTGTTTTTTTTTTGGCTGGGAGGTTGGTTTTTTTTTGTTAAAAAGTCGTGTGTGTGGTGTGTTTGTGTTAACACAGCCAACGTTGAGCCTCCACCTCCGCAAATGCGGACCCTCGCTTCATGAGGACCCGCATTTGCGGGAAACTGCGTCCCTCGCTTTGCGAGGGACGCAGTTCTTGCGGTCTCGCTGTGCGAGCCCGCAAGTGTGAGCAACGGCTCGCATGTTCACAACGGCTCGCATGCTCACAACTATATATGTGATAGTATAGTATAGGTTAGTTTTTACAGGCAGATAGGGGGATAAGTGGCAATCCCCATTCTGCCACATCCTAATAGTGTTTCCCTTTTATAGTAGGGTTAGTATTTGAGAAGGGTTAGATTAGCCTTCACCTTTATGCACATTTAGGGAGTAAGTGGCGGGCTCCACTTATGCCACTCATAATAGGTTTTATATTGGTATATGATATTGCACTAACACTTAAGCACTTTATTTCTAAAGTGGTTTGGAGATTACCACCAGCGATACTTTGCACATAGACTTAATAATATTTATGTAATTATTCCAATTTATACGTGAGGGTGTTATTGGCTGCAAGGGCAACTGTTTTATTTTAATCGTCGTTTTTTTATATTGTTATACTTGCTAATAAAATTCTTTAATAAGGGTAACGTAATAGGGCATACTGGATAAAATGGGAGACTCTTTTTTCTTTTTTGTTTTGCTACCATTGAATATAAAGCTGAAGAAACAGATCTGTTAAAATAACCAGTAACTGTTAGAGAAATACATCTAACTGGTATTTTAGCTGGTGTAATGTGATTTACATATATAAGTTGCAGTAAATAAAAAATGAATTGGCATAAAGCCAATTTCATTATAGATACAGTAGTTAGTATTTTACCATCAAAATAGAATTAAAGGACACACATACACGCGCAAATACACACACATACATACATGCATAGTATATAAGAAACTTGCAAAACTTTACAGAATTGTTCTACTGTAGAAAAAATATTCCAAATACATGCATGCAGCAGAACTTAATTACACAAGTGCATTTTCTTTTAGATGATTATTTGCTGGTGAGTTAAATTAATTTAGATTAAGGAAATGTGACCTGACAGCTGGTTTAATTCTAGGAAGCATAATGTTGTAGTTATTATACAAGCCTGGAAGTAGAAAATCAGGGCTTATCAGTCTCAAAAAGGACACCATAAATAAACAAATATACATATTTATGGGGAGGAGATGGGGGGAGGGTTAGTACAGTCAATAGGGAGGTATTGCTAAGTAACTCAAATACAGTGGCAGGTACTTCAGAACTACAGACTCATAATATAAGGTGTATGATTGCTAATGCCAGAAGCTTGCAAGAAAAAATTGGAGAGTTAGAATTATTAGCAGTTAATGAGAAATGGGATTTAATAGACATTACTGGAACATGGTGAGATGAATCTCATGACTGGACTGTTAATCTGGATGGGTATAACCTATTTAGGAAAGATTAGGGCAATGGTAAAATAGGAGGAGGGATTTGTCTGTATGTTAAACCTGAATTTAAGCCTATAGTCAGAGAAGATATTTATGGTGCAACTAGCGGTAATGTTGAATGTTTGTGGGTAGAGTTAGAAAGCAGAGGAGCAAATTCCAAAATAATATTAGTAGGAGTATACTATAATCCCACAAATATAATTGAAAGTGAGGAAATGCAATTATTATTAGAGATTGGAAATGCAGCTAAGAATGGTCAAGTTCTAATAATGGGAGATTTTAATAACCCTGAAATAAACTAGATAAATGAGACCAGCAGTTCAGCTAAGGGGAGCAGGTTCTTGAATACACTCAGAGCATTATCTGGCCCAGGTTATACAAGAGCCTACTAGAAATTGGGCTATCTTGGATTTAGTTATCACAAATAATATTAATATAGTATCAAATGTTAAAATAGGGCAACCTTTGGGAAACCGTGATCACAGAACAGTCTCATTTGAGATTTAATTAAAAAACATAACTGTAAGTGGCTAATGAAACTTAATTTTAAAAGGGCAGAATTTAACGGTCTAAGGGCAGCAATACAAAGTATAGACTGGGACAAAGAACTGGCATGTAAAAATACTGAACATAAATGGACAACGTTCAAATTCTTACTAAATAAACATACTTATCACCATATACCATGTGGAAATAAAAGTAGGAGTAAATCACAACCAATGTTGCTTAACAATGAGAAGTAAAAAACAAGCATTTCAATTATACAAACAAACGGGGACAGAGACTGTTATATGTAAGTACAAGGAAATCAACAAGGCTTGCAAAAAGGGCTATAAGACTGGCTAAAATCAAAAATGAAAAGTTAGTTGCAAAGAAGAGTAAGACTAACCCTAAAATATTTTTTAAATATATTAATGAGAAGAAGGCCAGGAAGGAAGCTATAGGAAGATTACAACGTAACACAGGCCGTCTGATAATTAGTGACCAGGAAAAGGCAGATGAGCTAAATAGGTTCTTTTCTTTGTTATACACAAGAGAGGCAACAGTGGTTGGGTCACTGCAACATAATGGGGCTACACTACCTTCAACAAATAACTGGTTAATACAGGAAGAAATCCAAAAGAGGTTGGAAAAAATAAATGTTAATAAAGCCCCGGGTCCTGATGGAATACATCCAAGGGTACTGAGGGAACTGGGCTCTGTAATAGCAAAACCATTATATTACATTTTTCAAGATTCACTCAGCACTGGGTCTCTACCAGATGACTGGAGAAAGGCAGAGGTGATACCTATATTTAAGAAGGGAGCAAGAGCAAATCCGGGGAATTATAGACCAGTGAGTCTCACTTCGGTAGTGGGAAAGCTTTTAGAAGGGTTAATAAGGGATAATATACAAGAATATATATAATATAGATTTATAAAGGATATCTCATGTCAAATAAACCTAATTATTTTCTATGAGGAGGTTAGTAGGAACTTGGATCAAGGCAACTCAGTGGATGTAATTATTTGGATTTTGCAAAGGCTTTTGATTCAGTGCCACATGGGAGATTATTGAGCAAACTAAGGGATACCGGGATTGCCATAAATATTTGCTTATAGATTGAGAGCTGGCTAAAAGACAGGAAGCAAAGGGTTGTGGTATATGGAACATACTTGGTTCCTCAGGTTTCAGTATTAGGTCCCCTACTTGTTAACATATTTATTAATGACTTGGAAGTGGAATTGGAGTGTGGTGTCTCCATTTTTGCTGATGACACGAAGTTGTGCAAGGTAATTAAATCATAAAATGATGTACTTTCAATCAAAAAGGGATTTGCATAAATTAGAGGAATGGGCATCTAAGTGGCAGATGAGATTTAATACACATCTGGGAAGGAAAAATAGCCATGCAATTTATAATCTTAATGGAGCATATCTAGGGGTATCAGATATTGAAAGGGATTTGGGAGTACTTGTGGACAACCGTCTAGGTAACAGCTCTCATTGCCAAGCAGCCTCTGCAAAGGCAACTAAAATACTAGCATGTATTAAGAAGGGTATAGAAACAAGGGAAGCAAATATAATTCTCCCACTATACAAATCCCTAGTACGCCCTCATTTTGAGTATGGAGTACAATTTTGGGCGCCACTACATAAAAAGTACAGAGAAGGGCAACAAAGCTAATAATGGGAATGGAGGGGTAAGTTATGAAGAAAGACTAAATAAATTAAATGTATTTACTCATATAACCAGGGTCAATACAAGGCTCTGTCAAGGGAACTTTTTGTGCCAAGTGGTTTTCAACTGACAAGGGGACATCCTTTGAGATTAGAAGTAAAAAGATTTTGCCTTAAAGAAAGAAAAGGGTTCTTCACAGTAAGGGTGGTTAATCTGTGGAATTCTCTACCAAAGAAGGGGGTGATAGCAGATTTGATAGATAACTTTAAAAAGGGAATGTATATATTTTTAAATAAAAAGGGCATTAAGGGCTATCCTGGATAAATAGAGAGGAAGTATTGATCCATGGATGAATCTGATCACCGGTATCTTGGGTCAGGAAGGAATTTTATATTTTTTTCCCTGTTGAGACAATTGGCAAAGTTTCACTGTTTTTTTTTTCTGTTTGCCCTTCCTCTGGATAAATTAACAATAAATCTGCGTATTGCAGATCAGAGGAGATTTAAAAAGGTTGAACTTGATGGACTAAAGTCTTTTTTCAACTTATATTACTACTACTACTACAACTACTACTACTACTATGTAATATATCCAACCCCAAAAGGGCACTACTATGTAATATATCCAACCCCAAAAGGGCAGCTTTTCTATTATTTAAAATATAATATTAAAAAAGCATATTTCATCATGCCTTTATCCACTTTTTTTTAATGCTGTAGTTTCTCTTTGTGTCACTTTAGCTCAGAACAACGCTACATATACAGTCTGTACTATTTATCATAATTCCATTGTGTTCTCTAATGTATTTAAAGTGATACAGTTAAGATACTCCTTTATTAAAGAAATGAAAAGTACAAATATAAAAAAATAAAATTGCAATTTGTTGTTATTAATTGATGGAGTGGAACTGTTGGATATTTTAAGTATAAATTGTCAGAAAACGTTCTCCCCCCTACTTTATCTAAGACCATTAATTAACTTCCTCATTTGTGAGGTTATAAAAAAGAAGAGCACACACAGTTGTGAATTTTTTTTTTATATATAATGTTTAAAATCTTATTATCTTTATAATCTACTCAAACGGAACATGCTCTTCTTTATTACACCACTAGTAATCATATTTAAAGGGATTTGTAAGGTTTCTGGATATTATTAGGTGTATAATATACATGTGTATTTATTTCTTTGTTGTACTTTATTTTATTAAGAAGCACTTAAAAGCTCCTTACTATCTAAAATCATATAATAGTCTCTGCATGGGTCTGCCCACTGCAGCGTATGGAGACAGAGTCTGTAGGGCTGGATGTACTGAGTAGGATCCTAGCCTATCAGGGACCATGTCTCTGCAGTATGTTGATGAGAGATGGTCACTGATTGGTTAGACACTGCACATCTTACTACAGCGTCTGGGTTCTTGAGCTGCAAAATACTTTTTAGCACTTCTTTATAAAATTAATTACATAAAAGTAAGTAGATGAACATGTATCTTACATACCTAGTAACATCCAGAAACCTTCCATAACCTTTTAACTGCTTTAGATAAAGATAAGATTAGAGGATGGATCTTTCAGTTAATTTATACATAAAATAATCCCAATTTTGTAATTAATAACACCTTAACATATGACATAATGCTTAATACATTGAGTGCCAGAAGTACTCTTGTGGCCCTATTAAATTCTGTGGGCTTGAAATTTTCTGGAGGTACAGAGCGATTAAATTAGAAAAGCCTGCAAGGACATGGCCAGAATCCAAACCTGTAAACCATGCTGTGGCACGTAGCATTTCTGGGCGTGAACATGATACATTATTCAAACCCGTAGTTACGGGTTTAGACAGAGCCAATATCAGCAAAAGAGACCATCATCATTACGTCACTAAAACATGGAGGTTAAATTTAAATCATTTACGGTTTTGAAGTCCAAGTTGTGATCGGACTATGCAATAGGAAAAAATCAATAAATATAATATTCTATTCAATGCAAATTCTATTATATGTATTCTTAAAAAAGAAGTATTTTTTATTGCAGATTTGCGAGTTTGAGAATGTTGTGCTATTAATTTTAATACCTTTCATTACTTTCCCTATCATTTAAAATACAGTAGTGTGTTTATATTTGCTTTTACAGTGCTACGGACAGGAGTTTAACCCCCTTGCGGGTCTTCTCTAGTACCCGTAGGATTTTTGGCTACATTTGCCATCTACAGGTGTGAAAACAGTTGCGGGCTTGATGACAATTTAATAGCGATTTGCGATTGTAACATTTACGGGATTGAAAGATCATAGGCTAAGCTGCGTCGGAGTTCATATTTTGACAGCCCGTATGGATTTTCAGCCTGTAACCTGCAGATCATTTGCGGGTAGCTAAAAGAGGCCAATTTAATATTTTAATAGCTGTAACTTTTGCGGGCTCCTTTACGGACTTCAGGAACTCAAAATCATCAAATTTAATAGGGCCCATGGAATGTAGGAGCATGCTGCTTATGTATTGAGATTCACTCAGGTTGAGCCAGGGGCATGACTACAATGAATTCATAGAGTTAGTCACCTGGGCTCAGTCACAGAGAACACAAGCAGAAACATACTACAATCATGGACTATTGGCCACACTCAAACGACAGGCCTCACTGATCTAATGTACACATAACAATCACCCATTACAAAATAAAGAGGCAGACATGGTGAATCAGTTTCAAAAGTTTATTGAAACATTATTAATGTACATGTAGCATGTTCAGCAAAGTAGGAAGTCTTTGCTAAAATATAATTAGTGTGGTGCAAAATAACCCAGGGTCATGATTCTGTCAAAAATAAAATAAGAAACCTAACTAGCCCCTACCATTATAGAATAATACATATAACTCATATATCATGCATATTTGTTTAGTACCCAAGAATAACTATACATTTAGAGAATTGATTCACCAAGAATTGAATTTCTAAATAGTGCATAACACCTACATATTTTCTTCATCTGGTCAGTACAACAGAATGACTATTTCCTAGGAGAAGGAAATCCCATTCACAGCAAGTGTTATTGAAAAATTCAAAAACAGTAGGACATACGTCAGGAATACGCAGTGTGTTTAAAAAAAAAAAATCAATACAAAGTCCTGCCCTTTGGACTACATGGAGCTCCGGCAACTTTTCAGAGACTAATGGACAAATTATTATGTTCATTGCGAATATGCAGGAACTTACCTAGATAATATAGTCTCTCACACCACTGAGTGGGTGACATATGTTTCAAAAGTGGAACCCTGAGACAAGCAGGGCTTACTGGTAGCCATTTGAAATGTACACGAAAGCTAGAGCTCCCAATATAGTAAAGTGGAGCAAATAGGAGCAAAGAGGCGCTTTGCCAGGATTCATTTTTAATGGCCCTGATTTTGAGAAATATTTCATTTTGCAAACTGATGCATCTGGTGTGGGTTTGGGTGTGGTCTTATAACATATGGTGGCAAAAGAAGAGCATCCCATCCTGTTACTGCCTCTGGAGCAAATCTACTCTGCGCTGGAGAAAGAACACCTGGTCATAAAATGGGCAACAGAAACCATCCATACCTACTAGGAAGAAAATTCACTATAATATCAAACCATTCTCTACATAAGTGGATGCTGCAGAACAAGAAGAAGAACAGCCCTGATTAAAGACTGCTCTTGGAGTATGGGAAGGATGGCTTATGGACTGATTGTTTGCTGTTTGTGTGGAAATCTGAAGAAATATACAGGGTAGTGATTTTGGTCTGTTTGTTTTGCTCCACCTAGATTTAGCAGGATGAGAGCTGGTTAATGAGGAAAGTCCCATCTTCTTACAATATATATATACATATATATATATATACTGTATATATATATATATATATATATATATATATATATATATATATTTTTTTTTTTTTTTATTTTTTTTTTTATATATATGTATTTATATAAGGGAAGTGTTCAGCAACAGAGATGAAAAATTAGATTTGACAAACATTTAGATGCAAATCTTTCCGTTCTTGTTCAAGCTAAAAGTAGTGCTAAAAGATAATATTGTTTTTTAATTAATCTGTAAAAAAGTTATCTGTCTAAATGAGTTCTATGCCCAATAATATATCAATTTATGTATGTATGTATCTATCTGTGTATATATATATATATATATATATATATATATATATATATATGTGTGTGTGTGTGTATATGTGTGTGTATAGATATACTGTATAGTCTCACACATATATGCCTTTATTTCTGTAACAGAGCCATACTATCACATTACTGCTATGTCTGCCCTTTTATGTAAGCTACTCTTATTAAATATATTCTCTGCTAACACAACTGCCAGCTTTCTCCCTGAGGAATATAAAACTGACAGGTGCTGGAGTTCAAGGATCAAAAAACAATGGAACTAACTTGGGAAAGAATGAAGACTCCACATCTGACCTACAGTTCACTATGAAATAAAATACGCTGTCTGTACTGTATTGTGTCTTTGTCAACAAGTTCTATTGCTTTGTCAAAAAGCAGAATTAAATACTGTATTGTTGGTATGCAACAAATCATGTGCTGCTCTATTTGCTTACATTTTTAGTGCCCAAACAAAGGTATTCCCGTTCACACAGTGAAATATATCTCTTCCAGTATCCATTAGAGTGTGGTATATTTATTAGTTCTTAATATTTGAGAATCCATTATGTTTTACAGCATTTTGTTAAAACACACTGCACATATTTATTCTAATCTTATTTTAGATCTGCACAATCTCATTTTTAGATCTATTTGAATTAACCATTATAAATCATACATATTTTTGTCAGAACAAAGATTACTATGCATTAAAGGGCCATTGTAATAGTTTAGCTTTCGTAATTTTGAGTAGGAAAAACATTTCGGTTTATTGTGATAAAATGTTTTGTTACACTTGAACCTATGCTTCATTTCCTGCCATAGTATGAAAAAGATAGGAGGAGCTCCAACCAAACAAGCAATTTTAAGTTTTTCAATAATAGTCTTGGTGATAAACTGACATTTCTTTAGGAGATTGCCTGAGAGAAAGAAATGATACCCCCTCACATGACTGGATATATTCCCCACTTTTCGTAGAGGGTATAATACATATTTTGTTAAATGTGCGGTGGAGATAAGGTCTCTTAAAGAGTCCTTACTCCTACGTGGCAAGTGATCACTATTTTTTATTGATGACCTGTTACTTAGGGAACAACAGGGCCCCTCATTAAATAAATGGGCCTATAGGTGTGGTACATCCCTCATACGATAGAAGAAACTCACACCCCTCCCTATTAAGAGAGGGCTGGAATTGAGCAAAGATATAATCCCTCATCCTCTGACTTTAAGTGTCCACAAAGTGCCTCTGCCTACTTTTTGTACCGGCCTCTCATCCACCAAGTGCAGGCAAGTGGAGATATGGGGAGGATGATTGGGAGATTTCCCCCACATTCCAGAAGGGTTGCAGAAGATGTCTCCATGTTGACTATCGCCTACAAGGGGTTAAGCCAGTTTACTCGTTTAGTACTAAACATAGCAGGCTCATAGATTTAGGATACGTTATTGGTGTTGTGTTGTTTTAATATGATTGAATAGATATGTAAAACATATACATTTGTGGAATGATAGAAAAGAGGAAAAAAAAAACATTTTTGTCACAACTGCTATTGGTTCTGGCCCACCCAGTGGCTCGTGTGGGTTATCAGGATGCCCCTGAAAGGAGGAATACACCCAGACCAGTATTTAATCACCACACAGGACCAATAAACCACCGGAACCAAGATAGCAGGACTGCAGAGTCACCAACTTTAACTCTAGTCAGCATCAATAACCCCAATGCATAGGGTTATCCCTTCCTCAGAATGAACATTAAAAACTTAAATTATGTATATCGAGACTGAACACCCTTTATTAGCAGGGAAAACTTATATTTATCACTGTCACAAACAAAAACATTCTCTTAGCCACTCCCCAGGCTCTCTTTCCCCCTCGCCCCACCTCTATCAAGGATAAAAGAGTCTCCTTTCTTGCCCTTCTGTATATCGCAGGGGCATCTGCCCCTTGCGCTGTCAACTTTCTCTAAACTGTTAGGCCCATTGATCTTCAGTTACCTAGGAAGAGATAATAGACATGTCTGTGTCATGTTAGTCTCTCCTCTGGCAGTGGGGAGGCCAAATGGTCAGGGGTGATATTGTGCACCTACCTTCCTGGGCCAACATGTAAACTGCTGGAAATTTTCTATTACACAATCAGGTAACTCCATAACTGGACCTTTCTTTTCCCAGAGGCCGCGGTAATACATTTTATTAAACTCCTTGGGGAAAATGCATCATTTGGATACTAAACATGCTATGGGGATCCTCGTACTTAACATTACAATCATACCCCAGGCAATACCAGTCCATGTTAATCCAGGGCCCCCATAATTCAACAATCCTTAAAAGTCCAGTGGGCCCTCTTGAACATGACAATTTTATTATCCTTTATTTATAAAGAACCAACATATTCCATAGCGCTAAATAAAGAAACCCCTTCTGGATCACTGCCTTGCTGTGGTGAAGTGCCTTGTGTACCTCGATAAAGTTGTGAACTATATCATATAGGGTAATCCAAGAAGGGCAGGTCAAAGCAGAGAGCTCAGACAAATCACAGGCCACTGCAGAAGGAATTCACAACCCACTCCAGTATTTTTGAAAAGAAAACCATATTAAGTAGCACAACAATATGGAATCAGAAGATAAGCCACTCAGGTGAGAAGGTCCCTACCACATTACTGGGGAAGAATTGAGGATGAGTACGAGTAGCACCAGATCTAATTAATTGGTGCAGCCAAAGTTGAGAGGATGCCCTGATACAAATATGTATGGAGGGGAAAGGAAAGTCTGCTGCTGCATAGAACAATTCAGAATAAGAACCTTGAACAATAGAACTATGAACCAAAGCAAACTGGACGTGGTCAAAAATTTGGTGGAAAGATTAAGCATTCATATCCTGGGAATTGGTGAACTCAAGTGGACTGGGATGAGTCGTTTAATATCAGACAACAATCAGATATTCTACTGTGGTCAATAATCGCACAGAACAAATGGAGTAGCCCTCAAAATCAATTAAAGGGTGGCCAAAGCAGTACTTGGTTATAACCCAAAAAATTACAGAATGATTTCAATTTAACTGAAAGACAAGCAAATTAACTTCACACCTCCTAGCTATAACACCAAGAAAATACAGGAGATCGGAATGCTAAAGTATGAAAGAAAAATATACCTGGAATAATGGGCAAGTTTGGCCTTGGAGTATAGAGTAAAGCAGATGAGAGATTAGTAGAATTCTGTCAAGATAATTCTCTGGTCATAGTAAACACTCTCTTCCAACAGCCTCAGAGAAGACTCTACACTCACTAGAATCAGATTAACAATATACTTTGTAACCAATGATGGAGAAGCTCTATACAATCAGCAAAATCAAGACCTGGAGCTGACTACAGCTAAGATCTTGAGCTTTTTATTGCAAAGCTCAGAAAAAAACTGAGAAAAAGAGGGAAAATCGTCAGACTAAGCAGATTCCAAATAAATAAATAATATCCCCAGTGAATATGCAGTGGAGGTAAATAATTGATTAAAGGGAATAGACATGCACCTCTGACTTAGGTATTTTATTTATGGTAGATACAATGCCTGAAGATTTTTGGACAGACCGCCCTAGGAAGCCTTGCTGATGACAAGGCATCAGGAGTTGATGGAATACCAGCTGAACTATTCAAAACCATGCAAGATAATGCTGTGAAAGTTTGAACAACTTTGGAAAACTCTACAGTGGCCAGTAGCCTGGAAAAAGAGTGTTCCAGTTATCAAACAATTGCACTCATTTTAGATGGCAGCAATGTGAAGCTTAAGCTCCTGCAAGCTCGGTACGCAAGCTGGGATAAGGGAAAGAGATCATAATGCCAATGTCTGTTGGATAATAGAGAAGTAAGAGAGTTTCAGATCACAACAAAACATGCCAAGTTCTTGAAGAGTTGGGGGTACCAAACAATCTTTATCTGCATCCATAGGAATCTATATATAGACCAAGAAGCCACAGTCTGAACCGACTATGGAACAACAAAATGGTTCAGGATCAGTAAAAGGAGTGTAACAAGGTAGTATATTGTCAACTTATTCATTCAACTTTTATACGCGGAATACATCATGCATAAGGCTGGGCTGGTTGAATACAAAGCTGAAATCAATATTGTCTTAAGATTTTATTGGTGATATAAGTACCCTTTCAACTTCATTGTTAATATGTAATTGTTAAGCCAAAGTTAGCTAGAACTATTGTTATTAGGAATAATCAATGTTATACATGCAGAATAAGTCGAGAACCTACATTTAAGAAATTACACTGAATAGGGAAGTACAGCATATAATAGTTATTTTTTATAATTAAATATACATATTTCATTAAACATATTTTAATGTTAACAGTGGAATAGCAAGATGCTCTGATAATATTAACTTCTTAACACTTCTTAACTTATTAACAAATACGTTTCATATAGTATGCTATTAAAAAAATGTATGATGTGTGTGCATCCAATAGCCACTTTAATTTTTCTATTATTTGAAATTTGAGAGCATACAATTCGATTTGTATCTGGGTGTGAATGAATGTTGACCAGATCTACCTTTATACAATTAAGGGGAAAGCACCACTGTCATATACCAGTTTGCTTATTGAATCATTGGTTGACAGTATAATCAGTATTTGAAAAAATAAAATGCAATGCAGTAGATCTGCTTCCACTTCTTGAACACCTAGGATCTCATTTAATATCAAGGCCGCAACTCACGGTATACAGGCCGTATGTCTGAGGGCTTGCTGTGGGCTTGATCTTTGCTACAATTACGGAACGATTCAATTGAACAAGCCAGCAAGTTATTGTCCGAAAATGAGACCATCTTCATAACGGCAGTATAAGATGGAGATTACATGTCAATCAATTAGCATTCAGAGGTCCAATATGCGATCGGACTTGCAAAACCGCAAAATACAAAATAATAAAAATGAATGCCAATACGGTTCTAGTCCAAGTGGGTGGCCTGATATGTATTTACTCATTGACCCCGAAATGAAACCAATTTGCGAATTTGAGACTGTTGAGCAATTAATTCTAATGTCTTTCATTGATTTCCCCATCATTTACAGTGCACTATTGATTTTTTATTTGCATTTACAGTGCTATGGACATGTCTTTAAACCCTTCGCGGATCCCATCTGGTACTCGTAAGATTTTCTTTTACATTTGCTGTATACGGGTGTGAAAACATTTGCGGGCTTGCGGAATTGTAGCAATTGAATAGCAATTTGCGATTTTAGCAATCGTAACTCTTGCGGATGTAAAAGATCAAAGGCTTAGATGGGGTGTAAGTAACGGTAACAACCGCAGGGATTTCAAGCCCGTAACCCGTAGACGCAAAAAGACGCCAATTGAATACTAAATTAGTTTACGGGCTCCAGTAACTTACAATTTCTCAATTGAATGATGCCCCTAATATATTGTGAAGATATTCTTTGCTAATACAGTTCACATCACCAACGCTCTATATGCTATATTACATTAATTTCTCCAAATAGTGATTTTATTTCAAATCACATATTAAACAAATTAAACCATTTTGCATGATCATCACAGTATCCATTTTTATATGGAAAGTTATTTAATTTTCACACTTTCTTAAAACAAAAACATGTATATTTTAAATGTTTTGGTTAATTTAAATATTTTTTCCCCTTGCCTTCAAATCAGTTATCATTCATTGTATTCTCCTTTGCCAGGTTGGAAGCAGGATGTTAATGATGAAAAGCTATTCTAAGAGTTCCTTTAACTAAATGTTAATGATATATGACTGCTAAAGATAGTTCCTGCACAGCTGTAACAGCACATTTGAGTTTGTGTGGCAGCCAATCTGTCTGTAACTGTAATGAGTGAGATGAGACGCACTGGGAATGTTTTTGAAAGATGTCTTCTTGGGTGGCAACTGTCATGAAACAACATACCTTAATAACACTGCTCAATCTGTGTGCTTGGTAGAGGTATCATCCAATTGTCCAGAGCAACTGGATTTTCCATTTATCTTTCAGTATATTCACATCTTTGGGGTCATTAGATTTGTCTTATATGAGTTAAATAAAACAACATTCTAGGAAAGTATTCATCACAATATAGACATTTTGATGAATAGGCTTAAAGGGACATGAAAATATTTTTTCCTGTGTTGCAACAGAAAGAGGATATTTAATAAAGTGTCCAATTGCGTTTTCTTTTTATCAATTGAAAGTCTCAGAAGAGAAAAGCTTATTACAAATTTTAACAGCTCTTGGGTGCTTGTCCTCTCCCAGCCAATGAGATCTACAGACTAAATTGTGCTCTTTGGCTTTCATGTTAGTTTACATGAAGTTTAAAGTTTGTTTTATAATTTTTCACACAAAAAATCTACTTTTGTAATGTTTAATAAATGCTATTTTAAATGCATGAAAAAAACAGTAGCGTTAAATGTCTCTTTAAGGAACCACAACTTATTGGGAAAAACTGCACTTTTTTGGAGTTAGCTTGTTGCCATGGATTGTTATCTCTACTATTTAGCTATATTGTTAAGTGGCTATTTAAAGAGATCAACATCAATAGAGAAGTTATATGAATCTATGGTTATCATTTCCTTCATGTGTCTAAACCTATTAAGAACAAAGGCAACATGTCTGCTATCAGTAAAACAAAATGTGATGCAATAGTTACAAAATAAATGCTGTATATACAAAATGTTGCACATTAGTAAACCAGGCTCTTCATACAATAATTTTATAAATAGCACTCCAGTGATCTTTTGACAGAATAATATAGAATTAAATATTTGGTTTGGGCTATGTCAGACTAAATATGCACCATGAAATCAAATATATACTTTGTTACTGCAACTATTATCAGGTCAATTGTAAATATTATATGTTCTTAAAAATAACTTTTGAAATTACTAATTAAACCCTAAAATATGTATTAACTATAAATATATATTAATATAAATATATAAATATATATTGATATATATAAATATATTAATATAAATAAGGTTGTTTTATCATAACATCAGTTCTACTTCTGTCTGGGTCCACGCCCAGGATCTTATGATCTAGCACAAGTACGATGTGTACCACAGTCTTGTCCGACAGCCTCTACAACTGTGTGTTCCAAAGACAGATCAGTTAGAAGTTCCCCTCCTAGTTTTTTTAATGCTGTTTCACATGATTGGTTGTTGTTAAGCTCCAGTCTTTCTACCAGCCAATCACATCTCATCTGGGACTATTTATTGCTGCTCCAGCCTCCTCTCAGTGCCTGTTGTAGGTTCCTACCTCTGGTGGTCCTGTGTCTTAGTTCTCTGTTTTGCTACAGTTCCTGCTCCATTCCTGTTCCCTATTGGACTAATATTTTACTGTAGATTTGGATTGTTACCAACCTCATTGGATTCCTGCAGGCCTCTGATCTTTGACTTGTCTGACCATTCTTTCGCCTGTGACCTTGGACTTATTACTTCGGACTTGCCATTCTCTGCTCCTTTGACACTGAAGGGTTTCACTCAGACAGTCCTGACAACTCCAACATAGAAAAACATAGCAGAGGTTACAAATATAGTAACAAAAGTAGCCCTATAGTTACATTATGTCCTTTTGAAGAACTACACTTGATAGTTGTCAAAATATATTTAGTAAGTAACAGATAAGCAAGCCTTTATTTTAATACCTGATAGATGCAATTATGCTACACTGAGAAACACCATATTTTTTTATGACCTACCTCCACTGTCAGAATGAAAGTTTCAATACAGAAAGTTTGAAATGTGGCAATACAAAGTGTCCACGCTTCAATAGGTGTAAAGTAGCTCAAACAGGCAGCTCAGTCAAGTCAATGGAGGCTCACACTGCAGCATGGTTACTTATAATAGATAATAAATCACAGGCTTATTCTTTTTTACGTTCTAAAACATTTTACCTATTATCAGTAGATAATAGCTCCAATATAGGATACAGTGCCTTTTAAGTTTGTGTATGTAAAAAAATATGAGCAGCTACTATCTCAATTTTGTTGCTCATTTCTGAATCTGTAATGTTTTAATGTAGTGCCTAAAATGTAACTCTACTTTTCCATATGAGATTTATATATTGGCAGCATTACATTTGCTTCCCTTCCTTCTATACGACTCTTAGTACATGCTAATATTTGACTTGCTTTTGCAGCTGCAGCCTGGCATTGAGCACTGTTTTGTAATACTCAACAAGCACTCCATAATCCTTTGCTACTTCTAAAATGTGTAATTAAATGTAAAATCTGTGTTTACTATTGTATTTTTGGGGTTTCTAAACATTTTGTCCATTATTTAGTTATTTCAAACAAAACTTATACCAAAACATGTAACACCAGATGCTTTTGTAACCTTGCAGCTCATTTTCACATTACATCTTTAAAGGGCATGATAAAAACTTTGAGAATACCCTTTTATTTTAATTAAAAGATCCCAAAAGCTACTTATTCATATCCCACTGGTGTTAATATTGAATAGAACATGTAGTGAGAGGGTGAAACCACTGTGTAGCAGTTTGTTATCAACTACCTTAACAATGGAACATTAAATAACCCATCTGGCAGCGCTTTTCAGGACAGAATAATAATGTGTGACATGCTCTTGGGTTTTATTTCACTGAATTTCCACTGAAACCATCACCTGACAGAACTAGTTGGCACAGAATTCCTTTTCCCACCCATTTGGTTGGGCATGATGCCATTTAAGTCTTGTGGCCTTCAGTCTCACTAGCACTGAGGATCACTTGACCCTGTCCCATCTTGGTCCTCAAGAACACTGGCTTCCTCCAGGTTATTAAAAAGTTTGTGTTTTAATCATAACTTTTCTAAAAAGCTCCTCCCTGTCTGCTACTAACCTTCTCTAACATGATTAAATTGGCTGAAACAAATGTACTCATTTGAATCTTTTTTTCCTTATTTTTTAATTGTTTTTTAAAAGCTTCAGTATTATGTTTTAAAGCATTCAAACTGTTTATTGGGAGTGAACTTGCACCATAAGATTTACTGAACTTATGGGAACAAACTCAAGTCCTGAAATGACCATAAATTACAAGCTCACTCTAAAACCTTACATATTCTTTTTGCTGAAATAATACATGTGACTTTTGTTTAACCTTTGAGGTAGACGGCCTAAAGAATCCAAAGAAATATGCTGACATTTTTTTGGCTGCATGAAACAGAGTTTATTGTCGTCTGAGGGTGCTTGTGAGTTTTGGTCCTCTAAGAATCTGAAATGATATATAGCCTTTAGGGAAGATTAACAATGAACAGTGAAAATGCACCTTTTAAAAAAAATGTTTTACCTTGGCTTTTAGTGCTGGATTTAATGGTGTAGTGCAGTATTGATGAATTCCATGTCCCTTTAATTTGCTTTCACAGTGTGGGTGATACATGGGAACAACATGAGTAATTGGAATACATTAGAATAATGACTGTATGTTAAACACTTTGAAGCCTTTTACATTGATTGATTTAACAAACATTCGTCCATCATCCACAACCCCCACTTAATAGTAAATTAATCACCCTTGATAAACTTCAATCTTATCCAGTTATCTACTGAGATCTCCTTGTTCCCTCCTTCCTCACCATTCTCTCCAGTTAGATACAGAAAAACTTCCTGATGATCCAGCTCTCAGGAAGTGTCATTTATCAAGAACTTCCACTTTCTAATAACAACCAATTGTAATGATAATCACATATAATAGTTGTCAAACTGCGAATTGTCGTCATGATTTGCGAGCTCGCAAAGCGAAGGACGCAGTTCTGGCCGCATTTGCAGAGGCTCCAACTTCGGCTGCAAGGGAATAAAAAAAAAAATACGACCCGCGTAAAGAGGAAATACGGACTTAAACAAAAGAAAATACGAGCCGCGGGACTTAGAAAAAAAAGAATACGAGGTCACAAAAACGCGTACAGCAAAAAACACAAAAAACAATAAAAAATAAATAGATTAAAAAAACATCACACACAGCACGGGGGGACAGCCAGGAACTCTGGGGGTTGAGGTTGCACGCAAATTAAAGTCGATTTTAGCCAGTTTCGCCACTTCAAAATCGGCTAAGCAAGACAAAAAATGGCGGCGGAGAAAAATTAAAACGAGGCTCAACGACCCCAACGCTCATAAAACACTGACAAGAACGTCCGACTTTTAATTACGACAAGTGGAACGTAGAAAAAAGTAATACGTGGTCGCAAAACTAAGTTTTTAACGGACGAAATGCGTACATTCAAATTCAACACAAAACAATACAAAATACAACAACAACAAAAACACACAGAGCATGGGGGGAAAGCCATGACATCTGCCACTAAGGTTGCACGCTAATTAAAGTACAATTTAATGAGTTTAGACAATTTTAAATCGCCTAACCAAGGAAAAAAATGGCGGATGAAAAATGCGCAAAACACCACCAGACACGTACCACTTTTGCCAGGGACGTACGAGGTATTAAAATACACACTTAGGCAGCACGGAAAATGGTCCAGAACCATGTAGCACATAGACAAACCACGGCATTTTACAACACTAACACTACAAATCTAAAATGGCAATTTACACAACTAAAGCAAAGGTTTGCCCTCGCGCACGCAGCATATTTCTAAAGCACAGCAGGGACATTGATGACACTTTCTTCTCACAGCACCAACAGGCCAAATGTACATTGTATGCTGAACTCTTCAGGCTATTCATTGCTGCATAGATAAATTACAAATAGGTAAAGTATGTTATTTTATTAACTAAATAATTAATTATTAATTATACAAACAAAATGGACATATATATATATATCTGTCTTTGTCATGAGAGCACAAGGCGCTCATAGGAACAAAAGTAAACGAGAGGAGCGGCTCGATATGAGCGCCAAAGGCGCTCATTGCGAGCCACGCGATGAGCGCCGAAGCCGCACATCGCGAGGCTTGCAATGGACACCAAAGGTCCTCAGAGTATAAAAAGCTTTACATTGTGTGTCAAACAGCATTGCCATAGCTTCAGATTGAGCGGCTCGCTATGAGCGCCAAAGGCGCTCATTGCGAGCCACGCGATGAGCGACAACAGCGCTCAGCGCGAGGCTCGCAATGAACGCAGAAGGTCCACAGAGAAGAAAAGGCTTTACATTGTGTGTCAAACAGCATTGCCATGGCTTAAAATTTTATTGCCACGTCATTTTTGACAGGCAAGTCGCTAGTCACATATATAGTTGTGAACTCACGGGCCGTTGCTCACGCTTGCGCGTAGCAAGCCTGCGGCCCTCGCATAACGGCTCCCCCTGCCGCACTGATGCTCCCCAGCGGCCCACAGCACCCCGGGAGCCTGCACGGCTCCCCCTGCCGCACTGATGCTCCCCAGCGGCCCACAGCAGGAGAGAGACAGGATGGGGGAAGGGAGGGACAGGATGGGGGAAGGGAGCCAGGAGAGGGGGGTGAGAGAGGGGTGTAACGAGGGCCGCGGCTCACCGCACCCCGGGAGCCTGCATGGCTCCCCCTGCCGCACCGATGCTCCACAGCGGCCATCAGCACCCCGGGAGCCTGCACGGCTCCCCCTGCCGCACTGATGCTCCCCAGCGGCCCACAGCAGGAGGGAGACAGGATGGGGGAAGGGAGGGACAGGGAGCCAGGAGAGGGGGCTGAGACACGGGGGGGGAAGGGGGCATAGAGACACAGGGGGGGGGGGCATAGATTCACCGGTGGAGGAAGAAGGGGGCAAAGAGAGACAGAGGGGGGAGAGACACAGGGGAGGTAGAGGGGGAAGAGACACAGGGGAGGGAGATGAGGGGAATGAGAGACAGGGGAGGGAGAGAGGAGGGAATGAGACAGGGGAGTGATAGAGGGGGCAAAGAGAGACAGGGGAGGGAAAGAGGGGGCAAAGAGAGACAGGGGAGGGATAGAGGGGGCAAAGAGTGACAGGGGAGGGATAGAGGGGGCAAAGAGTGACAGGGGAGGGATAGAGGGGGCAAAGAGTGACAGGGGAGGGATAGAGGGGGCAAAGAGAGACGGGGATGGATAGAGGGGGCAAAGAGAGACAGGGGAGATATAGAGGGGGCAATGAGAGATAGGGAAGGGAGAGAGGGGGCAAAGAGAGACAGGGAAGGGAGAGAGGGGGCAAAGAGAGACAGGGGAGGGAGAGAGGGGGCAAAAAAAGATGGGGAGGGAGAGGAGGCAAATAGAGACGGGGAGAGAGAGGAGGCAAAGAGAGACGGGGAGGGAGAGGGGGCAAAGAGAGACAGGAGAGGGAGAGAGGGGGAAAAGAGAGACAAGGGAGGGAGAGAGGGGGCAAAGAAAGAAAAGGGAGGGAGAGAGAGGGCAAAGAGAGACAGGAGGGGGAGGGAAAGAGACATGGGAGAGGGAAATGTTTGGGAAAAACTTTATCTTGCCGTCATTTTTTGAGGGGCAAGTCGCTAGTAAATTATATTATGTAATTGTGTATATTTAATCTATGCCAAAATCTTTATCTTTGGCTTATATCTTTAAAATCCCTGCCTTGATGGTCTGAATATGCCAGATGACACGGATTTAAGCCTCAGGTGCTTTTGTCATTTATGTTCCAAACAATCTTATTGCATATTTTCACTAATTACTATATTCCATTTTGCCAATCTATGTTGAACACAAGTATGTGTTATATCATTATTCTTCTGCAATAATGTAAAATGCCGGATAAACTACAGTCTAATATTTGGAAAAATATAACACCTAAAACATATACTTTATTGGTCCGAATATAAGCCGCACCTTTTTTCCAATTTTTTAGTTTGCGAGTTACGGGTGCGGCTTATATTCGCGACCGTAAAAAAAATCCCTGCCGATTTGCAAGCTTGCGAGTTACGTGTGCGGCTTCTCTTTGCGAACGTAAAATTACTACCGATTTGCTCGATTGCGCGTTAAGGGTGCCGATTTGCGTGCTTGAGACTGCGTGATTGTAGCAATTGAATAGCTATTTTTTGGTTTTACTGATTCTAACATCCTGTAAGTACTGTAACCAGCCAAAAAAGTTACAGTACTAATTAGAAAGCCTGTTTCTTGCAATGGCTGATCACTTGGAGAGAGTATTTTTCTCTCCAATGTTAATGGTGTGGCTTATATTTGAGTACTACCTTTTTTCTATTTTTTCCCCTTGAATTTTACAGGTGCGGCTTATATGCGGGTGCGACTTATATTCGGACCAATACGGTAATGACATGTCTGACTGAGTGAAGCTTTGTTTTACAATAACAATATAACATGATATTTTTTTCATATTTAATTCTTTCTGCTATTCTGACCTATTAATGTACCTACACCAATACAAAATAACAATTTAATCACATGCTGTTCAGTTAATAAGTGAGCCTCTAAATGTCTTAATTTGATATGTGATTCGAAGAAGTGATGCTAAGAGTGTTAAGCATCAGGCAGTTCCTTAAATAGCTTGCCAACATGTTTCAAGTAGTTATATTAATTTAAGAACCCAATGGTGAAGGGCACACTGTGATCTATTCTAAGTGACTCCATGAGTTATGGATCTCAAACAGGAAGTATATTGTAAGATGACACATTAGCACAAGCTCAGGTTTTGGAAAGTGAATATCAGGTAGGCAATGTATCATTTAAAAAAAAAATCAATCAAGATGTATTATAAGACAGCCTCGGATTCCTTCATAGATGCTTTGCTGTAAACATATTTCTTAAATGATCACTTTAATTATTATAAAGAGTTCTCTAAATTATAGTTAGGAAGCCTTAATTGGAAAAAAAAAAACGTTATTAACATTATACTGTGTGATTTAACAATGAATAATTTATAAAAATAAATCTCTACACCCTAAAGGATGTATTGTGTCTGGAGAGGGTTGTTTTTAGTACTTGTTGTCATGGTGGTAGTGTCCCTTTAAGACCTGATGCAACTAAATTGAACAGTAATCAGGTAAGTTGCTTTATTAGGTTGTTTATGGAGATGCTTCTACAGAGAATAGATACCCTTATTTATTTATTCATTGTATATGCATTTCCCTGGTTTGTTCTCACATTGAATATTAAATGTATTTATCTTCATAACAAAAGACATGGTATAGGTATAAACCTATAAATATTTTTTTAAAGATAAATCATTATATATATATATATATATATATATATATATATATAGTAAGTAAACAAGTAAATAATAAATTTGTGTTCACAGTGGAACGTATAAAACAAGTAAAAAAAAATGTTAGATGCCTAAAATTATGAGAAATACAGTTATTATACTGCATTCTGGGAACCTTGGCAGGGACATGCAAATGTGCCCACAAAGGCTTCGCTATTGCAATCCATAACCATTTCAAACATGGCTTCCCTTTAAGCTTATGTCCACTGTATCAAACAGCTTTGAGCAAAGCTTAGGTTGGATTATACACAAGCCAGAAATCCCACCCTCGTACAGCTGTTTCAAGGTTATTGCCTTTTATCTGTGTGGGAATGGTTCCTTAGCTTGTGTAGTGGATATTTTGAGGAGGTAGTTTACCTCAACAATCATTTAAATTATGGTGGGCAAAAGAGGGATAGAAGCCTCCACCGTACAGTAGCACAGTAAATAAATAGCACATCTGTGTTCACATTTGAACGTCTAAAACAAGTTAAAAAAAAGTTTCATGCCCAGAATTCCAAGAAATACAGTTATTATTCTGCATTCTGGGAACCTTGGTAGGGACATGCAAATGTGCCTACAAAGGCACATTATTATGAATACCAATTATCCTGAATAACTGACGTGTGCAGCACTGACAGCAGCTAGATGGCGTGGTAGTTAGTCAATAAGATGCTGGAAGCTTGGCATGGGTATATGGAGCCATTCAGAGTGCATGGTGGAGAATCCATATGGTGAATATGGTGATCAAGGTGATCCCACAGTTGCTTAATGGGGTTCAAGTCTGGGGAATTAGGAGGCCAGGGAAGTCATTTGGAAGTCATCATTATGCTCCTCCAACTACTACCGGAAAGTTCTGGCTGTATGACATGTTGTGTTGTCTTGCTGGAAGATCCCATCCACTTCAGGAAAGACAGTCAACATATATGGGTGTACTTGATGTGCAAGGATGGATAGATAATCCAATCGGTTGAGAGTGCCCTCCAGATCATAAAGCTGGAGCCACCAGCTTGCATTCTTCCAACAATGGTTGCAAAATGTTTGTTCTCGGAGGTTTCATGTGTGACACTCCAATGTCCATCCAGTCGATGGAGCAGAAAATGTGACTCATCAGAGAAGGCAATTTCAGTACTGTATTGCATATTGAAGCCATTTCTGCCTATGAAGCCTCCTCAGCGTGGGTGCAGTGACCAACGGTTTGCTTCGTAGCCCCTTAACCAACAGGGCTGGCTGTACTGTCATTTTAGGCACACGTCTGGTAGCCCCCTTGTTCGTTTGGATGATGAGTTGCTCAACTATAGAGTGTCGGTTGGCCCTCACACAGCTTTGTAGCCAACATTCACATTCAAATGTGCTGTTTCAGAAATACCGCCGCCATTGGCCTGAAAGAGGTTAGGGAGAGGAACTTGGGCCCAGGAGGTAGGGTACCCTTTTAGCTGGCCAGGGCTTCCAAACTATGTCCTACCAAGTCAGGTTCCACATAGATTGTATGGGGGTCTGGGCTGATTGACAGGTTAAAGCACATTCAAAGGAGTGGTTAATCACAAAACATTGTCTCAAAGGGATATCACTTACAAAGTATTTAACATCTATTGACTTTTGTATATTGGAACAAAGTGTTTCCATTTTTGTTTGATAACCTATTTAACTATGCTTGATGTCTCAATCAGCTTCTCAAACAAAATACATTGAAGTCTATGGGATCTAAACTTGTGCTATAGCCAGTTTTCACCATCTCAAAAACAGATCTCTGTACTAGGAATTAAATGGGTTTCACAGTTGGCTACTGAAGTGGTTACTACTCCATCTTAAAGTGGTACAACCCCTATGTATTAAACACACCCCAAATCATATTATACGCACAATAGAAATTACAGAGGGAATAGCTGGGAATAGGGCTTAAGTGGGCTAGCCACTTAGAGTAATAGCCTTGTACGTCTTTGTGGGTGAGGGGGATCACCCTGGTTTGGGTTTATGCGCAAGTCCAGGTTTAATCAGAACCAGTGATTTTAGACTTTTTGATAGCTTGGATGGTTGTTAGAACAACTGGGGAGAACAAATAGTCTGTGGCTGCAGATAAATGACTGATCTTAACATATTATTGTAATAATCATCTCTAATTTTTTCAAATGTATTGGTGTAATTCTTGGGTACCTTCAACACAAGCATTTTTACAATATACTATACAACATTTTCATACACTTAAAATACACTTCGGCTGTCCTATTTAAATATTTAGATTTTTTTTTTTGCATATACACAACTTTACTTTTAGATTATTTCTAGGAAAGTAATTTGTCTGGATAACACCAAAGTCTTTCTTAGAGGTTTTCTGTACATTATCAAGTTCAAAGACCAGCAAAGATGTTTAAGTGTAAACAGTTTCTGAATCCTAATCATCCATGACTTTTAACTGTCTTTGGGTTTTCCATATAACCCTATTTGCATCTAAGAGAGCCAAATGTAAAGTGTTTAGTCTGGATCACTTATAAGATACACTGTCTAGTACTCTGCTTTCTGTCACATTGAGCTGTGTGTCCCAGGAAAGAAACAAAATGTGAAAATGGAAAAACAACCAGTAAATGTATTACTATATTGGAAATAAATAAATAAAAACTAATCAACTATACAGTTTGAAAGTTTTTAACACAAATATGCAGTGTCACGCCTTGAAAGGGTTTCTGAGTGGGTGACTCTAAAGTACAAACTCTCAAAGAATTTTAAGTAGAGAGGACCTTCACTTGCCCTAGCTTTCCAACAAATATTTCCTTTCTTCATTATTAAGACAATGCATTCATTGATCACATTACAAATGGTTTATGCTCACCTTGGTGTCCGCAGAAATTAAATAGAAAATTATGGTCTAATAAAAAGTTACATGTGTTCACATTTCTAAACGCTGCATTTGGCTCAAATTCAGTTCTTACTGCCATGACTATTACCTCCTGCTTTGTTGTCCAAATGGATATCTCCACTTGTAGCACCAGAGTGATTCTCAGCCTTAAGCTCTTTGACAAACAACCTTTCTTTACTCTCATACAACTTCAGTTACAGTATGAGCAGCATAGAGGCCACAATAATACAAATGGACAATCACAACCGGAGGACAACTAGACAAGACTAAAAGCAATGATCTCTAGCAGTATACCTCTCCAAAAAAACTACCTTATTTGGAGAGGGGTGACATTGAAAAATTCCACCAGTTCTTTCTATCTCTCTTCATAAAAGTGCTAATTTCACACCCAATGTAAGCCATTCATGATACAAAACCATTGTTTTGCCATCTGTGTGATACTATACTTGGGCTTGGGAACCCAGAGACATAAATGTTATTACTTGTTACCAGATCAGTGCTACTGCTCAGGACATGCACTATGTGCTTTTTGCAGCCTAGTCATCCATTTACTTACCCCCCTACTATTTAGTTGCTTCACCCTTACCCCCTTACTATCAGAGTCAGACTAGCAGGCACAACTTGTTTTCCTATGTTAAAACACAATAGAATAGCAATGTATGTGGCTTATTGATTGACCATCTCACTGGGACCAGCAACCAATATCCATGTGAGCTAAGCAGGTAGCTGCTCTGATTGACTGCCATGAACAAACAGCGGTAAGTTAAAAAAAATATTTATCTTGTGATAACAAAGATTGCAAGTATGCGAGTTTTCAATCTTGCTAAGTGCTTTAGGGAAAGCACTGTGTACGGCTGATTTTAAGCTTAAATACGGGGCCCTCCATTTTTTTTGCATTATGTTAATATTGTTTTTGACTTGAACTTACCCCTTTATAGCACGATGTAATATGTTGGTGAGCTATAAATAAAGGAAATAATAATAATATATAGACTGTGTTTGGCTAAAAAAAACTAGGTTTGGACTAGGACACATGTTTCAGGTTGTACTTCTTTATTCAACTGTGGCTATAATCCTTTTTAGAACTATTTTATTATTTTGATTCCTGCAGTGAGGACTCTCATCACTCCAGACAAGTTAGATACAATTTCCACTTCCACAATTCATATTCTGCTCAGCAACAAAGTTTTTCCAGGTCTTTATTGTCATCAGGGCTGGATCTACCTTTTTGGAGCCCCTGGGCAGTGAAGTGGAGTGCACACACTTGCACACATACAGTGTTACAGACATACACACAAACACAGTTACAAATATAACAGATTTACGCATACACAGTTACAGACTCACTAACACACACACATACAGAGACTCACACATAGACAGTTACAGACACCCACGCACACAGATTAATACACAGTTACAGACTCACACATACACAGACACACCCATACACAATTACAGACCCACACATACACAGTTAAAGAATCACATACACATTTACAGCGACACACACATACTGTACACAGACTCACACATAAACTATTACAGACACACTCATAGGTTCACATATAAACATACATAGCCTCACACACACACACAGGCTCACACATCCACATACATAGGCTCACACACACAGAGGCTCACGCATACAAAAACATAGGCTCACACAGGCTCACACATACATAAATTCACACATAAACATATATAGACTAACACAGGCTCACACATACACACACATAGACTCACACATACATAGACTCACACATACATAGGCTCACACATACACATGCATAGACTCACACATACATATGTTCACACATACACAGACTCACACATAGTCACACATACATAGGCTCATGCATACACATACATAGACTCACACATACATAGGCTCACACATACATAGGATCACACATACATAGGATCACACATACACATATATAGGATCACACATACATATACTCACACATACACAAGATTACTTATACACATGATCACACATACATAGGCTCACACATATACTGTACATACATAGACTCACACATACATAGGCTCACACATACACATATATAGGATCACACATACACAATATTTCTTATACACATACATAGGATCACACATACAGAGGTTCACACATACATAGGCTCAAACATACACAGACTCACACATACTCACACATACACATATATAGGATCACACATACATAGGCTCACACATATACATACATAGACTCACACATACATAGGCTCACACATACACATATATAGGATCACACATACATAGGCTCACACATATACATACATAGACTCACACATACATAGGCTCACACATACACATATATAGGATCACACATACACAATATTTCTTATACACATACATAGGATCACACATACATAGGCTCAAACATACACAGACTCACACATACTCACACATACATAGGCTCATGCATACACATACATAGAGTAACATACAAAGACCCACACATACATAGGCTCACACATATACATACATAGACTCACACATACATAGGCTCACACATACATAGGATCACACATACACAAGATCACGTATACACATGATCACATATACACATACATAGGATCACACATACAGAGGCTCACACATACATTACATAGGCTCACACACACATAGGCTCACACATACACAGACCCGCACATACACAGGCTCACATATACATAGGCTCACACATACATAGGCTCACACAAACATAGGATCACACATACATAGGCTCACACATACATAGGATCCCACATTTGCATACATAGGATCAATTATACATAGGATCACACATACACATACATAGGATCACACATACATAGCAAATTATTTTAATAATTGCCTTGTAAAAGATTTAGAAAAAATAACTTTTAACCTGTGAGCAAATAATAAAATTGAACTGTTTACACAAGATTGTGGGTGGTGGGGCCAAGTTCAATCTTAATATCATTATTTGCAGCTAATGCTCTAGAGGAGATAATATTGACGCAGATGTAAATAATGTGCCGGTTTAACTTAATTAGAACCTAAGATTTCTATATACTGCTCTTGCTTAAAATGTATAATGCTTAAAGCACCAAAGTACATCTTATATATATATATATATATATATATATATATATATATATATTATATATATATATATATATATATATATATATATATATATATATATATATATTTGAAAACATTCATTAAAAGCAAGGAAAAAGTAATTAAGTGTGTTTTTAATGATCAAAAATACTTTTAAAGCCTCTGCTGGATCCTGGAGACATCTATGATGCATTGGTGGAAGCTGTGAATGTGAAAGGGGCATTTTCATTTCTGATGAGCTTTAGTTGCATTTCCTAATGCAAGCAGCGTGCTTCTGGGCCTGTGAGAGGGTATGGGTGTATTGGCAATTTCAGTCAGATTCAGTTATCTAATACATCCTTCAGACTTCTTCCTATTCCCCATCTCAGGAAGTGATATTACAATCCCAAAGTGCTCTTCCAAAGTGCTGCTTTTTCCATACAATTTGTTTATATCCATGGCTTATACAACTCAATACTGTTTTGTTACATACTTCACAAACAACTGTCTCATAAAAGCATTTAAATGGCATATGTCATGACCTGCTTCTTCAATGGGGCTTGACAAGAACCTATTTCAAGCCTACCCCAGCAGGACTGTGTAGTTCTTACTACCTCTGGTACAGAAGATGGCCTCGGGGTATCAGGAACACCATATAATCCCTTAGAAATAGCATTTATGCACAGAAAGACGCTTACACCTGGTTTATGTAAGTAGATACCACTCTATACCTTTCTTAATTGGCTCATTTTATACAATTTTCTGGCACACAAACTGACCAATCAGTATGCCTCTTGCTACTGAGAAAACCCTGTACCTCTGATGAGATCAGATCTCATCCTGTTGATTGTATTACCTCTCATCATTTGAGTAAACACTCAGATTTGTAATCTGCTCAAGACCCCCAGTGTTTGTTTATTTAGGTGGGGCTGAGTGAATCACCAGATAACAATACTGTAACATAATAGGCCTTCATCTTATTTAGGTGGGGGCTGATGCAATAGTCTGCAGAATAGGTAATATGTTTTTTTTTTACAATTCATATTACATGAAACATAATACATATATTCTGCAGAGCATAAACCAAGATACATACAGTATAACAGTGTAATCATATTTTAACCATAAGCACTAAGGAATACATAACCATAATAATAAAACCAGGGTAACTTCCTGCCAGTCAGGCCCAGGCCATAGTGTAAAACAGTCCAGTCAGGCCCTGGGCATGACAGCATATAATATAACACCTGTGTCACAAATGAAAGCAGGAGGGTGTATTATCCTTACAGTCACCCGCTCCATGTTTGCAGCCCAGTAATTACAAAGACTAATATTAACACAGCTTCGATCTTCAGATCTCCCCAGAGGTTCTACATATCCACAAACAGACATATTCATCTGTGTGTATCTTTGCCAAAGCTGTTAATACTGAAAAACATGGGGAAGCAGTAAGAGCAGTGGGAGCTGGACACTGGATGTGCCAAATGCCCTATGTCCTGTTCACCTGCTCTTCCTGCTAGAGGAAGGATGTGGGTTGATCTTGAAAGGAAGCACATAAGATAAGTTTTGTTTTTTAGATTTTGCTTCAAAAACTGAGCTCTAAAGAGAAATGAGCATCCACAGGAATACTAACGGAGCTTTGTTTTCACTTCTCGCTAAGAGCCAGCAGCTGCTTAGTGTTTCTCAAAGCAAGATAAGCAATGTGACATTTGTGGCCATTCACATGCATTGATTTGTTTACATATATTTTGTTCTCAACAGTATTACACAGTACTTTGGGGCTGGCCGGGCTCCTAAATAATAATACAATGATAAAAAACTGAAAAGGGGCAGATCAAATCAAGTAAACACATGGTGGGTTAACAGTGACTTTATTCACGGGAGAATTAGTGAAAGATGTTTTTGGCAAGCGGATTGTTATTTTAGCAGCTGTAACATCTTCTTTGTTAAAGTGCAGTGACTGCAGTCTCTCAGAGTATGGGTGGGGTTCTGCACAGACTGGTCTAACTTCAGAAAAACATGTACTATATGTCACACTCTGCTGGGGTATTGGAAATAGGGTCTATTTAAGTTGTATGCTGCCCAAGGCCCATTAAGACCTTTGCGCCCCACACCACATTTGTTTGAGCACACCTCCACCCCACACTCTAGTTATTATTCCACCTATCCCCTTGCTAAAACTGTTAGGTACATTTACAAACAGAATCATCACTACAAATAGGCACTTCTGCCTATGCAACCATTAGTCTATGATGCTGCGATGGCATTTTTAGGAAGCCTGTTGCCCCCTGAAAATGTGCATCAAAGACGCCACTGAAGGCAAATCGTCTTCACTGAGTGAGAAAGTGTTGCTTTCATCCCCTGTACTACATATGCTTGTGAAGTATTCAACAAAAAACATTAGCAGTTATGCAAAATAGTAACATTAAAGCATTTTTAGACAAAAAACTATTTACCGTATATACTCGAGAATAAGCCGACTTTTTCAGCACATTTTTATGCTGAAAAAGCCCCCCTCGGCTTATACTCGAGTGAGGGTCCCCTCAGCACAACATTCCTCTTCCTTCCTCCTCCCCATCATCCTCTTCCCTTCCTCTTTCCTCATTCCCCCTTCCTCCTTCCCCCCTCTCACCTCTTCTCTGTAGCCTCTGATCAGCTCCTGCTGCTGATCGGAGCAACGCAGCGCGTCTTATGCCTATCTCTGGAACCGGCATACGCTAATGATATAACGTCACAAGCGCGTCATGTCATTAGCATATGCCGGTTCCAAAGAAAGGCATAAGACACGCTACGGGGCTCCGATCAGCAGCAGGAGATGATCGGAGGCTACAGAGAAGAGGTGAGAGGGGGGAAGGAGGGAGGATAAGGAGGAAGGAAGATGAGGGGGGGAAGAGGAGGATGAGAGCAGGAAGAGGAGGATGAGGGGGAAGAGGAGGGAAAGAGGAGGGTGAGGGGGAGAAGGGTGAGAAGGGGAGGGGGAAGAGGAGGATGATGGGGGAAGGGGGGAGAGGAGGATGGGGGATGAGGGGGGAAGAGGAAGGTGAGGGTGGAAGAGGTGGATGAGGGGGGAAGAAGAGGATGAGGGGGAAGAGGAGGATTAGGGGGAAAGAGGGAGATGAGGGGGAAGAGGAGGATGAGAGGGGAAGAGGAGGATGAGGGGGAAGAGGAGGATGAGGGGAAAGGAGCAGGATGAGGGGGAAGGAGGATGAGGGGGAAAGGAGGAGGATGAGGGGGGCTCATAATAAAAAACAATGAAATAAATATTCAAAAACATTTAACCTACTGATGCCTCAATTAATGTAATTTTACTGCTATCTATTTTTTTTTTTTTAATTTATCAGTAGCTGCTGCATTTCCCACCCTAGGCTTATAATCGAGTCGATTTTCCCAGTTTTTTGTGGTAAAATTAAGTGCCTCTGCCTATATTTGGGTCAGCTTATACTCGAGTATATACGATATGCTCAGATTATTCTTTTTGTGTCATGGGGATTCCATATTACACTGCTATTCTGCTAGTTATCCTATGGGACTTACTCTTCCATTCAGTTCTTCTGTTAGGCGTACTATTCAGAGAGGCACATTTTCAAAAGTGATTCAATTGAGATATTATCTGCATCCACATCTTTATTCCAATCTTCCCAGATGTCTAGGAACAAAGACAAAATGCTGTTTACAAGTGGATTTTCCTTTACAGATAAAGGCTGATAAAATGCAGAGTGCACTAATTGTGCCCAGGTGAGAAGGCAGAAGTTAGTATAAATGGGGAAGGGGTGAACTTGTGAGCTTGCAAACATTTTCAGTATCAGGTGGAGTTCTAGTGAAGTGTAGGAGTTTAAATAGGGGTAGGGACAAAGAAAAGAGAGGGCAGATTTATAGTGCAAAGGAGGAAAACTTTATACAAATATATTATTTTATATTATTTATTTTTCCCACTGAAATTTTGTAGACAATAATAATAATTATGAGTCAGTCCAGTGGCAACCTCACTCAGTGTACAGCCTGTCATATGTATGCAATACTGGAACAGATGATCCAGGGTCCATGTTGCCTCTCTGGAAGCTCAAATTGGAGATCTGGAGCGGAGAATTGCAGCACTTAGTGATATTGCTCCACTTGAAAGGGGGTTGGTGCTCACTGAGCACAGTTTAGCTGGGCCTAGCATGGAGGGCGGAGCTGGGGCTAGTGAGGATGTCCAGGCAGGTAGCTGGGTTACAGTTACAAGGGGAAGCAGGGGGAACAGGAGGAGGCAGGCCAGTTCTGAGTTAGCAAACACTAACAGATTTGCCAGATTGAGTGAAACTGTTGGGGATGTGCATTCAGGAATGGCAATTCCAGATAGAGCTGTTCCCTCTAACAGCCAGGAGAACAGTTCTACTGAAGGAGTGGGAGGGCAGCATAGGCAGAGCAACAGACAGGTTTTGGTGGTAGGGGACTCTATTATTGGGAAGGTAGACAGTGTGATTTGTCACCCAGATCCCAGCAATCAAACAGTTTGTGCTCGGTGCTCGGGTTCGTCATGTTGTGGATCGGGTAGACAAATTATTGGGAGGGGCTGGAAATGAACCGGCGGTCTTGGTACATATGGGTACCAATGACAAAGTTAGTGGAAGATGGAGTGTCCTAAAGAATGATTTTAGAGAACTAGGTAATAAGCTGAAGGCAAGGACCTCCAAGGTAGTATTTTCTGACATACTACCAGTGCCACGTGTTAGCCCAGGGAGGCAGAAGGAGCTTAGGGAGGTTAATGCGTGGCTAAAGATGTGGTGCACTAAGGAGGGGTTTGGGTTTTTAGAGCACTGGGCTAACTTCTCACTTCGGTACAATCTCTACAGTAGGGATGGATTGCACCTTAATGATGAGGGAGCTTTTGTAGTAGGGGATAGGATGGTAGAAAGGCTGGAGGAGTTTTTAAACTAGTAGGTGGGGGGGAGGGACTAGATATAAGTAATGGGGTATAAAGTGTAGAGGGTATAAGGGATGAATTAACAACTCATAGGGGAGGAGATGTGGGGAGGGGTAGTATAGTCAATAGGGAGGTAGTACTAAGTAATTCAAGTACAGTGGCAGGCACTTCAGAACTACAGACTCATAACATAAGGTGTATGCTTGCTAATGCCAGAAGCTTGCCAGGAAAAATGGGAGAGTTAGAATCTGCATATTGCAGATCAGAGGAGATCTTAAAAGGTTGAACTTGATAGACTAAAAGTATTTTTTCAACGTTAAATACTATGTAACTATGTAACTATGTATGTCATCATTGCGGAAAATGTAAGACAATAGTTAAAAAGGATGTAATTATTTATTTTAAATTGAATAAAAACATTTTGCTCATTATGAAGTCAAGAGAATAATAACAATATGATACTTCAGTGGTCCTTTAAAGGGCTAAAGGACATATATATATGTTTGAAAACTATGAGCCTGATTCCATTGGCCAAATCGTAATAACTTGAACCCGTAATGTAACCTGTAAATATTACGGATATTCAATAGGCTACATTTTGCTACTTGCATTCCAATTGCGAGTTACAGGCTCAAAAGCACTGTGTGATTGTCAAAAATGTAACTGTCCTATCTCCTCCATTGATTTTTCAAACCCGTAAATGTTACCAGTGCCAAAGACGCTACATCGATATTCAATTACAAAAATCCAACAAGCCCGCAATTGCCTTCAAAACCTAAATTGCAAATGTATCAAAAAATTATATGAGTACTAGTTAGGACTCGCAGGTGGGTTAAATATAACTGCAGAAGCACATAAACACACACTACTGTAATTTTAAATACTTGGAAAGCAATGTAATATGGTACGTTTGATATGCAATTCCGCTTCTATAAAATTTTGGTTTATTCTTAAGATGGGGGGAGACAATGAATGCACCAGAAGTTTATATCAACACAATGGGAACTGGCATCTACTGCTGTCAGTGATAGTAATGGAAAACTTGTTAGTTTACAAGAACCCACCCTCCTTAAAAAAATAACAGATGGGTCAGCTGATAGAGAATGGATGTCTACAGAAAAAAATAATTTGGTAAAAAAGATAAAAATGAAAAGATGATGTTTTGTTTTACTTTCTAAACATGTGTTATCCATTATCAAGTTTAGTTATTTAAAAGACTATTTAGAAAAAGGTACTTAAATTAATAGAATATATATCATGGACTAGACAAGAACAATTAAAATAATTAAAAAATGTTGTACTAGGAATCAAACATTAAAATAGGAAAATAAAAAATAATATACGGTAATAAAAAAAAATCACCACTATCATGTCCACTTTTAGCAGACACTTCAAGCAATTGAACTTTTCCTAATGAGTGTTCTAAATTTTTCTCTCACTGAAAATGTAGTACGGTCATTGAGTTTTTTCTCACTGAATATTGTAACTGTGGAATGTTACTAAACAAGTATATCCATGATAGGGAACTGTTTATACAACCATGACTCAAATAATCAACTCCTGAATAATCATCGGGCTATTGTCTTACTATTGTACAATATGTATAAGGTGTACACCATGAAAAACAGTCTGGAATGTAATTAGTAAATGACAACACTAACTTACTACAACCATTTATTTTTCTTCAATAAATTATAGGATGGAAATAAAATATTTATTATATCATTTAAAACAACAACTAATTAGAGGTGCTCAATCTGAGAACGAACAATACCTAAGTAGGATTGCTCTAATCTGGTTACCTACTCAGAGAGTAACCTCTTTTAGCTCACATGTACCCTTCACAGGGAGAAATATCCTGTAGTATATCAGTCTGGTCTCACTCAAAAGAGTGATCCAGCCCCGAAATACCAGGCAATTCTCCCCGAACAGGAGAAACAGTAAACCCCAGACATATGTTTCGACCTCTCTTGGGCCTCATCAGTGAGGTGCAGCTGTACTTCCTAAGGCACGGTGAGCAAGGAGTCCACTTTTGGAGCCCCCTATCACAGAAAGAAAAAACCCTAAGGGTCATTTGTATACACAACAACAAATTAGAGGTGCTCAATCTGAGAAACAATTTGTTGTTGTGTATCATTTAAAACAATACAGATCTACATTTTCTAGCTTGGAATAGGTGGGTTATAAACATTTTTCAGAAACTAATGTAAGTTAAAAATGAACACAAATTGTATAACAAGTCATTTAAGAGATGCATGTATAAAGTAAGCTTACTTCATATGAAAAAGCTCATAATAAGAGCAACATTTCATAACCTGAAAAGATCTTTTTCTAGAAGAAAATATGTTTTGGATCCTGGCATTAATCACAGTGGTCACTAAGAAAAATGTATTCAAATACGGTCCACAATCTACTCATTGAAGCCTCAATTTTATTGCTCTTGTAAGCATAAATCTGAGTGAAGTGCACTTGGAAATCACCAACGAGCTACCACATCACACATGTAATCTAATCTCTGAGAAATGCCTTCCAAATGCCCCTAATATTGTATGCCTGAGTACATGTCCTATTGATATTCTGAAAAGACTCCAGCAGTGAGATCCAAGCACTCGCAGGTTTATATATCTTAGTTTATATAAGCCATGGAGGTCTAGGTAGTAAGACGGCTTGCATGTATGTTTCACCAGTCCCCCATGATAGGGGTTAACGTTTAGTTGCCACAGAGGTCCTTTAAGGACCTCTGTGGCACAGGGTTACTTCTTAGGTCTCAATAGACTCCCATGGTCATACTGTGGCGATTGGGTGTGAATGGGGGAGGGAAACCCCAGTGGTTCCATTTCCTACATGGGAGGGGGAATCCCTGGGGTTCCCTCCAGAATGGGGGGTGCACTTGGGGTTCCCCTATTTACAGTACTTTAAATGGGTGAATCGTAGGGATCCCAAGGCTCATAGGAGGTAGGAATTTTTACCTGGGGTTGTATGCTCTTAGGTGGACTATTAACCCCTTAATTGTGTTAGATATAAGGAATCAATATCCTATTCAATTGAGGTGTTATAAGCTTTTCATCTTCAGATCTAACTCTTGATTCATTTTCAGAGGCATTTTTGTGCCTGTAAAGGTGGGTCTGAGTGTGCATAACTTTAGGTAGGAAAAAAAGGGGTTGCTAAGCCACGTAAAAATTGATATTTATGTCCTGAAAGAAAATTTGACTGTGATAGGGCAAAATAAATTAGTAAAATTGAGTATTTTTCCCTAATCAGCGCTGCTTTCACATATCGCTGAAAAAAGGCTCAATATGATTGGGACCTTATTAGGCTGAGGAGCAATCTGCTACTTAAGAAAAAAAAAGATTTCCATAGTGCCCTGCATCTCTTCCTTCTATAATGCTTGAAAACTTCAAGATCACAGTCATTATTTTTCAAACAACTTTTCCAATGCATGTATGATTACAAACTTTGGTCAGGAAAATTTTCCTTAAAAAAAGATTTTGTATTTAAAAAAATGAACAGCAATTTAAATCTTTTAAGTACTTCACCTGCATAGTAAATAAAATGGAGCACAGAATCATTGAAGGATATGGGCTGTAAAATGGACTCTGATTAATTGCTAGGATACATAAACTGCTGAATAATGGAATTTTATCCAAGTCTTCATCCCTTGCTTTTTACAGGGATTTATTTGAAGCATTTTCAGAAGAGAAAATAATTTATAGTACAAGTTTGTGCTGGACTAAACTGCTGTCAAGCTTTAATAGTTTTACAGAAACACAGAATAACTGGAAAAGTACTTTATGAAGTCTTAACAAACTAGAGTCAGCAATTATACTCTGGTACCTACCACCAATGGAAGTGGCCAGATTTCAGTTTGCACTTTTTACCATTTTACTACCTAATACAAAAATAATCATGTCTCATATTAAAAATTACAAACTGGAATCAGGCCACTTTCATGGGTGTTACATACAAAATGATAATTCCTGATCCAAATTTCTATACTGAAGAACTAGGACTAATATGAATCTTTATAGTAGTCAAGGCACACTGTTATGATCCCTATTTTATAACTTTTAAATTGTAAATATCTATGTAAACATCTTTTCAATTTATTGTTATTTTGAAAAAATATATATATTTTCTGAGAAAACTTGCATTTAAAATGTAGGGACTTTAAGGAGAACATGGTAAGCTAATGGGGCATGTAGCAGCTATGGGTGGACTCTCATTTACTAACCTTCAAAATATTATGTAGCGGCACAGTAAGTGCAATTAACTCTATAGCAGGTAGATAAACATACGCCATGTTGGGTTCAAATTGAAAGGTACATCCTATTGCAATATACTATACCTGGTGTGAACTAAGGAAATCTATGAATTCTATAAATTCGGTACAAAGCCCCTATGCAAGGAATTGTACATTTTACTAGGAATCAATCTTTTATGGCATCAGTTATTGAGCATAATATATACAGCTTCACTGGTAAGTACAACACAGATTTTCTTAACTATATATTTTTTTATGTTAATGGTAAACTACTGAATTGCTGAATTGTGGGGAGTTGCCCTTTTAAATTCGAAGCCCATAGCAGCACCGGCAAGCCCGCAAAGGCTTGAGATTCGGCTGCGTTACAGAGCTGTTAAATTGAACAAGGCCGCGAGCCTCAAGCCAGACACACAAACCATTCTTGCGCGCGTTGCATGTGCGGCCGTGAACATGATCAATTAGTCAAACCCGTAGTTGCGGGTTTAGACTGAGCCAATGGCAAAATAAATTGTCATCATTACGTCACTGAATAAGGAAGGTCAGATTTCAAAAGTCTTACAGGTTTTAATTACGAGTTTCGATTGGACCCACATTCCAGAAATAATGCAATGTTAATAAATCAGTAATTATGATATTCTATTACATGCGAGTTCCATTATATGTATTAACACATTGATTGCCGGGATCGATATAACACGGAAATTATACAGAAAAAAAAGTATTTTATATTGCAGATTTGTGGGATTTAGAATGTTGTGCTATTAATTCTAATACCTAACATCACTTTCCCTTTAATTATAATTACAGTAGTGTGCTGATATTTGCATTTACAGTGCTACGGACTTTAACCCCCTTGCGCGTCCTCTCTAGTACCCGTTGGCTGTTTGGCTCCATTTGTGGATTAAGGTTTTGAACACCAGTGGATTCGTAGCAATTTAATTGCAATTTTTGAACGTAACAGTTATGGGGCTTGATAAAACAAAGGACTTGCGGCCTCGGAGTTCAATTTTCAACATCCCATAGGGATTTTTCACCCTTATCCTGCAAGTCGTTGGCGGGTTGCTTTACAAGGCTATTTAATAGCCGCAAGTCTTACGGGCTACGTTACAGGCTACGGTTTTACACGTTCAGGGAATTTAGGGCTGCAAGTATTTCTAACTTTTGGACTTCAAATACATGATTGCAATATATGAAGTTTGAAAAAAATGATGCTTCTTATCCCCACACAGTAAAGGAGATCTAGTCAAGACTGAGTACTGGTCTGAAAGGAAGCTTAGAGGGTTAGCAGGAATGATTAATTAAAGATATATAAGGAAGTTTCCCTGTTTTAAATATTAAAATAAACTACTTACCGTATATACTCGAGTATAAGCCAACCCGAGTATAAGCCGAGGCACCCATTTTACCACAAAATACTGGGTAAAATGAGTGACTCGAGTATAAGCAGAGGGTGGGAAATGTGCTGCCCCCTGTGTCCCTCGTGTGCCCTCTGTGTCCCACTCTCACTCCGTGTCTCTTCTCCCCTCTCCCTTCCCTGTGTCTCTTCTCCCCTCTCCCTTCCCTGTGTCTCTTCCAACCTCTCCCTTCCCTGTGTCTCTTCCCCCTCCCTTATCACCCTCCTCATCCTCCCTCCTCATCCTCAACCTCCCTCCTCATCCTCAACCTCCCTCCTCATCCTCAACCCCCTCCTCAACCTCCCTCCTCACCCTCAACCCCCTCCTCAACCTCCCTCCTCATCCTCCCTCCTCAACCCCCCATCCTCAACCCTCCTCCTCAACCCCCCCATCCTCATCCTCTCTCCTCAACCCCCCATCCTCAACCTCAACCCCCCTCCTCAACCACTTCTCCTCATCCTCAACCTCCCTCCTCATCCTCAACCTCCCTCCTCAACCCCCCCATCCTCAACCCCTTCCTCAACCTCCCTCCTCAACCCCCCATCCTCAAGCCCCCATTCTCCCTCCTCAACCCCACTATCCTCATCCTCAACCCCCTCCTCATCCTCAACCCCCTCCTCAACCTCAACCCTCCTCAACCTCAACCCCCCCTCAACCCCAACCCCCCTCCTCAACCCCCCATCCCCAACCCCCCTCCTCAACCCCTCATCCTCAACCTCCCTCCTCATCCTCAACCTCCCTCATCATCCTCAACCTCCCTCCTCAACCCCCTCCTCAACCACCTCCTCAACCTCCCTCCTCAACCCCCATCCTCAACCCCCTCCTCAACCTTCCTCCTCAACCCCCCATCCTCAACCCCCTTTTCAACCCCCCCATCCTCATCCTCAACCCCCCATCCTCAACCTCCCTCCTCAACCTCAACCCCCCTCAACCCCCCTCCTCAACCTCAACCCCCCTCAACCCCAACCCACCTCCTCAACCTCAACCCCCCTCAACCTCCCCCCTCAACCCCAACCCCCCTCCTCAACCTAAACCCCCCCTCAACCCCCCTCCTCCACCTAAACCCTCCTAAATACCTCCCCCCTCTCCCCTCACTTACCTGCTTGTGCTCCGGCCTCCGCTCTTTGCCCCGGTGCGCATGTGACGTCACATGCGCGCTGCGTCATTAGCATATACCGGGTGCCGGCACCCAATATATGCTAATGACGCGGCGGGCATGTGACGTCACATGCGCGCCGGTGCCGGGTCAAGGAGCGGAGGCCGGAGCACAAGCAGGTAAGTGAGGGGAGAGGTATTTAGGGGGGGTTTAGGTGGTAGAGGGGGGTTGAGGGGGGTTTAGGTTGAGGAGGGGGGAGGGAAAGAGACACGGGGGGGTAGAGAGACACACAGGGGGTTAGAGACACACGGGGGAGTTAGAGACACACGGGGGGGTTAGAGAGACACGGGGGGTTAGAGAGACACGGGGGGGAGAGTGACTCGAGTATAAGCCGAGGTGGCCCTTTTTTGCCTTAAAAAAAGGGCTGAAAAACTTGGCTTATACTCGAGTATATACGGTAAGTGTTTGTTTTCATATCTAAACACCATTTTATTAACAAGTACTTAAAAGCTCTGTTTTCACTTACTCAAACCTTCCAGTAGCTGTGGGGCAGACCTTTGCAGGGACTGTGTTGGAGTAAGTGAAAACAGAGCATTTAAGCCCTTGTTAATAAAATTATCTTTAGATATGCAAGCACTTAGGTAGTTTATTTTAATATTAAAAACATTATTAAAAACATTATTAAAAATACCCTTAATTGAAACTTATTTGAAATACGTGCACCAAAAATATATGGTACTGACTAACAGCCTTATTAAATTGCGATTCGTCCAATTGAATAGGGCTCTATATAAGCACAGAGCATATTTATTTTACAGAAGTTTTTAGTTAGTGAACTTCTATCAAAAAGAAAGGTCTTCACTAACTAAAAACTTCTGTAAAAAAATATGCTCTGTGCTTATATAGAGCCCTATTCAACTGGTTGAATCGCAATGTAATAAGCCTGTAAGTCTGTGTTTGGCAACAGGCAGCCAAGGGACACATGCCATAAAGTCCCTAGCCTGTTCTCTGGAGTGGGAGAGCATGCCCCTCTTCAGCAATACACAATTCATTATATCTCTTGAAAACTAGCAAATAATCACCAGTTGTTCTCATTATTTATTTCTGTATTACCTTTAACATTCTGCTTTAATTGTGACAATGTGGTAACTTTTGACCTATTTATTATATGCAAACCCTCAAAATATGAAATTATAAAAATGAATGCCAATACTGTTCTAGTCCATATGGGTGGCCTGATATTTATTAACTCACTAGCGAATTGCCCGTCAAAAAATGACGGCAATAAAATTGTAAGTGAGCTAATGCTGTTTGGTGTATAATAATGAAATAAATAATACATTAATAAATGAATATACTTTACCTATTTTGAAGCATTCTGTTGAAGAGCTGACAATCTGTTTTGATGTTGCTGCAGCATTAGTGGTGTGGAGCTGCTGTGTAAGCGTGATGAATGTGTGCAGTGTAATAGTGTGCGTGCGCGAGACCAAACCGTTAGCGTAGTTGTGTACTTCCGCATTGTTCTAAAATGGCGGGTAATGTGTGGTATGCGTCTTAGCGGAATATCCGTAGGTCTTTTGTGGTGTTTTGCGTGTTTAGAGTGCTGTAGCCTCGTTTTCGTTTTGTTCGGTGGCCATTTTTTCTGTGTCTAAACTCTTTTATTTTGAGTTAAATTAAGGTGTAACTTGCTTTTTTGAGGTCCTGGATGCTCCCTCTTGCTGTAGGTAAGCTTTTTATGTATGTGTTGTGTGTATTTATTGTGTTTTAAATTTTTTCAAGCATGCGGGTTGCGGATGATTTTTGCGAGGTTGTAATGTGTGGTAACGTGTCTCGTATGTTTTTTGCGTTACGACGTGAAGTTTGCGAGTGTCGCAGTTGCTGGCAAGGAGCGCCTGCTCACAACTATATAAGTGATTGATACCCAAGATCAATATAACCCCGAAATGAAACATAAAAATACATTTATTTTACTGCCGATTTGCGAGCACTTAATTCTAATGTCTTTCATCGCTTTCCCATTCATTTACAGTGCAGTATGGGATTTTTATTAGCATTTAAAGTGCTCCGGACATATCTTTAAGCCCTTTGCGAGGGGGACTCGCACCAATTGAATATCGATTTGAGATTTTAGTGATCGGATCAAAGGCTTGGAGGGGCCTTAACTTGCGAGTTAACCATGGCAAGGAATCAGAGGCCGGAGCCCGTAACCCGATTGGAACCCGCAAAAAGACACCAAATGAATAGCAAAATAAGTTACGGCCTCCATTTCCAAAGCCCGGATCTCCTGATGCCTCGATTGAATGAGGCTCTAAGTAAATTGGCTTTTACTTGAATAAAAGTGCAGCAGAGCCAAAGTAAGCTATTCTACGCCACCAATATTAACCAGTGTGTAAAAGATGGGAGGAAGTTTCCAGTTTAATGATTACGAAAACACCAGCTGTTTCAGTTCTCTCACAATAACATCATATTTTTTTATTTTTTATATTCAAAATATACTGAAACTGTATTTAAACTGATATTTGAAAGTAATGAAAACTCAACTAGTACATATATCTATGTAACTACATCATTACATTTTTTCTAACTTTATTTAAACATGTCTATGACGGAAAATACAAGTACAATGTACTATATAAAATGATGTTCAAATGACTCAGTAGAATATCATGTTCACGTCTGTAACCGGTGATTATATTTGTCATTGCCACATACTGTATCAGCTCCGAACTTGGTTAAATAGAAACAGGAAGTCACTTTAGATTCCATTATATGAAACCACAAAACTGAGCAACCCCAGCATTCCACTAGTACCCCAACTCCACCCATGAAAATGATTCACTGTTCATTCTGTACAATGCTTCGAAACTGATTATCTGAGACAATAAATTAACTAAAAAAGATGCCCTAGTTCCCTAATGGCACTGTAGACTCATAATTATAGTATACCATTTTCAATAATTATTTTTGATAAAAAGCAAATAGTTTAAGAAAATTATTTAAAAAAATATAGCAATTACTTAAATAGCATATTCAATGATGTGCTACAATGGCCATCATTTCTTTCTTTGTTTCTCAACAGGCAGGGTCTTTATAGGCTGAAGCAGTTTTCACTATACCTGAAAATATTGCTAATTACGAGCTCCAGAATTTCAGTAGAAACAACTGAATCTTTCTCTAAATTCAAGGTCCCGCCTACTTGTAGAAATAAATATATAGGAACAATAGCGGCAGCTCCATCTGCAGCAAAATTGGAAATAACAGATAATAAATTAAAGTATGTATTTATTTTATTACATTCTACAATACTTATACCAATTATCATGTGCAGTTCTTCAAAACAACATAGTGTTTCTTTTGTCCCTTTAATTCGCTTGTTGTCATTTGACTTCCTTTCCCCAGACCACAGTGCTACCTTAAAGTGACTCCAGTAATTTTTCTGGTCCTTTCCCTCTTCTCCTTCGCAAAATCTGACAGCTGCAATCCCGCCGCCAACCAACAGATGGTGCTGCCGATTTTCGGATATTTCTACACATAGCATATAAGGCGTGCCGAAAGAAGAGGCCTTGAGCTATGAGAGACGCGCCCGAGGCCTGGGGAGAACATAGCAATGGCCTCACTGTTGACTCAGCACCGTCAAGTTACGCCACGTCGGAAGGGGGAATAGTTGATGCCTTACATCAAACATGATAGCGCCCGAAAATTGACAGCGCCCTCTGCCGGATGCCTCCCATAACTGCAGCTGTCAGTGCTGCAGAAGAAATGCGAAGGCAAAGAGGGATAGATCCATTTTTCTGTTTCATATAAATGTTTTAATTAGGCTTCACATTACTGGTGTAATATTGTTAGCAAGCAGACACTGACATGCTGACAGTGTGAAGTCATTAAGTATTACGTCACAGCTGTGACACTACATGAGAGAGAACAGGAAGAGAGAGGACAGTCCTAGAAGGTGAAAATCTTTTTTTCTAGGAGCTTTTTAGAAGAAGATAGTTAAGTGTACATTTTATTTGTCAATTACATTGAAAAGATTAACATTAATTAACTTAGTTTATACATTGAATATCATGAATATCATGCAATATGTCAGGAGGGGGTGTGAGCACACATCATGATAATTAGGAAACCTCTCTGTCCTTTACTGATCCATTCTGACAGGACAAACATTCTGAGAGGGGGTAATTAACTAATCAACGTCCTTTTTACAATACTCTAGGTTTATATGATCTGCTCTTCTCAGGGCTCTTGGTGCCAGATTGTCTTAGTAGTAAATAATAGATTTGCCATGAAAAATACCAACTGCTGGTGTCATGGCCACCTAATATACAGATGTAAACCAGATAAATACATGGATGCCTTTTCCTTCATGCCATCCCTGCCTCTAAAGAGCACATTGCTTACCACTGCTACTACTAACTCATGAAATAAGGCCCCACAATCACCACTACTAAAACAAGTAACTATTATAAACGCTAGGAAACTGTCCGTCAAAAATGACGGGATTAAAATTGTAAGTCTGGCAATGCAGCTTGCCACACAATGTGAGGCTTTTGCTCCTCTGAGCATCTTTGGCGCTCATCGCAGGCCCGCGCTGAGCACCTTTGGCAACCATCGTGTGGCTCGCAATGAGCGCATTCAGCGCTCATTGCCAACCTCTCCCCCTGTGTACTTCAACTTTCCTGCTTGGCACTGATCACCTTTGGCGATCATCGTGAGCTCCACGCTGAGCATCTTCGGCTCTCATCGAGGGGCTCTCGATGAGCTCTCGATGAGCGCCTTCAGCACTCATTGCAAGCCTCTCCCGCTCGCGGTGCTCATTGTGAGCCCCGCAATGAGCGTCTTCGGCGCTCAACGCATGGCTCTCAATGAGTGCCTTCGCCCCTAATTGCGACCCTTTCTTCCCGCCTACTGTACGGTACGCTCATTGCAGGTTTCGTTATCCTGCAAGTTTTGTGCTTGGGAATACCATGTGTGTCTTTCCACTATCCACCCCCGTCCCTTCCCTGTTTCTTTCTCCTCTGTGTGTCTGCTGAATGTTTCCATGGTGCGCGCTGACTTCCGTTGGTTTTCTAATTCCTGTGTACCTGGTGTTGTTGGTGTAAGTGTTAGTGACTTTGCCGTGGTGTATTTTCTAAGTCCCGCGTGCCTGGCTTTGCTCAGCCTCGTTTTCATCCAGTTTCAGAATTTTTATGTTTTTTTGTCCGTCATTTTTTTCCTTGCTTAGCCGATTTTGTATTGACAAAAAACTCCAAATAAACAGCAAATTCGCTTGCAACTTCACTCCCAGGCTTCCTGGCTCTCCCCATGTGCTGTGTGTGAGTGTGTTATTATTTTTGTTAAATTATTTTGTTTGTTTTTCGGGTTTTTAGAGCTACGCGCTTGGGTCGCAGTTGCGACCCTCACAGTCGCATGCCTCAAGGCTCGAGGCTCGCAGTCGCGTGAAACTTCTTGCCACTTAAGTCCCGCGTGCCTCTACTGCTCACCTTGCTTTGCGAGGCAAGCAGTGCAATGAGCGCAACAGAGCATGCCACTGCACTAGATAGGTTGGTATTATCTAAAGAGACTAATAGTGTCATATCCTAGCATATTCTGACCACATCCTGAACACTAAGCATTACAAAACTATTTATTTTTATTTTTTTGACTACTTTTACCAATTGTTTTTGTTTTTTGCATAAATTACAATTACATTTGTCATATTATGCCAGAACAAATTAAAAGAAAAGAAAAAAATATGTAGATAGAAAAGAGAAAGAAAGGAAAAGTGGGTGAGGGAAGATGGAAGGGGGGGGGGGGGTGCAGCTTAGAATAATATCGTCCCTGAGGTGTCTGTAAATGTATTACCTTTTGTTTTTTGTTTTTTATGCTACCATCCAATACGTAGCTCCCAGACATCCCAACAGGAAGTTTTATTGACTGCTAAAAAGATTTGGTTTGAGAGAAGTTGAGCCTCTTTAGAAAGGCCGGTGATAGGGAGACCTAATAAGGTTTCCTCAGGTTTTCTAGCTTCTCTAGGTTGTCATAGGTTTCTGACCATATGTGGGCTATTTTAGGGCAGTCCCATAGTATGTGCCTTAGTGTACCTGTGGAATTACAACCTCTAAAACAGTTACCATCTAGTGAAGGATTTGAGAGCTTTACAGCCCTATAAAATTTCCTCAACCTGTAAAACCGTAGCCCGTAACGTAGCCCGACTTACGGCTATTAAATTGGCCTCTCAAAGCTACCCGCAAAGGGTTTACAGACAATTTCTCAACACTGTAAAAGACAATAAAAACACACCAGTGGACTTTAAAATATAGGGAAAGCATGGAAAGGCATTACAATTGCTTGCACAATAATCCCCCAATAAAAAATAGGCATTTTTTTTTTTTTTTGCCATAACCAAGGACTCGTCCGGCCCTCTTATTGGGCCACGACGTCCATAGCTACCTGCACTGCTCCCCGTCCAGTTTTTGCTGCCTTTTGCACCATGTTGCTGATTTCGATAATCATCAGCTGTCCTTGCCATAACCAAGGACTCGTCCAGCCCTCTTATTGGGCCTTGACGTCCATAGCACTTGCAACATTTCAGCTACCTGCACCGCTCCGCGTCCAGTTTTTGCTGCCTTTTGCGCATGTGTCTGTGAGGGCATATTTCATTGCTGGAGAGTGGTGATTTTGAATCTGCATCATTCTTGCCGGATCTCCCACGCCGAGGGAGAGGTACCTGACCACAAATATATATATATATATATATATATATATATATATATATATATATACAGTTCCCTACACAGCCCCAACACTGCAGATAAGTTCCCTCATACACAATATACAAGAATATTATAGAAATAGTCAGACCTTCTAACACTAATTTATACATACACAATAACACACAGACATAGAGTTACATTACACAGCCTGTGGATGATCAACCTCCAGTAATATCTATATAGGTATATATCCTCTAGTACAGTGATGTGTTTATATGTACTGTATCCAGCTTACCAGTCCTCCACTGCAATGACAGTCTGACACTTCCACTTCCTTTTGTTACTTTAGTTGTCTCTAGTGGCAAGTCAGTGAACTGCAGTATTTCATTTTTTCAGCCAGAAATCCAATATTTAAGGGTTTTTAACCTAAAAAGGCAGACCATGGGCGACTGCCTAGTTTGCCCAATGGTTAATCCAGCCATGCATACATACATACATACATACATACATACAAACATACACATGCCTTTGTCGGCCCAATGCCCTTTGTCCAGCATCACACATATATACATACATACACATATGTGTGTGTGATGTATGTGTATATGTGTGTGTGTATATGTATATATGTGTGTGTATGTATATACATGTGTGTATATATGTAGGTATGTGGATTTATGTATGTATGTATGTATATAAGTATCTCCTATAGCATGCCTTTTCTCTCTCTTGCCTTCTCACTTTGCTAGGTTTTATTGTTTATTATCCTGTATCTAGGCTTCCTTTGCCCAGACCACAGGGCTACCTTAAGGTATCTATGTCTTCACCATGCTCTGTGTAAAATAATTTGGTGTTTTTTTCCACTTTGTGAAAAAAAGATCCTAATTTGTATGTTCCACCAAATCGTTCAGTATTCGTCCAGACCTAAAGAAGAAAATGTCCCTTATTTTGAAAGCTTGTTTCTATATATGGATTTTTAGTCCAATAATAAAAATAATACTATACTGCAATGCTCTGTTTTTTCATCTGCATCACTGCACTAAAACAACTACTACAAACACGTGGGATAAATGTCTCAGATGTAAATCTGTCCCTGGCTGTAAGACTTCTGTATAACAGGTGATGTAAACTGCTGAAGGACACCAAAATGAATATAGCTGCCAGTTTAAAACTGCAGCAATAATTTGTTCAGCTTTTGAATTGGCTATTGGCCCAATCAGAGCCCAAAACTCAAAATGTATGTGCCACTGACACAAATGAAACACAGTTTTGGCTTCTAATGGTGGCTCCCACTCTCATCAAACATTGAGCAGTACCTGGATTTACCATTAGATTCACAAATTGTCCATAGTTAGTTAGTCTTCTCCGGGTAAGCTCTTTAACAGAAAGGAAAATTAAATTTAGGTTGAACTTGAAATTTAAACCATTAATTTATGTAGCTCCTTCTTGGAACAGTAATGGTTTTGTCTATTTCTAGCATGTTCTAATTACCTTTTCTGAATCTATCTTTTAGGTAAATGCAGAAGAAAATCACAGACCTGACTGAATCACCCAGGAGACAGCAACATGAACAGAAAAGTAATCACTGTCTTGGCTCCTTAAAAATCACTTGCTATTTAAAATAATTATAATCTAAAATAACTTGGAATGGGCCCATAATTTAGACGCCTGTGTGACTGCAATCTACGCGTCATTGTATAGGGTGTTGCTATACTTAAATTATGATTCAAGCAAAAATTAGATATTGTTTTGCCACTTTTCATTTCTAGACATAACGAGGAGACTGGTGGAGTCCGTCTCGTGTCATTATACTTCAGGTTTCATCAAAGTGATACAATATTCATGCCAGATGCATAAATATTTAATCATACGTAATGATACAGTCTATATGCTCAGTGAAAAATGTTCTTGCACAATATAATTTTATTTGATGCTACGAGGCACAGATCAAATACTAATCTTTTCTGGTATGAATATAATGAATGGGTTGATTCATTAAGCCATCACAATGGCTACAATGGGTTCTGAGGGCTATGATGCATTGTAAGCATGCATTGCATCACTTTACATTATTTACTAACCTCCTTTTCCTAATAACCACACAGGACACAAAAATGAGTCTTCTGGGTAGATTATTATAAACCCTGGATCAAAGGTGGGTCTTCTGCTGGTGCACTGGGGCCCTCCTCCCACCTCTGTGTGTGTGTGTGGGGGGGGGGGGGGGCTCAGTGCTGTCACTTTCTCTTTTTTTTTTTTTATGTGCCCCTGGGGGCCCCAGGCTACTCCAGCAAAAAAACATGGCAACAAAGAAAAAAAAAAATGACCCTGTTCAAAAGTTTGCATACCCTTAGTTCTTATACTGTGTATTGCCCCTTCAGCATCAATGACAGCGTGCAGTCTTTTGTAATAGTCTATGAGGCCCCTAATTCTTGCAGGTGGTATAGCTGCTCATTTGTCTTGGCAAAATGCCTCCAGGTCATGCAAAGTCCTTGGTCGTCTTGCATGAACCGCACGTTTGAGATCTTCCCAAAGTGGCTCGATGATATTAAGGTCAGGAGACTGTGATGGCTACTCAACAACCTTCACCTTTTTCTGCTCTAACCACTGGAGGGTCAACTTGGCCTTGTGCTTATGGTCATTGTCATGCTGGAAAGTACAAGAGCGTTCTTTCTGGCAACTCCACCATGCAGCTAATTTTTGTATAAGTATTCTTGTATTGTGCTCCTTGAAACAACCACATTGTCTTTTCCCAGAGCAGCCTGTATTTCTCCTGAGGTTACTTGTTGGTTTTTCTTGGTATTCTAAACAATTCTTCTGGCAGTTGTGGCTGAAATCTTTCTTGGTCTACCTGAACTTGGCTTGGTACCAAGTGATCCCTGAATTTTCCACTTCTTAATAAGTGATTGAATAGTACTGACTTGCATTTTCAAGGCTGTGGATATCCTTTTCCATATTTATGATGTTCCATTACCTTATTACTCAGGTCTTTTGACAGTTCTTTTCTGCTCCCCATGGCTCATTATCTAGCCTGCTCAATCCACACGAGGGCTAACAAACTCATTGACTATTTATACACAGACACTAATTGCAATGTAAAAAGCTACAGGTGTGGGAAATGAACCTTTAATTGCCATTTTAACCTGTGTGTGTCATCTTGTGTGTCTGTTACAAGGCCAAACATTCAAGGGTATGTAAACTTTTGATCAGCGCCACTTGGATGATTTCTGTTATCATTATGCTTTAAAAAGGAGCCAAACAATTATGTGATAAAAAAAATGGCTTCATATGATCACTATCCTTCAATAAAAATTTTAAAAAATTCAGTCATATTTTCAAAAAAAAAAGCCAACATTTGACAATTTATGCCAGGTTATGCAAACTTTTGAGCATAACTGTATATATATATATATATAAATATATATATATATATATATATATATATATATATATATTGTAACAGGGCGCCCCCTTCTGGCGGGGTTTGCGTCCTGCACTTTCTTATCTCTTTTACCCAGGGAGGAGGACACAGCAGGCTTGTCAGAGTTTTACTGCTATTTATTGGGTAGCATAAACAGAACAAAAAAAACAGTGCTTGTATTCAGCGACAAAATAAAACCCTACATAAACGTGCTTACTATACTCAGGAACACCCTAACTATATCCGGCCAGCTTCTCTGGCTCCGGAGAGTGCCACCTTGTGGCCAGGATGCAAACAGTCTCTTATTTGCGTTGTATCGCCACCTTGTGGCCAGGGAACAAACAGTCTCTTATTTGCGTTGTATCGCCACCTTGTGGCTAGGAAACAAAACAGTCTTTTACTGTCTTTTCCTCTACGGCTTCTGCCAATAGTGGGTGAAAACGTGTATTTGTCACCAACCTTTTTATCCCTTGTTGCGTTCGGCTTCCCAGGGTTGGGGTCTTTAGATAATCCTCTCTCAGTGGAGTATCTCTGATACCACAGAAGTCTTCTCTGTAAACAAACTCTGGAATATTATAGTCTTCCTGACTGTCTCGCTCCAGCACAAATCCCAGCTCTCTGGATCCCAGAGGCAGCTGAGCTGTTCAGGGCTTCCTCCTGCAACACACACAGCCCACGGCTCTTAGGCCCAAGCCTAAGTGAGAGAGACTCCACCCATCTCTCTGCTGCTTTTAAAAGCAGTTCACAGCTAGGCTGCTTCCATTTAGCCACTGATAACTGAATGGAATTAACTCCTTTCATTCTCAGGGGAGAAGTCTTACAGAGCTCTCTTGTGACCCCTAATGGCACTCCATCACATATCCTCCCCCTCAGCTCAACACCATGTAGTTGAGCTACATGAGCCGAGAGGCCGTAAACGCTCACTTGTAACCTTATCTTCCTCTTGTCTTCTCGTCTAAGGGGCTCATCTTCATAGGGCATAATATTCTCTGGTGCAACTATGCAGTATGGGCTTGGGTCTTGCTCTATTCTCTTGAGCTCAACAGCACGCGTACTTCCATGCGCCAGGAGAACTTTCCCTTCTTCAATTGATCCATCAACTTTGACGAAGCAAGGCTTGAGATACCCCTCAAATAGACTACCATGGATTTCGTCCACCGCAACATCTATGGGGAACACACCGTCTTGTTCGCCACATGGCACCTCTGGACCTGGTTGGATACTGACAGTATCTCCAAACCACACCTTTAGGTTGTTACACACAACTCTGTTCCTCCTAATCTTCCCATCTACGCAAGTGTCATCTGTACGACCTTTGTACGCAGTTTTCTGTCTCTTCTTTCTTTTCAGAAGAACAGGTTTTCCTTGGTACAACAGAAGCTCATACTTCTGGACCTGAGTAATCGACATCACTTTCTCTTCATTGCTTTGTTTTTCTTCAATTTCTTTTAATAGGACCTGCAGTTCAGATAATTCTGCAGAGAGCGATTTGGTTGTATCATTTCTCTCACAACCGGTTTCTTTTACATGATCTCTATAACGATTTGCCTTGAGTTCCTTACGCTTATGTTTCCATTCTTCTAATTCTTTTTCTGCTTTCTGGGCAGTAGGCTTGTCCTCATCAATGGGTTTCTTTTCAGGTTTACGTTCTTTGACTTGAACGGCCTTGACAGAGGGACGTGAAATTCTCGGCGACCGTCTTAATGTCCGGCCTATGCTTTCCTCTGCTTCAGGCTCCTCAGCTTCTGCAACTGCGGAAACCACAAATAATGCGTCACCTCTCTTCCTCTTGTTGGAGACCCTGATTGTCAACTTGAGACCATCTTTCTGCCTCTCCGATGTCATTTCCTTCCCTTCTGTTCCACTGTTTTCATCTTCAGGTACTAACTTAGATCTATGTTTATTTCTTAAACCTGGAGCTTGCTTCTCTGATTTTGAAGACTTCTCTACTTCTGGAGTTGCAGCTCCATCCTCTGTCCATTGAGACTCAACTACTGAGTTTGCTCTGTCAGTCTGCTTGCTCTCGTTGGGAAGTAATTTATCTTTATGTTTATTTTTTGAAGTACTTGTTTTCTTCTCAGTTTCAGAAGATTTTTCAGTGTCAAGTGATTTGGTCTCCTTTTTTGTTGATGTTTCAGGTTGCTGCTCTGTATCACCCTGATCAGCTAGGGTTGGTGAAACCTTTGTTTCCCTGCTTTCTTCTGGCTGATCTATCACAGCTGCCTCCTTAGTTTGCTTGGCACCACTCTCAACTTTACTAGATGCTTCTTTGCCTACACTCGCTTTCTCTTTATTAGAGACAGAAATAATGTCTTTTTTTTTCTCTATCTCTTCATCCTTGGCACGGGTTTTGTTTGAATCGGTCTTACGCAGCTCTTCTTTTGAAAGTACTTTTTGGTTTGATTTTTCAAGAGATGAAGTAATGTGATCATTTCCAAGATCTGGGGATTTTTCTAAATTCTCTGAGCTTGAAAGCTTACTGTTGTCTTTGAGGTTATGTAGACTTTGGTTTACGTCACTCTCTAAGAGATCTTTCAGATTTTTCACAGTCTCTTCCATAGCAAGCAATTGTTCTTTTAGGTGAAGGATTTCTTCTGTCATTACCGCCTTCCCAGAGATTCTCTGTTCATAAAGCCGTAACTGGTTGTCCTTCTCAATTAATTGCGTCTTTAGAGACTCCATTGTGGCTGCGTGAGTCTTACTTTGCGCCTCATTCTCAGTGTCCAGATTCTGGCATTTAGCAATTAGATCAAGGATGGTTGCATCCCGTTCTTGCACTTTAACTGCCAACTCTGATTTTTCCTTTTTTAGCTCCTCGGATATGGCCAAACTTGATTGAAGACCTTTCTCCAGAATCTCAACAGCTTGGTTTAAAGAGTTTAATTCTTGTTCATTTGTGGATTTGTACTCATTAAACACATTAAGAGTTGACTCTCTCTCACTAATCACCTTATTGTGCTCTTCCCTTAACTGAACCATCTGCTGGGCCTCGCTCTCCAGTTTTCTGGTGAACTTTGCAAGCTTGTCCTCAGTTTGCTTCAATATACTGCTTAGATTGTCCACGTGGTGGTTGAGTCCAGCTATGTTTTGTCTTGATGACTCTTCATTTCTTTGCATGTCTTCAATCACCTGCTCCTTCTGCCTCTTCTCATCTTCCACCCGATATTGGAGTCCCTCAAGCTCCTTGTCCTTTTGCGTTAATACTGTTTTCAGCTTGGAGATTTCCAGTTTCAATGTGGTTATTTGACAAATCAGCTGCTCCTCTTGAGTTTGAGCCGCTTGGTCTTGTCTCTCCTTCTGTACAGTGTTCTCTGAAAGGGATGTCTGCAGATTGGTAATTATTCCCTCTAGCTGCAGTTTCTCAGAATCAAACCGGGCTCTCTGGGTTTCTAGTTCTGCATTGGTGGAGCTCTTCTCTTGTTCTAGCTTGGTGATCTGTACTTGGAGGGCTGTACACCTAGCAGTGATTTCAGCTACTTCCTGGGTCAATCCTTCCGTCTTCAGGATGTCCCCCATGTTTTCCAGCTTAGACTTGGGAGGATTCTTCCTCTGCTCCCAAATTGGCATCAGTTTCTCATTCCTGTAGGACACTCTGTAGTCCTCAAATGCAGGCATCCTCCGCCATTCAGGAATATAGTCTGGCATCACCTTTACCTCTCGCTGGTCTGGTTTGGTATGACACCTCTCCATGCTCTGCGTCATATGTCCTGTCTGGGACAGTGTGTACTCCTTGAGTTTTTCTGCATTGCGGTCAGCCCGTTTCTTTTCTCTGTTATAAGCAGCTTCCACTTCTCTGAACTGTTTTTTTATCATCTCTAAGTCGGATGCACTTTGCGAGTAGCTGGCCTTTTCCACTTGAAGTGAAGACTCAAGGTCCAGGATCCGCAACTGGATAACTTCAGAGTTAACCTTAGACTCCCGATGGGCTGCTCTTTCCGATTCGATATCTTCTTCCAGTCTTTTTACTGTGTGTGCTGCTGTCTCCAGTTCCAGAATCAGTCTCTCCTCTTTCTCACGACTGTTTTCCAGCTCACTCTTCTGACGTGAGAAGTTATCCATGGCAACATTTTTCTCTGCTTCCATTTCATGTAGCTGCTTGTGCAACTCTTGAACCTTCCTGTTTTGGGACTGGATAACAGATTCCATTTCTTTCTTCATCTCCTGCTCTCTCATCTGAAGCTCCTCAATCTTGACTTTAAATTGTCCTTGGAGCCTTGAAGAATGCTGTTTCTCCTCCTCTAAGGCCAGTCTGTCTGCACTAGCAGGCTCTTTTGCTTTCTCAGCAATATCTGTTACTGTCTCTGCAGTTTCTTTTGTGTACTCTGCATTCTCATCAGCAGCTCCTGCCGTCTCTGTGGCGGCTCCTGCCGTCTCTGTGGCGGCTCCTGCCGTCTCTGTGGCGGCTCCTGCCGTCTCTGTGGCGGCTCCTGCCGTCTCTGTGGCGGCTCCTCTGTCAGCCCGCCAGTTCCTTGCTTGTCTATCTTTGACAATATCACCAAATGACTTCTCAACGCCAAGCTCCAATGGGGTGTCCATAATATTTGGATGGAAATCTCTCCTTGTCATGCCAGTCGCACCTTTCTCGTGTGGTTGAAGTATAGGAGCACTTCTCCGGCTAGCTTGTTGCACCCCCAGCGCCTTTATGCTGGCTGTAAAGTACGCCTTCTGTTCATTCTGGGTACTGATTCTCTGTGCTCTGACATCCCGGGTAACTCCAACTCTGGCAAGGATCTCAGCTTTGAGGTCATCATAGTTTTCTTTCTTTTCTTCATTCAAGCTCAGATAAGCTTTCTGAGCTTCGCCCGTCAAATACGGGGCAATGAGGCTGGCCCAGTACCGTTTGTGCCACGCCTCCCTAATGGCTGTTCTCTCAAAAATGGTGAGGTATATGATCACATCATCATCCTCTGTCAGCTCCCAAAGAATTTCATTGGCTCTAACTCTGGCCGCATCTTTACTATTTTGTTCCAGTATAGCTTCATTCTGGGCTAGCTGGATGGCACACTTTCTAGTGAACTCTTGATGAGCAGCTGTGGCTTCTCTCATGTAGATTGTTTCCTCCTCTGCTTGTCGCTGCTGTTCCTGCTGCAGTTGCTGCTGCAGTTGCTGCTGGTGCTGTTGCAGTTGCTGCTGCAGTTGCTGCTGTTGCTGCTGATGCTACTGTTGCTGCTGATGCTACTGTTGCAGCAAGGCCTTCAGTATATCCTCCATCACTGTACTGTACTGTGGGCTGTCTTCTTGCACTCAGACACTTCACCATCCCACCACTGCCACCAGTGTAACAGGGCGCCCCCTTCTGGCGGGGTTTGCGTCCTGCACTTTCTTATCTCTTTTACCCAGGGAGGAGGACACAGCAGGCTTGTCAGAGTTTTACTGCTATTTATTGGGTAGCATAAAGAGGACAAAAAAAACAGTGCTTGTATTCAGCGACAAAATAAAACCCTACATAAACGTGCTTACTATACTCAGGAACACCCTAACTATATCCGGCCAGCTTCTCTGGCTCCGGAGAGTGCCACCTTGTGGCCAGGATGCAAACAGTCTCTTATTTGCGTTGTATCGCCACCTTGTGGCCAGGGAACAAACAGTCTCTTATTTGCGTTGTATCGCCACCTTGTGGCCAGGGAACAAACAGTCTCTTATTTGCGTTGTATCGCCACCTTGTGGCCAGGGAACAAACAGTCTCTTATTTGCGTTGTATCGCCACCTTGTGGCTAGGAAACAAAACAGTCTTTTACTGTCTTTTCCTCTACGGCTTCTGCCAATAGTGGGTGAAAACGTGTATTTGTCACCAACCTTTTTATCCCTTGTTGCGTTCGGCTTCCCAGGGTTGGGGTCTTTAGATAATCCTCTCTCAGTGGAGTATCTCTGATACCACAGAAGTCTTCTCTGTAAACAAACTCTGGAATATAATAGTCTTCCTGACTGTCTCGCTCCAGCACAAATCCCAGCTCTCTGGATCCCAGAGGCAGCTGAGCTGTTCAGGGCTTCCTCCTGCAACACACACAGCCCACGGCTCTTAGGCCCAAGCCTAAGTGAGAGAGACTCCACCCATCTCTCTGCTGCTTTTAAAAGCAGTTCACAGCTAGGCTGCTTCCATTTAGCCACTGATAACTGAATGGAATTAACTCCTTTCATTCTCAGGGGAGAAGTCTTACAGAGCTCTCTTGTGACCCCTAATGGCACTCCATCACAATATATATATATACAGTGGATATAAAAAAGTCTACACACCCCTGTTAAAATGTCAGGTTTCTGTGCTGTAAAAAAATGAGACAAAGATAAATCATTTCAAAACTTTTTCCACCTTTAATGTGACCTATAAACTGTACAACTCAATTGAAAAACAAATTGAAATCTTTTAGGTAGAGGGAAGAAAAAATCTAAAAATAAAATAATATGGTTGCATAAGTATGCACACCCTTAAACTAATGCTTTGTTGAAGCACCTTTTGATTTTATTACAGCACTCAGTCTTTTTGGGTATGAGTCTATCAGCATGGCACATTTTGACATGGCATCTTCTGTGCACAGCCCTCTTCAGATCACCCCACAGATTTCGGATTCAGGTCTGGGCTCTGGCTGGGCCATTCCAAAACTTTAATATTCTTCTGGTGAAGCCATTCCTTTGTTGATTTGGATGTTTGCTTTGGGTCGTTGTCATGCTGAAAGGTGAAGTTCCTCTTCATGTTCAGCTTTCTAGCAGAAGCCTGAAGGTTTTGTGCCAATATTGACTGGTATTTGGAACTGTTCATAATTCCATCTATCTTAACTAAGGCCCAGTTCCAGCTGAAGAAAAACAGCCCCAAAGCATGATGCTGCCACCACCATGCTTCACTGTGGGTATGGTGTTCTTTTGGTGATGTGCAGTGTTGTTTTTGCGCCAAACATATCTTTTGGAATTATGGCCAAAAAGTTCAACCTTGGTTTCATCAGACCATAACACATTTCCCCACATGCTTTTGGGAGACTTCAGATGTGTTTTTGCAAAATGTAGCCTGGCTTGGATGTTTTTCTTCGTAAGAAAAGGCTTTCGTCTTGCCACTCTACCCCATAGCCCAGACATATGAAGAATACGGGAGATTGCTGTCACATGTACCACACAGCCAGTACCTGCCAGATATTCCTGCAGCTCCTTTAATGTTGCTGTAGGCCTCTTGGTAACCTCCCAGACCAGTTTTCTTCTCGTCTTATCATCAATTTTGGAGGGAGCTCCAGTTCTTGGTAATGTCACTGTTGTGCCATATTTTCTCCACTTGATGATCTTCACTGTGTTCCATGGAATATCTAATGCCTTGGAAATTCTTTTGTACCCTTCTCCTGACTGAAACCTTTTAACAATGAGATCCCTCTGATGTTTTGGAAGCTCTCTGTGGACCATGGCTTTTGCTGTGGGATGCGACTAAGAAAATTTCATGAAAGACCAACTAGAGCAGCTGAACTTTATTTGGGGTTATTTAGAGGCACTTTAAATGATGGCAGATGTATGCTGACTCCTATTTAACACCATTTGGAATGTGATTGCTTAATTCTGAACACAGCTACATCCCCAATTCTAAGAGGGGTGCAGACTTATGCAACCACATTATTTTTCTTTTGTATTTTTCTTCCCTCTACCTAAAAGATTTCAGTTCGTTTTTTAATTGAGTTGTACAGTTTATAGGTCACATTAAAGGTGGAAAAAGTTCTGAAATGATTAACAGGGGTATGTAGACTTTTTTATATCCACTATATATATATATATAAAGTGGCACTGAAAGTTAAGATGATAAGTTCAAATTTAAGTTTTAAGTGATATCCTGAATTTATTTTCTGCAAAGAGTGACTGAATTGCTCATCAGTTACTAAAAGAAAAAATAAACCTTATTTTTTGACTCATTGGTACTATTGTTTATAATAATATTATAAGTGTATTGCCCTGCTAAACTGAAGCAACAGTCATAGCTCTCACGTACCATTTTGTTCAGTACCCTGTGCCAACTTATTACATTCTGCTGTGCTCTATAAAAAAATAAAAAAATAAAAAGCTTTGTAACTTTCAATGAGCACATTGTAACACTTGGAAGGATTTCAAAGTAAAAAATAGATATAGCTTTTAAAATGAATGCTGTAAAAGTTTTGTGGCTAATATCAAGCTTGACAAACTACATAAACACAACCTGCCAAACCTGTAGAGCTTCAAGGTCTTGAGAAAAGAAGCTGAAGACATTGTTTATCAGGCAACTTCCCACTTCGTTAGAAGTTTTAAACATTATCCTAACACAGGCATTAACTACTAAACGATATTTCACTGAACTAACACAATATTTATAAAATTATTCAGGATGGCTTCAATAGCTAGTTCCATAAGATAATTCCCTGCTCCATCATTTTTTATATGTCGATCACACTCTAGAACATATTTTCCATGTCAAATAGGTTTTGTTTCAGACATTTTAGTGTTTTCTTAAGTCTGATATCTTAAGCTATTTTTTTGCATATCATACATTCAGATTACCAGTATCATACTGTCAGACAGCAAACAGACTGCGACACAACACTAAACTGAGAACGATTTACACATTTACATAGATTTTATTACATTCAGTACCAATAACATGTTATTACTAGCAACTTGCCAGTCAAAAATGACGAGAATAAAATGTTAAAGCTGGGAATGCTGTACCTTTGGAGCTCATCGCGTGGCTTGCAATGAGCGCCTTTGACGCTCATTGCGATCCTCTCCATTCCCGTGTATTTTAGGGGCCTCGCGATAAGTTTTACTGCATTGGATTAAGTGTTTGTGCCTTGAGTTAATTGTTACTGCTTTCAGTTAGGTGTTACTGGCTTGCGTTAAGTGTTACTGCCTTCGGCCTCGTTTTCCTCCTGTTATGTTTTTTCGGTGGCCATTTTTTTCTCGCTTAGGCGATTTTAAAGCATGAAAAAACACCAAAAAAAGGCTCAAATTCCCTTGCATCCACACACACAGCCTCCCTGGCTCTCCCCCTGTGCTGTGTGTGAGTGTGTAAGTTAATTTGAGGCATATTTGTATTTTTTTTGTTGTCTTTCCAGTTCTGTCATTCGGCCATTAAATGCGTAGTTTTGCTAGTCTGCAGTTGTATGTATCGACCTAAGTCCTACGGGGCTCGCAATTTCAGTTGCGTGGTTCGGTCGTTTTACTTGCTTCGGTCCTAAGTACTACAGGGCTCACAATGAGCTCCTGCGTTGCTCATCACGAGCCCTGCAATGAGCGCCTTTGGCGCCTTTGGCGCTCAATGCAGACTAAGTCCCACGGGCCTCACTGTCGTGTGCCTCAACTGCTCGCCTCTGAGGCCTGCAACATTCCTGAGCGTTACCAACGGCCTGTAATATCCATAACTATTATATGTGACTAGCGACTTGCCCGTCGCTAGTCACGGCAATAGAATTGTAAAGCAGGTAATGCTGTTTGGTACACAAAGTAAGTATTTTGGTTGTGTGAGTACCTTCGGCGCTCATTGCGAGCCTCTTGGTTGGTGTATGTTTGGTTATGAGAGCTCCTTTTGTGCTCATTGCAAGTTTTGCGCTGATGGGCTTTTGGCTCGCATTGTTAACCTCTCCTCTGGTGTAGTTGTGGTCCTGTAAACACCGTTGGCGCTCCTTGTGAGGCGCGCGCTGAGCGCCTTTAGCGTTTATTGTTTGATTTTTTTTTTATGTGCATGTATTTTGTAATGTTAATTAATTAATTTGTAAAGTTATAAAGTAATATACTATACCTATTTGTAATTAATATATGCAGCATGCAATGTGCTGAAGAGCTAACAATCTGTTTTCATGTTCCTGCAGCATACAATGTAGATTTGCACTGTTGTGGAGCTGAGTGTGTCAGCAATGTGTGCAGTGTGTAGTGTAAATAGGCTGCGTGCGCGAGGGGAAACCGTTTGTTTAGCGGTGTAGTTCTGCATTTTGTAATGGTAATGTTATTAGGTTTCAGTGATTGTTGTAAATTGGCTGCGATTGTGTATGTGTTAGGCGGGTGTTGAGCATTTAGCGTCCCTCCTAATAGTGTATTTATTAGGTCGTACGGGTCTGTGTAAAAGGTGAATATGGTTGGCAGTGTTTTGCGTGTTTAGGGGTCGTGTAGCTTTGTTTTCATTTTTTTCGGGCGGCCATTTTTTCTCTCGCTTAGGGGATTTTCAAGTGGCGAAAATGTTGAAATTATATTTAAATTGGTCTGTAACCTCATTCCCAGACGTCCCGGCTGTCCCCCCTTGCTGTGTGTGTATTTATTTTGTTATTTTAGTTTGTATTTTGTGTGTTTTTTGTGGTTTTTGCTGTGCGTTTTGCCACCGTTAAGTATTTTTTGCATTTTATATTTTTTTTTTCTCAGTGGAGGTTTTCTTTTCTAAGTGTTACGGGACAGAATTTTTATAGGCGATTTTTTCAAAGTGCTACGGGTCTCGCACTTTGAATTGTGTATTTGAGCTTTGTGTTGATGTGTAGTTCCGCAGGTTGTAGGTATGATGCGCAAGATGTGCGGAGTCGTAGGGATGAGCGCCTATGGTGCTCATCTCCACCAGCGCAGTGAGCACCTTCGCTCCCTGTCTAAGTCGTACGGGGTCGTAGGGATGAGCGCGGTTGCTGCCTGCAACTGCTTTGCGAGGTCCGCTGTTGCGGCCTGCAACTGCGGCCCTCGCTTTGAGAGGGCCACATTTGCAGCAGGCTCGCTTCATGAGCATGCAGTTTTAACATTGCGTTACCAACGGATTTTGGCAAGGTTGCGCTGCTGAGAACTATATATGTGATAAGTGATTACATATAATAGTTATAATTTAAAATCCTGCCAGTTTAGCGATTTTGCAGCTTCTAACACACAGCAGGTCGCTGCTTGCTGTCTGACAACATGACACTGGTACTATAATGCCTATCCTTTGTGGAAGAGTCCTTAGCTGAAAAAAATACAGTGCTGTAGGCCACAGGTGTGCAAGATGGCAGCCTACAGGATATAATAGAGGGGGAAAGAGCAGGTACCAGAAGCTATTCCGTGAGTCTCTTACAAGTATTTGACTGTACATTTTATTTGAAATTTACATTGAAGTGAATCAAACTAATTAAATAAAGCTAGTTAAATAATTTTATATACAATAAAACTGCCACAGAATGGCTGAATGCTTCTAAAAAGACAACTTTCCATGGTTTATTACATGTTTACTTCAGAAGAAAGCATATTGTTTTCCACAGAACTAGTTGTTTAGATCAGTAACATAATGTTTTACTCTGGTGTTTTTTGGTGATTTGCTTTAAAAACATTTATTTCAATGAGAGATAAATTGTGTTCCTTCTGTCAGTCTTCTGTAAACACACAAAGAGGCTTGTGCCTGGCTCTTGTTTTACACAGCTTGACCCCAGGTTGCAGATTTTCTAAATTGTGTCTTAGTGAAAAGAGGAAGAAAAGCCACAAGCTCAAGAAAAGGAAGGGAAAGAATTTGTGTTTTTCCCAAGCTGCCCTGGGACCATGCTCATTTGTACACATGTAAAAAGGCCGCACAAAGGCCTCAGAAATACACACAAAGCACCCTGATTAGAGACTGGCATTTTAGTAAGAGCCATTAATAATACTAGAACAGCTTGGGCTGCTGCTTATATTTGATATTTACCTGCTCTTCCACGATGCATTCACCAGTTAGACTTCAATTTGATAAATGAAGAGGGTCCACCTAAAAATAGTTGTTTTGTTATGGGAAAAAGTACACTTTTAAGGCGTCATGGAACCCAATGAAACATTTTTGCACAGTTAGGGTTGAAAATGATGTGGGAAAGCAGTTTACATAATCTACAATAATCTAGAATTGATTTTGAAATTGTTGTTTTTGGTTATTGTTTATCCACAAAAGCATCTGCATAGATAATGATGATAACGGACATTTAATGCTCCATGTTTGAGGAGTCTGGGAGGTACATGGCCCATGCCTACTTTTGACTTGTTCTAAAAAATGATGTGATATTTACATTTTTGTAATAATAATTATGTTTTAATTATATCATATGCAATCTTTGTAATGAATAACATCTATCTATCACATATATAGTTGTGAGCATGCGAGTTGTTGCTAACGCTTGCGGGCTTGCAAATGTGGGTCCTCGCGGAGCGAGGGGTCGCATTTGCGTTGGTGGAGCATCCCAACGTCCCCGCAAATGCGGATCCTCGCGAAGCGAGGGTCCGCATTTGCAGAGGTGGAGTCTCAACGTCGGCTGTGTTAACACAAACACACCACACACAAATTCTTAACAAAAAAAAAACAATATCCCAGCCAAAAAAAAACAACGTCCCCGCAAATGCGGATCTTCGCGAAGCGAGGGTCCGCATTTGCGGAGGTGGAGGCTCCAACGTCGCCTGTGTTAACACACACATAGACACACACGAATTCTTAACAAAAAAAACCTCAAAGGCGCCTCACACCCGCTTACACACACACACGCAAGACTTAAAAAAAAAACACATCAAAGGCGCCTCAAACGACGTTAACACACATACGCACGACATAGAAAAAAAAACACTGCGTCGTACACGTAAAATCCAACTGCGTCTCTCACAAAAAAATATGGCTGCATCGCAAAAAAATACGGCCGCATCGCAAACAAAGTACGTCCGTGAAACGACCCATTCCAAGCGCCGCGCATCAAAACATCACAAACACAAGAAATAAACACAGCGAACACATAAAAGCTTACTTACAGCAAGGGGTGCATCCGGCACCTCCAAAATTTAACTTATACGTCCATTTAAGTCCCAAAAAAAGAGTTTAAAGTCGTGAAAATCTCCTAAGCGAGAGAAAAAATGGCCGCCGAACAAAACGAAAACGAGGCTTCAGACGTAACTATACTACAGTGACTCGCAAGAATGAAATTCATACTATGCGGAACGTACAACACTGATATTAAACACCGTTTTGACCACTACTAGGCACAAAATGGAGAATGGAACGCAAATTGTAAGCTGGAACGCAAATAGCGCATGCGTATTGCGTTCTAACGGTCTAACTTTCCAGAAATGTCTACAAGTTTATAAATACTGCCTACTTTGCACAAAATTCTACATTTCTACTCAGGTGATGAACGGAGTGACTTCATAGTTAACTGCTGCTGTTACTTGAGAAGAGAATTGTTTCCTAATTTACTACTTTACATTGTGCAAATTACAACTGAGAGGTAAGCTATAATATATTACATTTTATTATCAAGACAGGACAAAAAAAAAAATATTTTAAGTATGAAAATGTGATTTATGTATAGTGACATGTGACACGCACATTTATGTGTATAGCCCCTGCAACAAACTAATCTTTAAATGACATTACAAAAAATTAATCATTGAATATTAAAATAGGATTCATGTATAGTGATATGTGACACGCACATATATGTGTATCATGTATAGTCACATGTCACACACACATTTATGTGTGTAGGCCCCCCAAAAAATTTATGTTCATTTAACTATTCATACATTCAATATGATTCATGTATAGTGATATGTGAGACGCACAAAAAAAAAACCATTTAACTATGAAAATGTGGTTCATGTATAGTGACATGTCACACGCACATTTATGTGTATAGCCACTGCAAATAACTAATCTTAATCCAAACTAATTAAACAACAAATCAAAACTAATTAAGCAACTATATTTAAATGACAGTAAAAAAAAATATATATTAAAATCTGATTTATGTATACTGATATGTGACACGCACATATATGTGTATCATGTATAGTGGCATGTCACACGCACATTTAGGTGTGTAGCCCCCAAAACTAAGTAATGCTAATTGAAAGTAATTACAGAAGTATATATTTACATCACATTAATTTATTGTAATTCAATATATAACCTAAACATCAATCTTTCTCCTTTTTTTTACTATTGAAACAGACTCTGCATCAACAACGTCACTCAAGAATTTGCACCGTGCATTGTGACCCACAATCCCTTTTAAACAACTCCAAGAAAGAACAAGGTAAGATAGAAAAATACATTACATTCTGAAAAAGACCATGCTTTGCTAAATCAAAAAGAAGAAATATACAATTAACCATTTTACTTTCTTTTTCAAACAGACACTACAAGAACGACGGCGGATTAAGATTGGCAGGAGGGGACCCTCTGTCATTCGACACTTCAATCAAGGTAAAGTATAAAGTACAAAAAGAAACCAACTATGAGCCTCATTCAATTCCGAGTTGCCCAATTCAATAGGGCTCTATATAAGCACATACAAAAACTTTGGACAGAACTTTTTAGTTAATGAACTTCTATTCAAAAGCAAGGTTTTCACTAACTAAAAACTTGTCAAAAAAATATGTTATGTGCTTATATAGAGCCCTATTCAATTGCCAAAATTCAAATTGAATGAGGACCTATATATGTTTAATGGCCGCCAATATAACAAATGCAGCAACAAAAGCCCCTCATTCAATTGCTATTTTGGACAATTGAATAGGGGTCTAAATAAGCACATAACATATGTTTTTCAAATACGTTTTTGGAGCCTCATTCAATTGCTATTTTGGACAATTGAATAGGGCTCTATATAAGCACATAGAATATTTTTTGCCAGAACTTTTTAGTTAATGAACTTCTATCCAAAAGCAAAGTCTTCACTAACTAAAAACTTATGTCAAAAAAATATGTTATGTGCTTATATAGAGCCCTATTCAATTGGACAAATTGCAATTGAATGAGGACCTTAGTTAGTGAAACCCCTGCTTTTGGATAGATGCTTACTAACTAAAAAACTTATTTACACCCCTATTCAATTGGCCAAATCGCTATTAAATGAGGGCCTAATTAAGTAAATCAAGGCCCTCATTCAATGGCAATATTTTCAAGTTCTTTACTTCAACATATTACAAAGTTCATGTTAAGAGCTCAAGCACGTTTTAAGTCACAATATAAATATTGTCTGTTATCTTAAGATTACTTCCTGGATTAATGTTTATCGCTACTTCATGGGGTCAGGAAGGAATTAATTTCATTGGGTAAGGAGAGTTTTTACTGTATGCCTTCCTCTGCATTCAATGTATATTGAAGTTAACAATTATTCTGATAGAAATTGCATGTTAATACTGATTACTTTAAAGTTCAACTGTTTTTACATTCAAATGTTAAAACTTTTAATACAAAATTATGTTTAAATATTAATTCACTATGTTACTGTTTATAATGTTCCAAGTTGTAAAAATGTTTTGTAAAGTTGCAAAGTTACACAATTCAAGTTAAAAAAAATATTATGTCAAGTTTCTGACTTAAAAATATTACAAACTTCATGTTAAAATTGGGTACGTTTAAAGGAGGTTTTTTTGTAATGTTACTCTTACTCTGCATTAAATGTATATTCAAGTTAACAATTCTTCAGATAGAAATTGCAGGTTAAAAAACCATTACCTCAAGTTTACAATAATAATTAGTTTAAAGTGCAACTGTTTTTACATTCAACTGTTAATACTTTTAATAAAAAATTATGTTAAAAAATGTATTCACTATGTTACTGTTTATAATGTTTTGTCAAGTTAAAAAGTTACACAGATAATAAAGTTCAGGTTTAAAAAAATATACTTTCAAGTTTATTACTTACATATATTTCAAACTTCATATTAAAATTGTGTACGTTTGAACAAGGCTTTTTACTCTTTGCTTTCCTCTGGATTCAATGTATATTGAAGTTAACAATTCTTCAGATACAAATTTCATGTTAAAAAAACATTACCTCAACATTTTACAAAAATACACGTTCATATCACAGTACTTACAAGTGTCAAATATTTTTTTTTAATAACTAAACAACTTTACAAACATATACATCACATTGCCGTCATTTTTTGACGGGCAAGTCGCTAGTATTATATAATTTCAAAATCCAGCCTTGTGGATCTCTTCCTTGTCTACAACCCAAAAAGGGAAGTTAATCACCCATGATTTCCAATAGTTGACAGTATAATATCATTGCTTCAATGTAGTAAAGGACTACTGTAGTTTTGTAAGAACATCACATGCTTCATGCAACCAAATTATAAAATCAGCAGGTATGCCAGACAGTAACTTATGATTGCTCAATTGAAGCGGGCTCTAAGACTGGTCAGGAAAGAAGACAGGAGTACTTATACTACAGGTGAAGTGCAGCTATAATTATTTCACCAGCCACCTGCAGCCTGTCAGCAGAATCCAGTACGTCAGGTTCCAGGAGAACATGGCCCTTGATAGAGGACCTATAACCCTAAATTATGTTTAGAGTTAAAAGACAGACAGTCTTAGAGATGTCTTATTCAGAGCTCTGCTGTATTAACTAACTCACAGTTTGTACACTCAAACAGTGAACACCCCCTTGCCCTTCCCAGACAATGCAGCCAATCGGGAAGGTACCATGGTGCTCTATTGCCCCTCCACTCCAGTTTATTAGGGCCTTTTTTTGTGACAAAAATATGTCAATTTCCACAGCTCCTAGCAAGAGGGGGGCTCTTGTGGAGCAGGTGCCTTGAAGTCTACAGGTCTATAGATTTCCCTTTCCCATAGATCCAAATGATTTTGTGTAACCAATAATCTTTCATCCACCATGAGTCTGGCTCATCCATATATAAAAAGTCATTTGAAATCCAGGGCAATCACAGATGACCACATCAAAGGGGCAGAGGTTTTTAATCTCTCACCTGGCCCAGGATCAAATGGCAAGCCATTATCAAAACCTTCAGACAAAATATGTCCCTCTTGCACATGTTTCATAAACATAGCTTTGGGCACAAGTGCAATGATTAAAGTTTTTCATACAATTATGTGGGCACCATCGTTCAGGACGTAGTAAAGTTGATAACAAGCACCAACATATTCTATACAGCTGTCTGCAGCTTGAGGGAGAGACTTATCCTATAGGCCCTTACTTTGACTCTATGGTTCCTCCCACCCCTTCAAGGTTTTTAATCCTTATAGGAATAAAGACATTTCCGTCATCATTAAAGGAAAATTAAATACTATAGTTAAACATTTAAGGCTGTAATTATTTATTATAAACAGTGTGTAAACATTTTGCACATTATCAAGTTTTAAAAAAAAGCATACTATAAATGCAATCTGTAATTTTTATTCGCTTCTAGTATATACATATTTCTTTTACCCCCATATTATAGCAATAATACCTTTCCGGAGCCACTACACACAATAAAAAATGTTGTCCATATAACTCCAACACAAGCCATTGTGACAGAGGTGTATATTAATTTCAGTATTACAGAAATAATTTCTCCTCAACGATGCATAAATAAGCCACATATCTAAATCCAGTTTGTATAATTAAAAGCCACTGTGGTCCTATATTTAAAATACTGTTTTGAAGAGGATCACTTGAAAATAGACACTATGTTTTAGAATATAAAACAACTTATGACAAATAATATTAAACAAAGTCTCTAATATATTACCTTTTATATGCAATGAAGGGGATATCTAATTTTGCTAGATTATAAAGGCATCTGATAGAGGACAATTAGTAGTGTATGCAAACAATTTTTGCATGAAAAAAATCCAACATAAACATTTAAGCACTTACATTGAAGTCTGCAAAATGCCTTGTAATATCTGATAGTGGGAAATCAGGGTTAACACCCTCCAAACCCAGGCTAAATTAGCATTAAATTTAAAATTATTTGTTTTGGCCAATCAATTTAGCTGAACTTTTTAAATTAACTCTGGGGTTTCTGTTTGTACCTTCATCTCCCTTTAAGCAAATGTGGGATCTTCAAATTTTGGTTTCTGGTAATTATTTTCTTGAAGTGGAAGAAGGCATTTTTTGTACAGAAAGTTCTGTCAATCTAGAAGTGCCAGATATTTTATAGGTAATAATAGAAACTTATTAGTTTACAAGGAAGCTCTTGTAAAAGGAACAGACACCGGGCAGGTGAGGTAAGAATGGATGTTACCTACTTATCCCCATAGGAAATAGTGACATATAAAATATGTCCTTCAATAGTGTTCAATATTTCTCTGCATTTTATATTTCAGGTATAGACTGTGGCTTTGCAATGTTAACATTATGTGGTATTATTCCTACAGAACCTTGAGCTGTGCAGTCCCTCTATTCGCATATTTTTATGAGTAGAAGCTTTAATTTTAGCATATTTTGGAGAGTATTTTACACATGTTTTTAAGCATTATTGCAATATTCTCTGTGCCATTTGTTGTTTAGTTTGTTTTGTTATTCTTATATTCTGACAAATCCCTTTGCACTGTCAAAAAAGCAGTAATTTTCTACAACAAAACTTAATTACTGCTTTAATAACCACTTTTATTGTGGTCTAAGAGGAGAACAAAGAGCGTAGAAGCATCACAAGCGTAAGCATTGTATGTGCAGCTTTTGTGCAAGAAATAGAAATTGAGAACAAAAAATATGGCTTCAATAGTCAAAAGCAATGTCTAAAAACCACATGGATTTTAAAATTGACAATAAACTAAGTGGTTCAGTGTACTTCAAATACACTTATTTTCAAATAAAACCATTTCACAAAGAAATAACTTTGTAGCTAATTGAGGGTTTCTGAGAAAAGCAGCACATGTTTTCAGGGCAGTTCCATTATTCCTTCCCTTGTACACAATGGTGCGCTCTGCATAGAAAGCAAGATATTTGAGTCATTAAGACAATTCTGTGGGTCTAAGAGTGGCTCTGTCCATAAACAAACTGTATAGGTGCTTTGTGAACTGAATAATCTCACATGATAAATTGTACATTGTTCTCTTGTCAACAACAGACATCTAGGCCTGGCCTGGGGTCCTGGAAAAGATCCAGAGTAAACAAGCACCCCAATGGAAACTCTACCGAAACGCCCAGAATCTGAAAACATACTTATATTATCCTTGCCAAACATTGAAGGAGAAAAACTGTTTTATACACTGCTCAGCATACTTCTAAGGATTAATTAAAAGCTGAAAATACTAAGCAAGTTGACTTAAAGAGAAAACAATGATTATCCCCTTGGGAGAAAGCTTTCAGCAGATTAATGACAATCCTTCAGGGTATGCAACACAAAAGTTTACTGTGAAACAGTCAATATGGGAACAGGCAATTGTTTAAAGGGCTTGCAATGTATTTAGAGAACATAGGAGTACTGTAATACAATAATCACATGTAAAAATATTTTGAAAGAAAAGTAATTTGCAGTATAAAGCAACTTATAATTATTTTATGCTCTATATTTATCAAACGGGTGCAAAGAATATTGGGGTGGGGGGGGGGGCAAAGAGGGCAATAGATTTGTGAGGGTCATCTTTTGGGCTTTCACCCTAGCAGCCAGATTTTCTTATTTTCTTGAAATGGCCCAGAATGTTAGTAGCTCTATATCCCCAATCTGTGAAAAGAGACATTGTTCCACAATGTGTGTTTTAAGGAATTGTGATAAAATTATGTTGTGTAAAGCTTTGATAACATACATCATTAACACATTGTAAGCTCTGATGATGGCTGGGCCCTCATCTCCTCCTTTACCAATGTGTATGTCTATCTTTACACTTCAAATGATCCCATAATTTCCCAAGCACAATTTTGGTGCTCAATGTATGGCTTGGCGTGCCTGTGAGAAGATGGACACTAGTACGACAAGTAAGTTTGCCTTAACAAGCTTATGAACTAGGACGCACTACTATGCATACCATGAGGTGTATTTTTTTTTAATAGTAAATAATGGAGTTTGATGCCCCTATAAATGCCAAAGTGATTGCCCAGTTCCTCAAATCCACAACGTTACCTCAGAAATTATTACTCAGAGAAGGAATGTAATTTTCATATCTTAATGGTGATAGATGGAAAGGTTTTAAAGTAGCTTCCTAATAATATTGTTTTAAAATGTATAATCTGAAAAAGGTTAAAAATATTTTTACTCTCCTTCTCCTTGATTATTTATGACGAGGGACTGTGTGTTACCATATAATGACGTCATTAAACATTTATAAATACTTCCTGTACAACATTTCCAAGACACTTACCATATCCTGATCACATTGGTGTGGTCCATGATCGTCAGTTGCGGTAGGTGCACTTCCTGCCTTCTTTCACCCAATCTTACATTGTATTCCACACAAAAAAGAAATACCCTGATGTCACATTTGATGCCACTATGCTGTGTCACAGGAATAAGGGATTCCCCACTCATAGATTCATCTGTAAATATCTATTTATTTATCTATCAATCTACTAAAACCTACACACATACACCTAGAATTAAGCAAACTGCTTATGGGACAGTTAGAAGCCTAGTGACTATGTTAACTTCAAGTCTTTGTCCAAGACTATTTCATTTCGGAGTACTAAATACAAAATACTGCCACAAGTACGGTAAGTGTGGAGTTGATTGTTATCATAACTTTGAAAAAAGCATTAAAGTTGTATTCATACCGGAGACTGAATTGCCTGTTATACATCACAACATGGGGTAACACTTTAGTATGAGCACATACAATACATGGCGAAACAGTTAATATCATAATATTTTTTTTTTTATAATTGTCCATCCATTATTTTATAATTAAGAAGTCCATTTATATGAAGCAGTCACAATTGTAGAGTATAGCCAAGCCTTTATTGTGTCCTCCTCAATGTGAGAGGTTCATGCTTGGCTTCCTGTTTGATCTTACATAAAACAGGAATATTCCATCTAGATCTTAAAAAAAGACAGATTTCTCTTTAAAAAAAAAAGTTACAACACATTGCCAACAAATCTCTGTTTAAAAAGCAAGTAATAATTGAAATTATTGAAATAAAAAGTTCAACCTCAAATTAATATGTATTAAATGGTATGGCAAACCCACATGCCATGGCAAAGTAAATTACAACCCTTCTCCAAATACAGGACAATAGGAGGTCAACTTATCAGCCTCAGGAGAAGTCCATTCTTTCCTGGGATTTCTTCTGTACTGATTTACACTGAGCGGTAAAGTGGTGGACATGGTAAACTTACTCATAGTTGATAACAACATATGCTATGTGAACATATCTTAGGTGTATATTGCAATTAATACAACTTATCCAAATAAGAAATGCCAAAACTCACTGATAGAAAAAAAAACACATACAATTCCAATTACGGTAGTTAGAAAGGCACAAAAATGTGTAATACTTTCTACCGTAAGGTCATGCACAGGCTCTAAAATAAAATGTCTGTTCACAAATAGCAGCACATTACTGTTTATTGTGCCCTACATTGCTGTTTATTGTCTATAACTGTTTACCATGTATCTGCAGTAGAATACAAGTCATACACAAAAGCTTGTATGATATGGTCTGAAGATTAACATAGTGCTCATAAAACATTTTCCTTAAACTGGCAAGTGACATTTTAATTGCTACTAATAAATGCATTATCTTAAATTCCCATAAGTCAATGGCAGAAGACAAATAGAATGTTTTAGTTCAAAGGCAGAAGACCGGAAACATTCAGGGTGGTCAGGGTCTCTAGCAAAAAGTCAAGGAAGGCAGCAATCAAAAAAGTAATTCAAAATCACAAGAGTATAGTATAAAATAGTATAGTACACCCTTGGAACATCAATAACTTTTTGGGGAATAGATACTGGTAGGAAATTACTGCCAAAATTAACACTGATTGTGTCAGTCTGCTTTCTTTGGATGAATTACTCCACTTAACAATGTGGTGTTCTACTTAGGGATGTCCAGGGTGTCCAGAGATGGCTTAGTCTAGAGATGACATGGGTAAGTACACAAATCCTAACAGCCTCTTACACACCTTTATGACTGTCCTCATATTTGGTTTACTTACTTTATCCATGTATATAATACATGAAAGACATGAGTAATTTGATAATTTTTTTTAGTTGTTAGAAATAAATATTTACAAGAACATATTAACATATGTCATATTTTTGGAAAAAGGGTATGGGTAGATGAAATCATTTCAGAATATAATTAAAACAGAAAATGCATGTAGTATAAGAGAAAGACTTGAATTGCTCTCTTGGATGTAATAACAGAAAACTGTAATAATTATGTGTAAATCTATTAAAATACACTTGAAGGCATACACTAGTAAGTATGACCTCAATTTACAATAATTGTTTCAAATTGTAATTTTCAAATGCAGTAATTCCTGCCGTGATATACAGCCTCATTAAATTCGGGCTACGTGTTAGAACGCAGCCTGCAACGTTGAAAGTAGGACTTACAGCAATTAAATTAGCCCACTAAATGTCCCCGCAGACGACTTGTGGGGCAAGCCGCAGGACGGCCGAAAAATGCCTACGAGACGTGAACATTGAACTTCACAGCCCGCAAATCCTTTGAACTGTCAAGCCTGTAACTGCTAAAATTCCAATCATGCTATTAAATTGCAATGAAGTCACCCGCAAGCTAGACCGTAACACGCAAATGGAGCCTAAAGCCCTACCGGAGAGGACTCTCAAGGGGGGTAAAGTCCAATACATAGCCCCATAAATGCAAATACAAAAAAACACACTACTGTACTTTTATTAAAAGAGAAAGTGATGTTAGGTCTTAGAATTAATAGCACAACATTCTCAATCTTGCAAATCGGCCCAAAAAATACTTTATTTCATGTTTCATTCTTGTGTTATATCGATCCTGGCAATCAATGTGTTAATACATATACTGTAACTCGCATGTAAAAGATACATATACTGTAACTTGCATGTTACGGCTTTATTAATATTACATTATTATGGAATATGGATCCGATTGCAACTTGTAATTGAAGCCGTAGGACTTTGAAATCTACCCTCCCCTTTTTCAGTGACATAACACTAACAATCTCTTTTTCCATTGCCTCCGTCTAAACCTAACTAAGATCTACACTAATTGATCGTCCGCAAGGCCGCAAATCAAATGTTCTATGAACGAGCTACGATTTGCGCCTCAAGCCCGTAGCTCGCAGCCCATTCTAATTTAATAGCAACGTAACTCGGACAAATTTGCTGATTCGCTGCTAGCATCATGTTGGACTTACGGTCCTTGAATTTAATAGGGCTGATAGTATTTTTAAACTTAAAATCAGTATAGTAATAATTCATAATAATGGTAGAGTTTTGGTTTTAAGAGGGTAATGTTGTTTTTGACTTTGAGAAGAAAGTAAGTAGTGAAGGCTATTGTCATATCACATCACATATATAGTTGTGAGCATGCGAGTTGTTGCTAACGCTTGCAGCGAGCCACGGGCCTCGTGTAGCGAGGGCAGTGGGCGAGGGCCTCAGTTGCTGGCATGGAGCTGGCATTGCTGGCATGGAGCGCCGAAGCTAGCAACTGCGACCCTCGCAAACTTTATGTTGCAACGAAAACAACACGACACACTAATTACGACCCTCGCAAACTTTACCTCGCAACGCAAACAACATACAACACACATTAACACACATTACGACCTCGCAACACTCGGACGCAACTCGTAAACATTACAAAATTCAAAACACAATAAATACACACACCACATACATAAAAAGCTTACCTACAGCAAGAGGGAGCATCCAGGACCTCAAAAAAGCAACTTACATCTTGATTTCACTCAAAATAGAACAGGGAGAGAGAGAGAGAGCAAGAGCAGGTAACAATTGGGGCTGTTGGTGGGTATAAAACTACCAGAATTCAAAGTAAGCAGTGAGGCCTTCTGAGACCAAGATGCAGGTAACAATTGGGGCTGTTATAAAGTCCAATTCAAATGTGGAAAATACTTGTTCACAGTGTTGTGAAGAAATGTAATTACTCCTGTGAAAATCATAGAGCATATTATTGTTTTAGAAATGTATTCTGTAAACCATTTACCATATTTTCCAGCGTAGTTCAATAAAATAGTGTATTTAAAAAGTTCATCCTCAAATGAATATGTATTTAATGGTATGGCAAACGCACATGCCATGGCAAAGTGAACTACACCCCTTCTCCAAATACAGGACAATAGGAGGTCAACTTATCAGCCTCAAGAGAAGTTCATTCTTTCCTGGGATTTCTTCTGTACTGATTTACACTGACCAGTAAAGTGGTGGACATAGTAAACTTACTCATAGTTGCAACATATGCTGATAACAACACATACTATGTAAACATATCTTAGGTGTATATTGCAATTAATACATCTTATCCAAATAAGAAATGCCAAAACTCACAAATAGAAAAAAACATACCGTTCCAATTAGTTAGAAAGGCACAAACATGTGTAATACTTTCTACCTTAAGGACATGCACAGGCTCCAAGATACAATGTCTGTTCACAAATAGCACCAGGTTACTGTTTGTTGTGCCCTACATGTTGTCTATTGTCTATAACTGTTTACCATGTATATGCAATAGAAAAGAAGTCATACACAAAAGCTTGTATGATATCATCTGAAGAGTGCTCATAAAACATTTTCCTTAAACTGATACATGCAAGTGACATTTTCATTTTAAAGCTTTGATAACATACATCATTAACACATTGTGAGCTCTGATGTACCAATGTGTATGTACAAATGTACTGTCTTTACACTTCAAATGTGTATACAAGTGTTATCCATGTTCTTATTGTACCCTCAGCACTACAGAATATGCTGATACTTTCTTCAGATAAAATCTAATAATAATATATACATTTTCCCAAGCACAATGAGACATGATCACATATTTTTGGTGCTTAAACTATGGCTTGGGTTGCCTATGATAAGATGGGCACTAGTACCCCAAGTAACCTTGCTTTAACAAGCTTATGAACCAGGACACAGACACTACTATGCATAAAATCAGGTGTATTTTTTTTTATAGCAGATAATGGAATTGGAGCCTCTCTATAAGTGCACCAATAAATGCATTATAGTAAATTCCTATAAGTCAATGTGAGAAGACAATTATAATGTTTCAGTTCAAAGGCAGAAGACCGGAAACATTCAGGGTCTCTAGCAGAAAGTGAAAAAGTAGTTCAAAATCAACATCACAAGATCAAATAGTATAGTACACCCTTGGAGCATCAATAACTTTTGGGGGGAATAGATACTGGCAGCAGATTTCTGTTTCTGCCACAATTAATACTGAATGTGCCAGTCTGCTTTCTTTGGATGGATTACTCGACTTAACATTGGCATGTTCTAATTAGGGATGTCCAGGGTGTCCAGAGATGGCTTGGTCTAGAGATGACATGGGTAAGTACACAAATCCTAACGACCTCTTACACACCTTTATGACTGTCCTCATATTTGGTTTACCTCCTTCTTCTGTGTACATGATACATGAAAGACATGAATAATTTAATCAATTTTATAGTTGTTAGAAATAAATATTTACAAGAACATATTAACATATGTCATGTTTTTGGATAAAGGGTGTGGGTAGATGAAATCATTTCAGAATATAATTAAAACAGAAAATACATGTAGTATAAGAGAAAGACTTAAATTGCTCTCTTGGATGTAATAACAGAAAACTGTAATTAATATGTGTAAATCTATTAAAATACACCTTAAGGCATAAACTAGTTAGTATGACCTCAATTTACAATAATTGCTTCAAATTGTAAATATCAAATGCAGTAATTCATTACGTAATTTAGTATTTTTAAACTTAAAATCAGTATAGTAATAATTCATAATAATGGATAGAGTTATGGTTTTAAGAGGGTAATGTTGGTTTTGACTTGGAAAAGAAAGTAAGAAGTGAAGGCTATTGATCTTATGTCTATATTGACAGAACACATGGTTGATTTTCTGAATTCTGGAACATAAACCATTTAATGGCAACTATAATCTTGTTATAATGGACAATCATATTGTTATTAATTATTATGGTTAATTTGAAGTTCAGAAATGCCTAATAAAATTGCAAGTTACACGTATTTTGCCAAAAACAGGTCTGTTTTCATTTCCTGAATCCACGCTTAAAATATAACAGAGAGGTTTGTGTATTGCAATGCTTACAAGGGCTGACCAATTTTTCTAAGCCAACTTCTTAGGTCTTGTTGACAGTGGGGCATATGGCATGGAAATGCAAAAAATACAGGTCCAGTTCCAGTATATAACAGGGACAGAACAATTATTTAGAGCTGATATTTAGAAAAAAAGAAAGTGCACAATATTTAAGACAAACAAATTGCATATAAAAGCAATATATTACAGGCTGTATTATTTTATTTTCTATTTTAAAACCATTTACCATATTTTCCAGCATAGTTCAAAACAATAGTGTATGTACAAAAATAACTACAGACGTCCTTTATAAGAATAAGCATCAGGCATATCCATATTCATGTGTATTTTCCAGTTTTAAAGTATATAACACTGTTTTACAAGCTTGCTTACAAAGAAAAAAAGGACACCATTTAGAAGTTTAGTAGTCAGAAAAAATTATTGGTGGTGCCAGCATTTGGTTTTGGCTTGCTGAGTGAAGCCTTTATTATTGGTAAGGTTTGGAAAATGGATAAAACTTCATTACACATATACTGAGAAATGAAATAGTGGCCATGATAAACACTTATAAGTTTACAAAGTGTAGCAAAAATGCCAACATAACGGGTTGATTCAGGTCTAATTGTTTTTGTGTCACCCTTAAAGGCATGCTTAAGGTTCACTGATTATGAATATATCTGATAGAGGAGAATCAGTAGTGTATGAAAAAAATCCCAAAATAAACACTAACAAACTTTTTACGTCTTACAGAAAAGTTTTCTGTTACTTGATTTTGAGAAGGCAGCTATAAAATTGTTTCAATGTCTGGGAAGTCAGTTTGTGCAGCTAAACATCATGGGATGTGTAGTCTTTTTTAACCACCACAAGGAAGCAAAGAGGAGCTCAGACATTACTATGTGGATTTCTGCATTGTGCTGCTGTTGGCTTGAAGATTCGTATAGGGTTAAAAAACACAATGGGCCCTATTAAATTCAAAATCGCAATTACTGAAGTCTGTAATGTAGCCCACATAAGTTACTGATATTTAATTGGCCTCCTCTAGCCCCTCACAATCTATTTGAGAACTACAGGCTGAAAATTCCTACGGTTGTAACTCCGTCCTATCTGCTTCTTTGAGCTTTTAAGCCTGCAAATGTTAAAATCACAAATCTTGATTTAATTGCAACAATTCTAAAGCCCGCATTTGCCTTCAAACCTGTAAATTGCAAATGTAGCAAAAAATTCTAATAATACTAGAGAGGACCCTATAAAAGCAAATAAAAACACATACTGGAAATACAGGGAAAGCAATGAAAGACAGAATTAATTGAGAGAAAAGAGTCTCAAGCTCGCAAATCTGCATTAAACATTTTTTTTTTCACATTTATATCAATCTTGGACAGTTATGGACTATAACAGTTTTTTCATTCACTTTTATGGACTATAACAGTTTTTTCATTCACTTTTATGGACTATGTAAAACGCAATGTTTTACTGATGTCATGATGACGCTTTCATTTACTTTTGGCTGTTTGTAAATCCTTACTTACGGGCTTGCTAAATTGATCGTGATCATGCCCTGAAATGCTACGTACGGGTTCATGGTTTGCGATTTTAGACTCCGGCCCTGTAATTGCAGGCTTGATCAATTTAATCAATCTGTAACTGTTGCAATTTAAATAAGGCCCAATGTTTCTATTGGTGGATACTAGGGTCTGTGTAGGCAGCTCTGGGGTGTGGAAATCATTTTAAACTAAAATAAATGTATGTATATAAAATTAATCACTGTAATGGTTGTTTCTTATATAAGCAGTATGTGTTAGCTTAGAAAAAAAAACAGGGAAACTTCCAAATACCTTTAAAAACAAAAAATCATGGACAAAACAGAAGTAGATACAGTAAATTAATTCTTAATAAACATAATTGACGGCAAGGTTTCCTCTCTTCTTCACAATCTACCTTATTATTATGTCTTATTATTATTAAATGAAAGCCAAGCTTGTTGAGAGGTAGCAGACATGTGCAGGCCTGCAGTCGTTTTACAGATGTGAGTTGCTTTCAGTAAAGTCATTGCACATTATTTTTATGTTTTTTGCAGTAGTTAGTTTGAGGTAATGCTGAACTCTGTACACTGCCCTCACATGACAATCAAGCGATTGCTTGGAATAGGGTTACTTAAGGGCTTTACCTTGAAAAAAAAAAGAAATGTACATTATAACTTATGAATTCTATGAATAATTAACACTGTGCTCGTTGACAGTTATAATTACTGTCTGGAGTCACTACTGCAACAGTTGCAGAAAAATAACATCTGTGTGTAATTAAAAGGCACTGAAGCAATTAGAACAGCTCTGTGCCATCATGTAGTGAAGTTAAAAACAAACTTGAAAACATGTAAAAACTTTTCTTTTCATTTGAAGCTTTTTTCACAGTTTTCTAGCTGTATTAAGACGCTGCCATGATAGCTTTTATAGCAGTTAATCTGATTTAACCTGACCTGAGAGTCTACACACCTCAAGATACATTGGGCCTCATTCAATTGCGATTTGGCCAATTGAATAGGGCTCTATATAAGCACAGAGCATATTTTTTAAAATAAGTTTTTAGTTAGTGAAAACCTTGTTTTTTGATAGATGTTTACTAACTAAAAACTTCTTAAAAAAAATATGTTATGTGCTTATTTAGAGCTCTATTCAATTGGCCAAATTGCAATTGAATGAGCGCCATTGAGTTTATTGGCGTATGATGAAAAACTACAAGCACCCTCTAAATACTCATATTTGTCTTTACTGCGTTAATAAATTCCACATTTCTCAATTTGATATTATAATGTCTAAAGACAACAAAGGGCGAAGCAATGCAAGTTGAATTGACATTTGCAGGGTGCCTACATGGGCGTAGGGGCCCAAAAAATATCTGGGGAGGGGGTAATTCAACTCGACTCACAGGATCGGTGCAGGGACGGATCTTTTTTGTCCCCTATTCATTTAATCAAGGGGGATTTGTCCCCCTCATCCCCCCAGTTCCTATGTCCCTTGGTGCTTGTGATTTTTGGTCCTTGCAAACCTGGACTCAGACAGTTTGTAAAGAGGCAGGCAGTTGAAGGAATAACTAGGTTATATAAAAGTTCAATATTTAAATATTCAAAAAGTATTTCACTTGGTTTTCAGTGTTTGGTGTGATAATATGGAGTAGTATTGATAAATCCTATGCCCCTTTAAGAAACTTGAAAATAAAAAAACCTTTCCACAGTGAAGCTTTAGAGTTAACACCTAATCCACACGAACACTTGTATGTTTTATAACAACATTGCAGTGTAAATCACAAGATCAGGTCATGATAATCCTGTGACTGTCTGAGAGACAAGGGGTGTGTACAGGGATAGCATGTGCCAGGAAGACATTGGTAATATTTGTTTTTCAGTCTCCGTTAAATTAAACCAAGAGAAAACCTTACACTGAGAATTTTACAGTTTAATATATACGATTTTCTGGAAGCAATTATAACTATGGTCATATAAAGGGAGTCTAATAGATCATAATTACTTAAAGGTATTTCGCCACCCCAACAACCAGTTGCAACAAAAAATAAAACTGGCCATGACCCAAGCAAAGCATAAATGGTATATGAAATCATCATAAATAAACACAGACAAAGGGCCTTATTCAATTGCAAGCTCGCAGATTACGGTTACAGACCGTATGTCTGCTGGACTTGAAATTTGCTACAATTACAGATCGATTTAATTGAACAAGGTTGCAATTTACATGTCGAAAGCCGAAACCATAAACCATGCAATAGTATATAGCATTTCAGAACGTGATCATGATCAATTAAGCAAGGCTGTAACTACTGATTTAGAAACAGCCAATAGTAAATGAGACCGTCATCATTACGTCAGTAAAACATGGAGGTTACACATCAATCAATTAGAAGTCTGATATGCGATCAGTCTCGCAATTCAGTAAGGCACAAAATATAAAAAATTAATGGTGAAACTGTTTCAGTCCATGTGGGTGGGCTGATATGTATTAACTCTTTAAGTACCGAGATTGATATGACACTGAAATGAAACAAAAAAAAATTATATTGAAGATTTGCGAACTTGAGACTGTTGTGCAAGCAATTCAAATGTCTTTCATTGCTTTCCCTGTATTTTAAAGTGCAATATAATTTTTTTATTTGCATTTGCAGTGCTACAAACAGGTGTTTAACCCCCTTGCGAGTCCTTTCTAGTACCAGTAGGATTTTCTTTTACATTTGCCATTTACGGGTGTGAAAACATTTACGTGCTTGAGGAATTGTAGCAATTGAATAGAGGGCTTGAAAGATCAAAGACTTAGATGTGTTGTAAGTTATGACTTTGACAACCACATTGATTTTCAGCCTGTAACCCATAGATCATTTGCGGCTCACTAAAAGACGCCAATTGAATAGTAAATTAGTTTACGGGCTACATTATGGGCTCCAGTAAACACCAATTGCTCAATTGAATAGAGCCAAAGTATTGTGGAAAACACGTCACACCAATTAATAAGCCAAATGATGCAAAAACATAATAATAAATAAATATACAATTGAGCTAGAGACTACTCATGTCCAGGGCCTACAGGGACGGAACAGCCATGCCACTGGCCAGGCAACACTATTTGTCCCTGAGACAATACATGTGTGTTTTTGCGTTGTACAATTTTGTGCAATTCTTCTTGACCTCATGGACCAGAATATACCATGCCGATCCATTTCGTATTCATGGCAAAGATACTGGAGTGGGTTGCCAGATCCTTCTCCAGTGGGCCACAGCATACAGCTCCTGGTATTCTTAGGTGGTCTACCATCTAAGACCAGGCCCAACCCTGCATGGCTTCAGGCTGGTATGACCTCTTGCCTCCCTGAGTGGAATCACAACCAGGTTGTAGCTGTGAAAGCACTGAATCCTAACCACAGGACCATCAGGGAACCTCGCATAACACTAAGCTGCTCTATAGTGCTCTTTCTGGTCTAATTCCCCATAAAGTGCAACATTTTGCGATAGAACGGTCGTGAGGGCCCAATCACGTTTGAATCCCTTTAAATCCCTGCTTAGTGTTCGCAGATTCGCTTTAGCGCTGTTTCAGCATTATGGCGTTAAAATGCCTTGTTTACAGCTATCTCACATGCAGCTCTAAATGGGGTATTCCTATATATAACACATAGACCATTAACAATAATCATATTTTTTTTACTGGGATGGGTGGGTACCACACATGTGGATAGCTAGGGGAACAATGGCACTGAATGCAGCTAAAGAGCCTTTTACACAGTTCCGCTGCCAGCTAGCCACTGGGTGATGTATATAGCCATCCAATTCTCTTTACAGTAAATAATTCCTCAGACATTTAGCATGATTTATGTGACTACCTTAAGCTAATGCACAGCTTCATGTGCTAATTGTGTCTCAGTGTGCTTGGTAAGTGGGCGGAGGAGATCGATCAACATGATTACACTGAGGTCAATTGTTTTGCCACCACATAAACAAATAAGGGCACTAGGTATATTTACATTTTGATAGATGAGGTTGAACGAAGTGAAGTTAAACCCTTAGGGCCTCATTCTATTACCGGCCGCAGCCGCTGCGGGGCCGCAAGGACCGGCCGCAAGCTTTCCGGCTATTCTATTCCCCTCCGGCCGGGGACTTCGGCAGGCTTGCGGCCGGCGCCTTGCTATCCCTTGCGGCCGATCGCGCCGGAGGAAAGCCTTTGATCTAAAACGGCCGCAAGGAAATCGGCCGTAAGAAAAGCCTGGTTGCAATTCTATTGCTCCGGGAACCCTGTCTGCAAGGCTAAAAACGAGCCGCAGCTTACTTGCAGCAAACAGGTCTCGCTAGCACCAATTAAGCACATAAAATAGCTCAAATAAAGCCATCCTGCACTTTGCGGAGTCTATAAAGTGATATTCGGTGTTAGCAAAAATAGCACTTAATTACCCTATACTCAAATCCGTAAAATATTTTTTTTTTAATATACGTAAAATATTCATGTAAAAAGTCCAGAGTGCTTGGAGCACCTCAGACACGCCCACGCCGCAGCCGGAAAATAAACAGTTAATTTGAACTCGGGTTTGGGCTGATGTGCAAGCTTGAGAGGGGGTTACTTTTAATCCTCATGTCCCCCAATATGATCCCTAGCATTTACAGAGCTGTACAGTGCAGGCTTGAATTTATTTTTGCGTTTTTAGATTTCTGAGCTTACGGCCGGTTCCAAGATATGCGGCCGGCCGTAAGGGGAGATCCTTGCGGGGCCGTATAATAGAATCGCGAGTTAACAGAACCCCGCAAGGAATCGCAACCTTACGGCCGATTTACGGCCGGTAATAGAATGGGGCCCTTAGATTGTAAGTTTGCAAGTTTTCAATCTTGTGTCCGTGCCTTGGAAACAAGCAGTATGTACATTTGGTTATAAGCTCAAAAACAGGGCCATCCATTCTTTATAAGGTGTTAAGTTTGTTTTTTGCCATGTACTAATGGCGCAATATAAATAAATATAATAATAATAAGGTAAATATCCCCATTTCACCTTTTTTCTATAATTGATATCTGTGAGACAGAGATACAATTTATCCCCCCTTGATAAATAGATCCATAGAAAACAGACAACGTGGAGATATTGTATATTTTAACTTCTCTTGACGCCACTTAACTTTGCTTACCCCCACTTTGATCCTGACTTGATGAAAACAACAATGTCACAAATTGCACATCCAAGTATCACATTAGTATGTGAGAACTGCACATTACCATAATAATGGTGAGTATGACAGCCTCTTTAGTTGAAGACAAAGTAATTTTATACTGAAGACATCATCCCCCAAATTTAAATGAGCTTCAGTTTGAGGCAGAGACAGTGAAAATATTTACATTAAAATATGTTTTCCCCATAATTCTCTTAGAGGCTGGATCAGGTAAGAGTGAATCCTCCTTTTCCCAAAAAATGAGTAATATAACTCCCAAGCAAAAAATGTCCAGTTAATGAGGTATCAGCCTCTCTTAATAAATCTGTGTTCTTTTACATTTTATTAAAATTGTATGATAATAATATAAAGTAATAAAGTAATATAAATTCATAATAGATTAACGAGATTAGAAACAATAATTTAGCCTATAATATATACAACTCGTTGCAAACACATTTTAATGGATTAATCTAAAGTGGATGTTTTGATGTGAAATGGTGTTCATTATTGATCATTCATTATATAGAGGTAAAGGACTGCAATAAATAGGACCCATCTATTCAAAGAAGTCTTCCAACTTGTTCCCTAACATCAGGTATTCAAACTAGACACTCACCACTTCATGTACATGGATCTTACTGGACAACAGACAATTAATACCTTTCCTATTGGGTCTATCACCATCAACCTACTTTGATTGTTAGACCTTACGTGAGCAGGGCTCTCACTACGTTCTGTACCAGTAGATACTGAATCCCATGTACTACAGAATATGTTGGCGCTTTATAAGCAAAGGATAATAATGATAATAATATTTTGGAGGAAGTGGCTTTGTGTCATATTGAAGAATGAATCAGCATAGCCAATAGACTTCCTTGATAAGGTGGGTTTTTAAAGACGCTCTCCAAGCTCTGAAAGCTAAGGTAGTGTCTAACAGAGAGTGGAAAGGAGGAGCTGCACAGGAGAAATCTGTTGGGTGGTAGTTGTAGGAGGTAATAAGAGACAAGGATAAGAGTAGGTCAAGAGTAGACCAAAGTGGGCAGTTTGGTAGATGAGGGCAAAGATGTAGGATTGTGTAGACAATTATTGAGGGTTTTGTATTTGAGAGTCAAGATTTTAAAATGTATTCTGTGGGCTTTGCTGAGCCAATGGGTGGACTAAGAGAAAAGAAGAGTGGTGAGTAAGGTGGATAAGTCTTACTGAATCGCTGGGAGTTGCATAACTATGAAACGGAAGAATTATATTGTATGTTAAAAGGTGGCGCAATAATAATGGAGTGAGTTTAGCTACTGGAGTGGGGCAAGCATGCCAGGAATAATTTTCATACAAAAAATATATATCAGCTGTAATGTAGGAAAAACTTCACGTTTGTTAGGTTATGTAACATTAGCAGCTATGTATGCCATAAACATAAAATCCTTTAAAAAAATATCTTAAGTATTGAATACTTTGTGGCCATTATGTACACCATAATGTAGCCCATAAACTAATTTGCTATTCAGTTGGCATTTTTTAGCAAATGATTTGCGGGTTTAAGGCTGAAAATCCCTGTGGTTGTCAAAATCGTAACTTCAACCCAGCTAAGCCTTTGATCTTTCAAGCCCATAATTGTTACAGTTGAAAATAGTCATTTAATTGCTACAACTCCTCAAGCTCGCAAATGTTTTCACACGCCTAAATGGCAAATTTAGAAGAAAATCCTACGAGTACCAGATAGGACTCGCAAGGGGATTAAACACCTGATCGTAGCACTGTAAAAGCAAATAAATAATCAACACTGCACTTTAAAAGATGGGGAATGAGATGAAAGACATTAGAATTAATTGCACAACAGTCTCAAGTTCTCAAATCTGCAATCAAAAATTATTTTTTTAACGTTTCATTTTAGTGTATATCAATCTCGGGAATCAAGGAGTTAATACATATCAGGCCACCCACATGGACTAGAACATTTCCATCATTCACTTTTATTATTTTGTACATTGCCGGATTGCGAATCTGATCGCATATCAGACTTCTAAACGATAATTAATTGATGTTTAAGCATAGGTAAACTTATAAAGCACAGAACCAACCAAACATGATGGTATATGGGAAACTGATCAACCGGCAAACATGCCTAGCCCTAGAACTGGGGCATCAGTAAGCGTAGCCACTGTGAGGTATAACTCCCTATATGCTATATGGAGTATAGGCTAAATATTGTATCCACATGGTACACGACTAAGGGTCCTGAGAAAATAACAGGACCACAAACCAAATAATAAAAAACAAACTTTATTAGTACAAAGATAACACTTAATAGAAGGAGTAAACAAACTGAAATATCCCAGTAAAGAAAAAAGACTAACTCTTAATAGCGGTATCCCTATTAAATAAAGTGACACTCAGAAGGACCCACTATTTATCCTCTATCTACAAAAATATGCACAACAAATTTTCCCAGTGGAGTTATAGAAAAAGAGAAAAACCTCTCTACTCTCACAACTCAAGGAAGGGAAAAGATAGGGATCCCTATATCATATAGTGGAGTTCCCTGCAAAATAACAAAAGTGGCACTCAAAAGAACCGCTATTATCCTCTCACTAAAAAATTAACTACACTAATTCTTATTGGGACCCACTACTGAACATAGAAAATAATGTAAAAAAAAGTGTTAAAATCACCTGCACACCTATTAGCCAACCATATAAATGACCTAGCGCTTAGCAAAGGACCTCAAGTGCTATGTTCACATGTGTGCGTCTAGTATGAATAAGGAAATTATTCAGTCTGGCAGCGCTGTAACAGGAAAGCAGCTAGATAGTTAAATATTTCCAAAAAATCATTTACGGTTTAGGCTTTTGGCCAGGTAGCTGCGGGCTTGATCAATTGAATCGCTCTGTAACTGCAGCAAATTGAATAGGGCCCAGGGTATAGGAAGTTTCATGCTATCTGGCTGCAGTCCTTCTTGCTACCTTTTATCAGCGGAGTGATGAGTAGGGAATGAGGGGAATTGGTAACTAGTAGTTGTAATATTTGACTTCTACCCCTTCGCTCACACATGTACAGAAACAGGCACTTGTAATCTTAACTTCAAGCCCTGATCCTGCTGAGAAGTATATACCTTTTTAACACACCCAATCTTCACTAAAGTATTATGGATTTTTCCAGGGACCAGCAAAGGAATCAGTTTATTCTGTGGATATTTTACTTAGTTAGACTGAAGCTTTATAAAACATATATATTTTCTTATCATATAGTGTCCTGATAACACTTCTGGGAAGTTTACTCCATCTGTTTCAGAGCCAGGAGTTGCTAATTTACCTTGGACATAGTTCCAGTAGAGATTGCTTTTGGATAAAACTGGATAAATGTATCCACACCGGTGTGATCTAGTCTTTATTTGGATTGCAGGGGAATCTGATAAAGGTGTGCAAACATAAAGCCTATGAAATTATGCAGAGTTCAAAAGAGCTTTGACCTCAGGTATATTGGCTTAGTTGTAATTAAAACATTTTTTTAAGGCTGAGGCACTATTGATTAGCATATTTGAGGAGACTGAGGATTTATTATTCTCAACTGAATCTCCCATGAACACCCAGTACAAACTATTGAACTGGACATATTTTGCCTTGTATGTTTGCTTAGGACAAAGCCATACTGTAATTACTAAGGTTTAAACATTGCTATATTTTCCCTTTCCTCTGGAAACAACTAGAACAGTTATTGAGCAAAATGTTTTTACAAAGTTAAAAAACAATGTTATCCATTATTCTGCAGCCATTTGACTTGTTTCAGTTTGCAAGGTCTCTCCAACTATATAGTGCTGTCGTGCAAAACAGTTAAGCTAAGGATAGTCAATTAACTAATTACAGTTTGTATTTAGTTTTTTTTTCTTCTTTTTTGTAAGCTTTTTAACATTTAGTTTTGCGATATTTACAGTGCTATGTTTGTGTTTGAGGTGGGTCCTGACACAGATAAGGTGTTAGCTTGTTGATAGCATCAGTTTAGACACATCTAGGCTCCTCACAGGCTTTTTGACACTGTGGGTAAATGTACATGCAGACTTTTTTTTTTTTTATTTAAGATCTCAGCACACGTAAGGACTTACCAGTTAAAGTACTGGAACAATGTGATGGCCTTTTAGAACATATCAATGGGACAGGTATGCGTGGGTTAAAATTTTCAGTACCTCATGAGGATTCAGCTGACATTTCTTGTAGTTTTTTTTCTTTTTTATTGGTGTATGAAGGGATTGCTGATAACTGACTTACAAGTAAACTTTGTAAACTTGTTATTTTTCCATGGAGAGACATAGAATGGAGGCCTATAAAAGCTCCCCCTATCATGTTGTAAGTGGAGGCAGCCCAACTGTGTGAATGACTCCACCCCCGACAGTTATATAACTGTTTCATATATTTCACTAAAATGTATATAAAAGTATAAAGAAGAGATTCATTTTGATTCATGTAAAAGCAAATCCAGAGTTAAGTGGTTCTTTACGTTTCAATATACTCATATGTTGACGGGCTACATTAAGTTTGGTCTCAGGCAGCAGTCTAAGCCCTGCAAGTATCTCCTGCTTTGAGCTCAGACTATCTGAGAACGAGAGCATAGCCACACACTCCCAGCAAGTTGAGGATCTTATTGTGAGTCTGGGCCTCTTTCTCAGATGGGCCTCATAGTAGAGTATTCCCTCTGTCCCTAATGCTGACCCTGAATAAAATTAATAGAACAGAAATGTCCTATTCACATATAGCACATATTATATATCCAGTTTAAAGCGGAAAGGGTTAATTGAGTTGCAGCTCCATCAAGTCATTGCACCTGAACACAATTAAGAGGGATTTAAGAGACATACAGACAGAATAAGGGGTGGGTGTTTTTTTCTTTATTGTGAAAGCTGGAACTGCTCATAGAGAGACAAGTGTCTTCAATCTTCTGGAAGCAAGAACTCTGGAGAGAGAAGTTTTACTGCAAAGATTGCTGCTCCTGAATTTGGGGAGCGACAAACAACCTGGAGACTGTTTGTGAAGAAAAGGTACCCTTACAAGTCTGTTGTGCATAAAGAATACAGCACTTACAAAAAACTGGGTTATGAGTCCCTGGGGTGAGGCATTTGGAGAGAATGGTGGGCCAGTGCCCCACCTCACCTGTGTGTGTGAGGAAATGCACTTAATGCAGTCTGAAGAGAAAGATCTGGAAAAATAAAGTATTGTTGAAAGTGGACTGTATAAAGGAAAGTGGACTGTATAAAGAGAACTGTGGATGTTTTACCTGAGAGCCAAGAAGCAATTCCAGGGCAGGGGGCCTCTGCAATTGAGTCAGATTGTATATACATATTTTTTTTGTATTGCTGAATTAAGGCATTTTCTTAATATTATGGGACTTTTTATTAAAAGAATAAAAATAATACTTGGATGCTCTCCTTTCTTATCTATACACATATATCACGGGTCAACAAAGGCTACACTACCACAAATACTTGAATAATAACCCATCATATGATGGAGGGAAAACAACAAAAAGGTGCACTATGCACAAGAACATTTGACAAATGAATATTGACCATAAAATGTGTGGTATTAACATTTCCAGTTGACAGTTAATATTTTTACAAATATTAACTCAATGTTTATTTATTCCAAAGATAGGTATGTGTGAAGGTCAATCATTTTGCAATGGAATGTGACCTTTCTCCTGAAACATGATAAAAAAGCCATTATGTCTTTTTAAGACAAAAAAAAGCACACACACTGTTAATCAATCAGAATTCAGTATGTGTTTCACAAATAGTGCTTAAATTAGAACTTTTTAAAGCTATTTTATGGAGAATCTGTTTCAGGTTGGAGAAACTCAACAATTGATCTGGTATGAGCCAGAGTGTGAAAGAAAACTCCCATACCCTGTATTAGGCAGAGCGACAGATTAATCTCCAAACTTAAACCCTGTTTCTCCAACATTATCCTAAACTGATCAAATTTTAGGTCCTCTTCCTAGTAATGTGTATTTGGAATATAGTGGAGGCAGAAAATCATTTATGTTCCCTGTATTATTTCTCCAACATTAACGCACAATAAATCAAGTACCTGAATTCAGCACAGTGCAGACATGAGATAAAGCAGTACTTGCTATTTCCAGCATTCCTTCATGTGAGGAAACAGGTCATCAGTAGTCTCCAAGATTTTTCAGGATTTTTCTCAGGAGGAGAAGAGGGCGAATATCAGTGACAGAAAGTCAAACCAGGCACAGAGCAACACAGATGCAATAAAGCAGCAAAGTAACATAAGAACGTGTATCCAACCAGAATACCCATTTTTTTAGCCATATAAGGTAACCATTATACATTTCCACATACACTATACATGTCATTGAACAACATATGTCTGTGATGTCCAGATTTAGGGAAAAAATTCTTTAATAGGGAAATTTAGGAAATATTTAGTGTAATCCAGGATTAAACGTTATTAATACAAAAAAATGGTTAAAAAGGCGTCTATACTAAAATAGTAGCTATAAGTCAAGAAGGTATCACTGTCCCACAATACTCAAAATGTGACCACCCTAATTTTGACAAATAAATGTTAAATAGTAAATTGTTGTATCTCTTTGGAGCCTCAAGTGCGTCAATATTATAAAAAGGTGTTTAATGATGCTTATATGCAGGCCTCATATGCAAAGTATTTGCTAATCATACGAATGCAACAATATAATTACGTTAGAAAATTTAAGAATAGACACAATACTTATAAAAATAGTGCACTAATCAAGAAAACGTTTAAAAAAAACTGAGAAACAAAAAACAGGGGGTGGAGCAAGGTGCTATTTTATAAACGCAGTACAGTATTATATAGGGGGAAGAGAATATCACTATATATCTCTATATATACATGTATATCACTTATAGCATCATCAAACCGCAACATAAGGTATAGGCTTTACTGCTCAAGTGTAAAAAAGGGAGAAAGAAGAGAAGGAGTATCACTTATCTCCCCTATTGGCATAAAATATGCCTGGGTACTTGCGTTTTTGGAGTGCAAAAGTAGAGAGACGTTCTGCTGTAGCTCACAAGAGCAATAAATGAGATGCACCATCCTCCCCCTGCTGCCGACGGTCCGTTTCGGAAGCATATTTTTGATGATGCTATAAGTGATATACATGTATATATAGAGATATATGGTGATATTCTCTTCCCACTATATAATACTGTACTGCGTTTATAAAATAGCACCATGCTCCACCCCCTGTTTTTTGTTTCTCAGTGTTTTTAAACTTTTTTTTGATTAGTGCACTATTTTTATAAGTATTGTGTCTATTCCTAAATTTTCTAAAGTAATTATGTTGTTGCATTCCTATGATTAGCAAATACTTTGCATATGAGGCCTGCATATAAGCATCATTAAACATCATTATATAATATTGACGCACTTGAGGCTCCAAAGAGATACAACAATTTACTATTTATTACATAGTTACATAGTAACATAGGTCCTCATTCAATTTGAAATGTGTCAATTGAATAGGGCTCTATATAAGCACATAACATATTTTTTTGACAGAAGTTTTTAGTTATTGAAAACCTTGGTTTTGGATAGAGGTTCAGTAACTAAAAAGTTCGTAAAAATCTTTTTGTATGTGCTTATATAGAGCCCTATTAAATTGAGCAACTCGGAATTGAATGAAGCTCATAGTATTTAAGGTTGTAAAATGACTTTCAGTCCATCAAGTTCAACCTTTTAAGATCTCCTCTGATCTGCAATATGCAGATTAACTATTAATTAATTAGTTGTATAAAAAAAAATCAATTCCCTCCTGATCCCAGACACCGGCGACCGGACTTCTCCCTAGATCAATACTGCCTCTCTAATTATCCATGATAACCCTGATTTCCCTTTTTAATTAGAAATAAATCCAGACCCCTTTTAAAGTTATCTATCGAATCCGCTGTCACTACCTCCTCTGGTAGAGAATTCCACAGATTAACCACCCTTACTGTGAAGAACCCTTTTCTTTCTTTAAGGTGGAATCTTTTTACTTCTAACCTAAAGGGATGTCCTCTTGTCAGTTGAAAACATCTTGGCACAAAAAGCTCCCTTGACAAATCTTTATACTGACCCTGGGTGTATTTATAGAAGGTAATCATATCTCCTCTTAGATGCCTTTTTTCTAGAGAAAATACGATTAATTTGGTTAGTCTTTCTTCATAACTTAGCCCCTCCATTCCCCTTATTAGTTTTGTTGCCCTCCTCTGTACCTTTCCCAGCTCTAAAACGTCCTTTTTATGAAGTGGTGCCCAAAATTGTACTCCATATTCTAAATGAGGGCGTACTAGATATTTGTATAGTGGCAGAATTACATTTGCTTCCCTTGCTTCTATACCCTACTTAATAATTGCTAATATTTGATTTGCCTTTGCAGCTGCTGCTTGGCTTTGAGCACTGTTACCTAAGTGGTTGTCCACAAGCCCTCCCAAATCCCTTTCAATATCTGATACACCTAGATTTGCTCCATTAAGATTATACTTCCCAGGTGCATAACTTTACATTTATTCGTATTAAATCTCATCTGCCATTTAGATGCCCATTCCTCAATTTTATGTAAATCCCTTTGGAGGAAAAGCACATCACTATCTTATTTAATTACCTTGCACAACTTCGTGTCATCAGCGAAAATGGAGACACCACACTCCAATCCTACCTCTAAGTCATTAATAAATATGTTAAAAAGGAGAGGACCTAATACTGAACCCTGAGGAACCCCACTTACCACATTAGTCCAATCGGAGTATGTTCCATTTACAACAACCCTTTGCTTTGTGTCTTTTAGCCAGCTCTCAATCCATGGGCAGATATTTACTGCAACTCTCTTAGTTTGCACAATAGTCTCCCATGTGGCACTGTATCAAAAGGCTTTGCAAAATCCAAAAAGACTACATCCACTGAGTTGCCTTGATCCAGGTTCCTACTAACCTCCTCATAGAAACTAATTAGATTTGTTTGACATGACCTATCTCTCATAAATCCATGTTGACTCCTACTTATAATCCTGTTCAAATAGACATATTCTTGTATATTATCCCTTATTAACCCTTCTAAAAGCTTCCCCACTACAGAAGTGAGGCTCACTGGTCTATAATTCCCCGGATTTGCTCTTGCTCCCTTTTTAAATATAGGTATCACATCAGCTTTTCTCCAGTCATCTGGTAGAGACCCTGTGTTGAGTGAATCTTGAAAAATTAAATATAATGGTTTGGCTATTACAGAACTCAGTTCCCTTAGTACCCTTGGATGTATTCCATCAGGACCCGGGGCTTTATTAACATTTATTTTTTCCAACCTCTTTTGGATTACTTCCTGTGTTAACCAATTATTTGGCAAAGGTAGTGTAGCCCCATTATGTTGCCGTGTCCCAACCACTGGTACCTCCCTTGTGTATACCGAAGAAAATAATCTATTTAGCTCATCTGCCTTTTCCTGGTCACTAATTATGTGTCGCATTGTAATGTTCCTATAGCTTCCTTCCTGGCTTTCTTCCCATTAATATACTTAAAAAATATTTTAGGGTTAGTCTTACTCTCTTTTGCAATTAATTTTTCATTTTCTATTTTAGCCAGTCTAATCGCACTTTTGCATACCTTGTTGATTTCCTTGTATTCCTGTAAAGCAGTCTCTGTCCCCTCTTGATTGTATAATTTAAATGCCTGTTTTTTACTCCGTATCTTGATCTTTAAATTATTGTTAAGCCACATTGGATGGGATTTACTCCTTTTACTTTTATTCCCACACGGTATATGTCGATGTGTATGTATATTTAGTAAGGATTTAAATGTTGTCCATTTATGTTCAGTATTTTTACCTGACAGTTCTCTGTCCTAGTCTATACTTTGTATTGCTGCCCTTAGACCGTTAAAATCTGCCCTTTTAAAATTAAGAGTTTTCGCTGTCCGTTAAAATGTTGTTATTTTAATTCAATCTCAAATGAGACTGTGTTGTGATCACTGTTTCCTAAAGGTTGCCCTATTCCAACATTTGATACTATATCAATATTATTTGTGATGAGTAAGTCTAAGATAGCTTAATTTCTAGTAGGCTCTTGTACAACCTGCTCCCCTTAGATAAACTGCTGGTCTCATTTATCCAGTTTATGTCAGGGTAATTAAAATCTCCCATTATTAGAACTTGACCATGCTTAGCTGCATTTAACATTTATTTGTCAAAATTAAGGTGGTCACATTTTGAAAATCCCAGTGTATTGTGGGACAGTGATACCTTCTTGACTTATAGCTACTATTTTAGGATAGACGCCTTTTTAACAATTTTTTTGTATTAATAACGTTTAAACCTAGATTACACTAAATATTTCCTAAATTTGCTTATTAAAGAATTTTTTCCCTTATAATTTAGTGTTAAGCACTAGGAAATTGCATAGGTCACGTGATTATCGTATTTATCGGCGTATAACAAGCACTTTTTCTCCCTGAAAATAGGGGGCAAATGATGTGTGCATGTTATACGCCGATATTCCCTCCCCCATCCTCATCCTCAACCCCCCCTCCTTATTCTAAACCCCCTCCGCATTCTAAACCCCCTCCACATTCTAAACCCCCCCTCCTCAACCTAAACCTCCCTCCTCAACCTAAACCCCCCTAAATACCTCCCCCTCACTTACCTGCTTCTGCTCCGGCCTCCGCTCTACTCCTTGACCCGGCGCGCATGTGAGTGGTCAAGGAGTGGAGTGGAGGCCGGAGCAAAAGCAGGTAAGTAAGGGGGAGGTATTTAGGGGGCTTTAGGTTGAGGAGGGGGGGGGGTTAGAATGAGGAGGGGGCGTTAGAATGAGGAGGGGGGGTTAGAATGCGGAGGGGGGTTTAGAATGAGGAGGGAGGTTGAGGAGAGGGGTTGAGGTAGAGGATAGGGGGGTTGAGGATAGGGGGATTGAGGAAGGAGGATGAGGATGGGGGGGTTGAGGAGGGGGTTTGAGGAGGGGGGTTGAGGAGGGGGTTTGAGGAGGGAGGTTGAGGAGGGGGTTGAGGAGGGAGGATGAGGAGGGAGGTTGAGGAGGGGGTTGAGGATGAGGAGGGAGGTTGAGGATGAGGAGGGGGGTTAAGGATGAGGAGGGTGTTGAGGATGAGGAGGGTGTTGAGGATGAGGAGGGAGGTTGAGGAGGGTGGTTGAGGTTGAGGAGGGCGGTTTAGGAGGGGTTTGAGGAAAGGGGGGTGGAGGAAGGAGGATGAGGGTGGGGGGTTGAGGAGGGGGTTGAGGGGGGTTTGAGGAGGGGGTTGAGGGGGGTTTGAGGATGGGGGGTTGAGGAGGGGGTTTGAGGAGGGAGGTTGAGGAGGGGGTTGAAGAGGGGGGGTTGAGGAGGGGGTTGAGGATGGGGGGTTGAGGGGGTTGAGGATGGAGGGGTTGAGGAGGGAGGATGAGGAGGGAGGTTGAGGAGGGGTTGAGGATGAGGAGGGAGGTTGAGGATGAGGAGGGAGGTTGAGGATGAGGAGGGGGGTTGAGGATGAGGAGGGGGGTTGAGGATGAGGAGGGGGTTGAGGTTGAGGAGGGAGGTTGAGGAGGGGGTTGAGGTTGAGGAGGGGGTTGAGGATAGGGGGTTGAGGAGGGAGGTTGAGGAGGGGTTGATGATGGGGGGTTGAGGAGGGAGGATGAGGAGGGAGGTTGAGGAGGGGTTTGAGGATGAGGAGGGAGGTTGAGGATGAGGAGGGGGTTGAGGATGGGGGGTTGCAGAGGGAGGATGAGGAGGGAGGTTTAGGAGGGGGTTGAGGATGAGGAGGGAGGTTGAGGATGAGGAGGGGGTTGAGGATGTGAAGGGGGGTTGAGGATGTGAAGGGGGGTTGAGGTTGAGGGGGGGTTGAGGATAGGGGGGTTGAGGAAGGAGGATGGGGGTTGAGGAGGGGGTGGAGGAGGGGGTTTGAGGAGGGGGTTAAGGATGGGGGGGTTGAGGAGGGAGGATGAGGAGGGAGGATGAGGAGGGAGGATGAGGAGGGAGGTTGAGGAGGGGGTTGAGGATGGGGGGGTTGAGGAGGGAGGTTGAGGAGGGGGTTGAGGATGAGGAGGGAGGTTGAGGATTTTGCTTCAAAGTTCTTTATTTGAAATTTATTTATTTTGTCCTGAAATTTCCTTCTTAAAATGAGGTGCGTGTTATATGGCGGTGTGTGTTATACACCGTTAAATACAGTATATTTAAGTCCAGATTTAGCTAACAATAGAATTCACTTGGGGAAAACAGTCCCATAGTCCCTATAAACAAAATTTAATGTATCTTTGATGATATTAACATTAGAGCCGTGTTTCCCAAATATTTTTTTCTCAAGGACCACTTGAAAATGTCTGAGAGTACTGTTATAACTACTGAGGTTCTTCATGGAACACTAAAATACTGTTTTTATCAATTAGAATGTTTTGTGTAGTATAGAATATACACTTATGTATAATACAATGTTATATTGAGTGTTCCATATGATTGGTTTAGAACAAATAGAGTTATCACTGATATAAAAAAACTCACCTATTTTATTTTTCAGAGTATCCCTGTTTTGCATATTTTCAGCAGGGTAATATTAATATTCCTTTTATAATTATAGTCTGTTTGTTGAGTTTTGTTGATATGAATTTAATTAATCGCATGATCGGACCAATCTATTGGTCCAATTGTTATTTCGCTTATATTTTCTTCTGTGCATCGATCAACAAGGCAGTAATCTATCCTTGTGTATGTATTGTGTCTGTTTGAAAAAAAGTAAAATCTCTTTCTTCAGGATGTAAAAGAGTCATATAGACCATATTTCATCAGTGTGTTATTGAAAATGTTTGCCATTCTCAATATTGTAGTATCTGGATCTGAGTTTTTACTGATTTTCTGTCTATATCATAGTCTGCGCATACATTTAAATCCCCACAAATTATTACAAAGCCTGTTTTAATCTTCTGGACATTTTTTTATATTTTATTCAAAAATTGGTTTTGTTTTGTGTTGGGGGCATATATGTTCAGAATTGTATAGGATTTGTTATTAATCCTCCCCATCCAAATTATATAGCTTCTGTCCAAGTCTAATTCCTTACAATTCACTATTATTTTGTTTTTTTTTCTTAAAAAAGAATTGATACACCTCTCGCTTTTTTCTTGAAACTGGCATCTACTGCTGTATATTCTCTCTGGTAGAAATGGATCCCTACCTCTAATCCAGTGGGTCTCCTGCAGGCATATGATGTCTGCATCTTCTTTCTGAAAACATTTATGGCAGTATGCCTTTTAAATTGGGTGTTTAAACCCCTCACATTTTGTGATAAGATATTTATACTCATCTACACTGAGACACTACACTACTTTTTCATCTACTTGTCCACTGATTTGAATAAAATACTTTTAGGTAAGTCCAACAAATGTCTGTCTTTAACTATGACTAATGCTATTGGTATATTTAAAGAGTCAAGTCCTTCTCATTCCTTTGTGTTCTTGAGGACCAGAAGTCAAGGCCTCAGAGGTCATTTCTAGTTCCATGGCCGACAGTTGAGAACCACTGTTTTATCAGAATAAAAATCAATTTATGTCAATTTAAGTCAAATTAAGTATTAAAAGCATAAAGCATAGAGAGGGTTTAGGCTATTTTACTTATTGCCCATTATAAACACATATGGAATGGGCTGTTCAATGCTATTATGTATAGTTTTACAATTTTAATTAATTTAATTATTCTCTTTCAGCTAAAATGCTTAAATTCACAGGATATATTTATTTTTTATGTATGTGACAGCATCCTGGCATTAAACTATAATTTATTAGTATAGCTATATAAGCTTTCCTAGAAAGCATATTTATTGTATCTATGGCAATTGCTTCTAGCTGAATCTATAGCTTATTTTTAATGAAAAACTGATATGATACATGCACATCACCAAAAAAAACATTTATTTCCAAAAATATAGATGTTTTTAAAATGGGCATTTTTTTTGCTTTTTATAGCGTGAATTGAATAAAATTATGTTTTATGTCCTTTCACTTTCCACATTGACATTCCTATCAGGCACAGCCAGTCAGGGAAATAACCAGCAGAGTGTGTTTGTTTCCCAGCCACTGACCCAAAAGTTGAGCAGTCAGGTTAATCTGTCTGAAAAACAAAAGTGTCCGATTTTGCCCAAAGGATAAACAAGTAGCAGCAGCCATAGGCTGCAGCTGGCTAGGTTAGGAGTTCGCTTTCTGCCTGGCCTTGGACTGAACTATCTTTTGGCAACAGACAGACATGGAATCTACATGACACTGCCAAGTACAACGAGCCGCAATCAATCATTTCATGTGAATTATTTTTTGGACCTCATCATCAATGAGGATAAATTGTCACAATGGCTTTGCAATAACATTGTGACAAGTTTTAACTGAGAGAAGCAGTTATACTAGCCAAAAATACTAGGTATGATGTATTGTTTATGATATAAAATAAAACATGCCTTAATATATAAATTTGGTTAAATAAATAGGCATGACTTAGATGTGAATGTAAAAACTTTACATGTCTGGTATCAAGTGCCATTTATTATTTATGCAGGTGATTAGAAACTTCACTGCCAAAGCCATAAAGATATAATGATGTATATGGCACTAATATAAGAATATAATATAGAAGGTTCAAATAAACAGGAACTAGGTAAACTGCAGGGGCGGCTGGTCCATTGGGGCAGCTGGGCAACCGCCCTCCCTAATTAAAATCCATAAAAGCATATTTTATTCTATCATTTGTTTTATTCTTTATTCCTATAATTCTAACAGACAGTGGTTATCTTTTTCCCTTCCCTCTTTCATTTTCCTCCCCCCAAAAACATACATTAAAACAAAAAAACGTTGTCTGTGTAATGCATTTACACGGCGGCTGTCATGCAGTCAGGTACCTGAAGTGAAGGTGGAGCCACTGAGTTACTGGGACGGCGCCCAAAGCCTCTACATAGGGCTCTGCTACATGGAAGAGAGGCTCAGCAGAGCTCCCTGTGCAGCATGATTAAAAGCTGTTGGGGCGTCTGACTGCAGCGTCCACTCATTCCTGCCACTAGAGACACTGCAGAGCACATACATTACCTCATAGACACATGCGTAGCTGTGTGTGAGGGAGAAGTTAAAGGAGCAGCATGGAGCAACATGATACCAGGAGGTGGTCACAATAAATGTAAGTATTGAAGTCAGGCTCTTATTTATTTATTATTCCATAGAACTTACAACTACATTCTGTTAGTCTCCTCAGCATCCCTAGTCACTCTCACAGTGAAGCTACTTGTCAGTTCTGTCTAGGTGTGATTGTTTCTGTATAAATGTATGTATATATTGCATGGCATGTGTGTATACAGCATGCTGTGTGTATGTGTGTCAATATATGTATATTGCATGCTCTGTTTTATGTGTGTATATATATATATTCATATATTGCATGTTGTATGTGTGTCTATGTGTGTGTATATCTGCAAATATGTGTGTAAATGCATTTTGTGTATGTGTGTATTTATATGTATATACTGATTGCTGTGTTTGTGTGTAAATATATGAATATTTTGTATGTTGTATCTACATATATGGGTATACTGCAGGCTGTGAGTATGTGTGTAATTATGTATATATACTGCATACTGTGTTTATGTGTGAACATATTTGCATATATTGCATGTTGTGTTTGTTAATATGTGTATATACAGCTTGCTTTGTGTGTATTTGTGTGTAAATATATTGCATGCTCTGTATTGCTGTAAATAGATGTAAATACTCATGACTTGTATTTATTTATGAAAATGCTTTATATGTGTATAACGGTAAATATAACTTCCTGTATGTGTATATATATATATATATATATATATATATATATATATATATATATATATATATATATAATTTCTGTTTTTCTTTATATGCATATAACTATATGTATACTCAGGGGTGGACAAAAATAGTTAACACTTAGGAGCCAAGAACACATACAAGCCAAACAGAGTTTGTATGACACTGTAATGTATGTATGTATGTATGTATGTATATATATATATATATATATATAGTCTCATAGGTAAAGATAAAGAGAGGGGGAGAGGGAAAGATAGAGAGAGGGAGGGGTAGAAGATAGATAGATAGATAGGGATAGACAGAGATAGATATATAAATAGATAGAGGGATAGATAGAGAGAGGGTAGAGGGATAGATAGATAGAGGGATAGATAGAGATATGGGGTAGACAGAGAGGGATAGATAGAGGGATAGATAGAGATATGGGTAGACAGAGAGGGATAGATAGAGGGATAGATAGATATATGGGTAGACAGAGAGGGATGGATAGATAGAGAGAGATAAGGGTAGACAGAGAGAGAGAGAGAGAGATAGAGGGATAGATAGAGGGTAGAGGGATAGATAGAGATAAGGGTAGACAGAGAGGGATAGATAGATAGAGAGAGATAAGGGTGGACAGAGAGAGAGAGAGATAATAGAAGGATAGATAAAGAGAGGGTAGAGGGATAGATAGATAGATAGATAGATAGATAGATAGATAGATAGATAGATAGATAGATAAGGGTAGACAGAGATAGATAGAGAGAGAGATAAGGGTAGACAGAGAGAGAGAGAGATAGATAGAGGGATAGATAGAGGGTAGAGGGATAGATAGAGATAAGGGTAGACAGAGAGGGATAGATAGATAGAGAGAGATAAGGGTAGACAGAGAGAGAGATAGATAATAGAAGGATAGATAGAGAGAGGGTAGAGGGATAGATAGATAGATAAGGGTAGACAGAGAGAGATAGATAGAGGGATTGATAGAGAGAGGGTAGAGGGATAGATAGATAGATAGATAGATAGATAGATAGATAGATGAATAGAGAGAGGGAGCAAAGGATCGATAGATGAGAGAGGGTAGAGGGATAGATAGATAGATAGATAGATAGATAGATAGATAGATAGATAGATAGAGATAAGGGTAGACAGAAAGGGATAGATAGATAGATAGATAGATAGGAGATAGAAATCCAGTGCATGTCTGGGATATGCTTTTTCTACAAAACTGAGCTCTCTACCTTCTTATAGCATGAAAAGCTCCTCTTAGGATTACAAATTCTAATATTATCTTGCTATGTTTTCAGTCTACAGGAGGCCACGTTGTGAGTGATCTGAACCCAGTGCTTGCTGCAAGGAATGCAGAGGTCAGCTTTACATCTAAAGGTACCAATGGCCTGACCTGATCAGTATATATGATGCAAAAATTGTGTCTGCTGTATACAATCCTGCAAAGTTATGAAATCAACAATGTGATTAGTGCTTTGAATGAATATTAAAGACACAGTCTATATACTAGTAAAAGAGGAAAAAGGGAAGAGAGGGATAGAGAGAGGGATTGATAGGGATAGATAAAGGAATCGTCAGGGAGAGAGGAATAGATATAGAGAGTGAGGGATAGAGAGAAAGGGACAGATAGAGAGAGAGAAGGAGGAAGGGAGAGAGAAAGAGGAGGGGATAGAGAGGAGGGCTTATGTCCTGATCTAATGTATACTCATTTGTGTTTTATTTAGTTATTGCATATAAATCAACAAAATGGAGGAACTTCCCAGCATAAGAAAAGTAAGCAGAACCAGCAGCACTTCACCCTCATCAAGAAAATGCAGGAACTTCCCAGCATAAGAATAGTGACCAGAACCAGAACCACCTCAACCTCAGCAAGATAATAAGTAAGTGAAGTGACAGGAAAAAACCCAAATGGGTGTAGTCTGTAAGTGGACAGGGCCTATAGGGGTAACATGTTGTGAAGGGGAGGAGTTTATAATGTTGGGTGGCGTCAATGTAAAGGGAGGGGCCAGGTCTCTGTCTTCCGCCCCACCAACTTGGAAAGTCACCAGCCGCCACTGGTAAACTGATGCCTCTGTTTCATGGTTCCTATATGAACTTCCATAAGGGTGACTAGTAGCTACGGAAGTTCTTATGAGAAAACTTGTGGAGCTCCTCCAAAAAAAAAAAATACTAGTGGTGGGGGTTGGGGATGTGTGCTCACAGACTGTCTGAAGTATACCCATAGGACTCTAAATAACAGTAGTCACCATAGCAATGCTAAGGAACATTACCCACAACACTAGCCCAAACATCCTCCCATATTCCTATATCTCAATCTATCTCTCTACATAAACCACTCCACATGGCAGGAAAGGGGTAAACAGAAAAACTGAAAGCAGGGGGTTTATGACCGGTCTTCTTATGGTCTACTACTCCGTATTAGTACGGGTATCCCCAGAGATTCTCCTATTAATACCCACTACCTCTACAAGCCTTAGTACGCCATGAGATCCCCCCAATATCCTAAAACTCAAACCCCATCCCCAAACCGCTTGTTCTATGGGGTGACAGGTTCATTTACCTATTGGACACCTATGGGCCTCAAGCATAACCATGGAGTCCTTAAGAACCATGGGGGCTTTTATCGACCCCCATGGCACCTAAATATAACTTGTTAACTTGGGATCCATATGAAACCCCATTAGAATCTAAAATATAACCATGTGGGTCTTTATTTACTCCCTTTCCCCTAAAATTAACCTCTAAACTGCAGGGATCCTTAATGGATCCCAATAGCACCTAAAATTAACCCTTATACCATGGGGTTCTAATAGACCCCAAGGTACTTAAAATTAACTCTAAACCGTGTGGATCCCTATGAACCCCATGGTATACTATACTATAAACTTCTCATCGTGTGCCTCGCAATGGGAGCCTTTGGCGCTCATTGCGGGGCTCTTGGTTATTGTATTTCTTTGCATCAGAGGCGCTTTTGCTGTCATTGTAAGGTCAGTGCTGATCTGCTTTTTGCGCTTATTGCAAGGCTGTCCCCTGGTGTAGTTTGTGTGCTATGAGCAGCGTTGGCGCTCATTGTGAGGCGCGCAGTTCATGGCTTTTGTGTTTATTGCGATAGTGTTTTTTTTTTGTGTATATGTACTTTTGTATGCTAATTAAATAATTAAATTAATAAATTAATATGCTTTACCTATGTGTAAGTAATATATGCAGGAAGCAGTGTGCTGAAGAGCTGACAATCTTTTTTGATGTTCTTGCAGCATACAATGTAGGTTTGCACTGTTGTGAAGCTGAGGTGTAAGTGTCAGCAATGTGTGCAGTGTGTAGTGTAAATAGGCTGCATGCGCGAGGGGAAGCCGTTAGTGTAGCTGTGTATTTCCGCATTCTGTAAGTTAGTGTTGTAAAATGGCGTCGAATGTGTATGTGGTACGCGGGTGTGAATGATTTAGCGTCCTTGCTAAAAGTGTATCTTGTACCTCGTATGTGCTTGGTGGTGTTTTGCGGCTTTAGGGTCCTGTAGCCTCGTTTTCGTTTTTTTCGGTGCCCATTTTTTCTCTCTCTTAGGAGATTTTCGTGTCTAAACTCAGTAATTTGGACTTAAATTGAGGTGTGACTTCACTTGCAGAGGTCCTGGGTGCCCCCCTTGCTGTGGGTAAGCTTTTTTTTGTCATTTTTGTTTTGCAACTCGTATTTTTTTTGTGTGTAAGTCCCTACATTTTTCGTTCTAAGTCCTGCGGCTCGTATCGTTTTGCGTAAGTCCGTATTTAGTGATTGCGTGTTAGATGTATTTTTTCAAAGTCCCGCTTCTGTGGGCGTTTGTAACCACTTGTGAGGCGCCATAGAGCCTCCACCTATGCAAATATATATACAGCTTGACCCAAAACTGAACAATTATTCAATTTAATAATTGAACTATCTAGGAAGACTGTGAATTTTGCTTTCTAGTGTGTCTCATTTTGGTACCAGACTAGTGTTCCCCAGACTGTTTTATGTGGTTCTACAAATTAGTTTTTATTACAAAAAGCTTTTTCATTCTATATATTATTTTTGTTATTTTATTATTATCCTTTATTTGTAATGGGCAACATATTAGCGCTATACAGGGGTTATGTAACACATTGCAAAAGAATGGCGTGCTCTGTCTTTAATTGTAAAATCAAACATACATAGTGCTTTACTCAAAGCACTGACAGAAGGTTGAAAACTCACAAACTTATGATTTATGGATGGAGAGATGTATAGGGGACTGGAGATGTGTTTTGAGCTATTGAATAAATATTATGGGGTGGTGGAGATTACTCCTAAGCAGTGGCGGAGATAATGAGATTGTAGCCTGTGCAAAGCACCAGTGTCCACAACAGGGTAGGAGTCTTGTGGTATCTGGAGTAATGGGGGTCTCTTAATTTATTAGGCAGATCATTATTTTTATAGAAAGGGAATCTGATCACCCTAGAGGTGATTTCACCACATACAAATATTTTTAGCTTTTTATTGACCCTTATAGTCACCTACCTTATATGGGGATGTTGCAAGGGGTGGCCCTAATTATTTTGTTTTGCGGCCCTACATTTACTACCTCCACCACTGATCTAAAATTCTGTAGATGGAATTTGGGGTTCTTTGGGTCCAGAGTCTAAGGGCCTCATTCTATTAAGGGCCGTAGGAGATGCGTTGCCGCAGGGGGTGGCCGCAAGCTACTTCCCTATTTTATTCCCTTGCGGCCGAGGGCTCCCTGTTATCCCTTGCGGCCAACCCCGCTGCAGGGAAAGCCTTTGATCTTACACGGCCGCAAGAGTTGCGGTGACAAGAAAGCCCAGGTCACTATTCAAATGGTACGCGAACCCTTCCGTCAAGGCTGTAATTCGCTAAAACCGAGCCGCAGCTTACTTACACCAAAAAGTTCCCGTAAGGCTCTTACTTACAAACCGTAGCACCAATTAAGCACATAAAAAAGCCATCCAGTACTTTGATGAGACGTGAAAATGATTGTAGGTGTTAGCATTCATAGCACAACATTCCCCTACATTCAAATCTGCAAATCATTTTTTTTGTAATTCATGTTTAATTTCCGTGTCCAGAGTCCCACGGGCTTGGAGCACATCAGACCCACAACAGCTGCGGGATTAGACTCTGTCAAGTCCGTCAATGGGTAAAATAGACCCACAGGTTACTTGGGCCACGGAGGTGTCGCAAAGGGCTTACTTACAAATCGTAGCACTAATTAAGCAAATAGAAAAGCCATCATGTACTTTTACTAAAAGTGAAAGTGATGTTTGGTCTTAGAATTAATAGCTCAAAATTCCCCTACTCTCAAATCTGCAAATAAAGACATTTAATTTCATGTTCAATCTTCGTGTTCTACCTATCATTCAAGTCACACGGGCTTGGGGGGTCAATCACCCTCCAAGCCTGTACGGGCTTGAATAACGAGCTACGGGCTTGGAGGTAATTGAAGCCCATAAGACTTTGAACGGAAATTAAATCTAAAATCAAAGATTATAATTTGGCGATGTGCAATCATGAGAATGTTTTGCAATTAATCCTCATGTCCCCCATTGTGTTCCCCATCATTTACAGTGCTCTATAGTGCTGGATTGAATTTATATTTGCTTCTACAATGCTTTGAGTTTGGGGCCTTCAACCTCCGAACCTGTACGTGTTTTAACAACGATTTACTGGCTTCGAGGTCATTGAAGCCCGCGGGACTTGGGACAGAAAATAAACCTGAAATTAAATATTGTATGTGGGCGATGTGGAAGCTTGAGAGGGTGTTGCTATTAATCCTCATGCCCCCCATTATGTTGCCTATCGCCTAGTGCTGTCTTGAATTTATATTTGCATACACAGTTTTCCGACTTTGCAGCCTTGAAACACGGCGCGCGGGAAATGCTTGCGGCCGATTGCATAGTTTGCGGCCGGCCGTAAGGGGACCTCCTTGCGGCGCCGTTCATTTGAATAGCAGCGTAGCCGTAGCGCTACGCAGGGCCGTAAGCTGGCCGCAAGGAAATCGCAGTTTTGCGGCCATTTTAATAGAATGAGGCCCTAAGAGTTTATATTCCATTAGGAGGGATCTTGGAACCCAGAGTTCCATGGCTGAATTTATTTTGGAAACACCATAGTAGATAATTCCAACTAAATAGATCTGTCTGGAAAAATTTTACATTCATAGACCAGGGGTCAGTCCATTAAAAGGTAAGTAAATAGAGTGAATACAATGAAATACAAACTGTTCTTACATAGATTTGGATTGACATCAAGCATAATTTTGAACAATTCTCTAGTGCAGTAATATTCATATCAGCTGTTCACCCTTTGTTTTTCAAAGAGCTTTAGCCAAATGAATAACTGACTTTTTACTACAGCTGCCTCACACCAAGTTGATATGATTCTGTGCAGTCCCAGGTCATTAATATGTTTTCTTTAGAAAGACAGTGCTATAATCAGTAGGTAACGTATGTGTTTCCCGATATTTGCAACAGCTCAAGCTTCATGTTTTTATAAATGTGTTATTGTTTTTTGAGGCGTTCTGCAGATTTGGTAGTGGAAAGTCAAATTTCCTGGGATGGCTAAAATAATTCTGAATGGTTAATAAAAGAGAACAGGGATAATGCAATATACATTTCATCATGATATATTAGTACTTAAAAGGCCCGGGGCACAACCAGTTGAGCCACAGCAGCAAAGTGTAAACAACTAGTAAAGTGGTATATCAAGGACTTCCCCCCGGTATGGGTTCAATTAGAAAAACACATACTAGGGTCCAATGATTTAATCATGCGCCAATTACTATGGCTCTCAACTCAGCAGGGCTTCAAGTTACCCCAATCAATCCCATCCAGTGTGAGGCACTCAATTAACTTATGGAAGGATATAAATAAGAGGAACAGGCTACTTGGCCCAGAGTCAGGACTCAGCCCCTTATGGCCACTGTCAACTAACCCCAAAATAAACTCTAATGCTCAATACAGATGGTGGATTGATAATAATTGCTCAATAGCGGCAGATTTACCGGTTGTTAACCAAAAATGGTCCACCACCGCCTTCTTAGAGGACAAACTACTACCTCCGGGGGAATGGCTTAACCTACTCGCTATAAATCAAAGATTAATTCACATCACTAAGAATAAAGGAGGGCAAAATACATCATTATTCGAAAAATGTTGCATTAAATTCCCGGGAGGGAAAGGGAACATCTCCATAATATACAACCATTTAAGCGAGTTAGTCACGCCCCCTAAATTACACTATGAGTCAGCATGGGAAACTGACCTCAACATACAATTAGACAGAGACCAATGGAACAGCATTCGGAAACAAGCAAAAATCACATCACTTAACGTAATTATGAAGGAAAACGCCTATAAAGTTATCATGAGGTGGTACTTAACTCCAGTAAGAATGCACATAGGAAACCAGACGATTAGCGACACCTGCGAAAGGGGCTGCAACCAGAAAGGGACTCTAATCCATAAACTATGGGAATGCCCTATGATTAGACATACCTGGGTGGACACTTACAAAACCCTGGAGAATTTATGGGGTCAAAACTATCCCATGAGACCAGAAGAGGCCATTCTGGGTTTACCGGTAGAAGGGATGTCCAACTCAGAACAATTCCTAACCAACCAAAGTTAGGATAGTAGTAGCCGCCCATTGGAAATCCCCCACCCCATTGTTTGAAGTAGTCTTAAACAAAATTGAGTTTGTTCGGTCCATGAGCATTTTGTCCGCTGAGGTTGACCATAACTACAAGCGCTGGGCCTCCTGCTGGGCCGCCTGGGAGACAAGACGAGGCAGATGAATAGGGTGAGTGACACTTTTTCCCTCCAAAGGAGCTATTAAGGGAACCATATCAGGAGTTGTCTTAACTTACCCAACACCATTAGCCTCATACAGTAACCTAAACACAGAGTTCGCAACATATTAGAGGAAACCAACCAAGCTCAAAACAACAGATGGTCAGGAATCCAAGTTCATAAAAATTGTTTTCCCATAGTTATGGGACTTTATTACATATAGTTTTTTTTTTTTTATTAGTATTAAGTTAATTGAAAGCTAATACCAGCTATTATATTTCCAGAAAAACGGAAAAAGAGAGGAGTTTTGGACAGGCAGATGACATACTAGAAACCAGATATGTGAAACACGTTTATTGTTAATTTCTACTTACCATCACAAATGTTTTTGCTGGACTATGTTGTATGTCTGACCTGTCTAATAAAAATCAATTTAAAATGATATATTAGTACAACTAAATGCATAAAAATATTATTGTTAACACTAAATACAACATTTGACAATTAAAACAGTTGGAGCCTCATTCAATTCGGGGCTTGCAATTCTATTGGAGTTGGCTGTATGTCTGCGTGCCTGCTGCAAGCCCGTAGCCACTGCAACTTTTGGTCCTATTCATTTGGCCGGACCGATAGCGACATCGCAAATCATGCTCTCGATAGTAGCATTTGCGGGCTTGACCATGATCGCTGACGCAAGGCCGCAACTCGTGGCTAGAAACACACAATGGAATGTGGGTCCAATCGTGACTCGTGGTTCAAGCCCGTAGGACTTTGAAATCCATTCTCCATTTTTCAATGAAGTCCTACGGGCTTGAGCCAAGAGTCACGATCGGACCCACATTCCATTGACTGTTTCTAACCGCAAGTTAAGGCCTTGCATCTGACCCACATTCCATTGACTGTTTCTAACCGCGAGTTATGGCCTTGCAATAAGCCCATAAATCTGCAATATAAAATTAAATTTTCAATGAGTCATTTTTGGGATTATATCAATGTCGGGAATCAATGAGTTAATACATATCAAGCCACCCACGTGTACAATTACATTGGCTTCATTCATATTTCATATTTAGTAAATTGCTATTTGATTGATTTGTCACCTCCATCAGTCCAAATAAATTCACACATTCACACATAGAGATATATTGAGTTAGGACACACCACACACACACCCCATCCCATCCCCCACACCCCATCCCCCAACATTTTTTTTTATATATCCTTATTTTAATTTTGTTTAATGTTGGAGGGAGGAGCTAGGAGGGGAGAGGAGGGGAGAGTTGGGGAGGAGAGTAGAGGAGGAGAGAGAGGAGCAGCAGGAGGTCATGTGGAGTGGAGGTGTGGAGGAGGAGGTGAGGAGGGAGAGGAGGAGGGAGAAGAGGAGGGCGAGGGGGGAGGAGAGGAGGGAGGAAAGGAGGGAGGAGAGGAGGTGGCGGGAGAGGAGGAGGGAGAGGAGGAGAGTGCAGTGGTGGTTGGTGGAAGTGGGCCCCGAGCATCAGGCACATCTAGAAGATGGACAGAGAGGAAGGGGCCTGATCTCAGGGCAGTGGTAGTTTGGGGAACGGACAGGCCTCAGGAATAGGTCAGGGGGGCCAGGGTTCCCGTCCACAGTTGAGAGGGCAAGAGGCTAGGGGCAAGCACAGGGCCCACAACTACAGTGGGGGGAAAAGTATTTGATCCCCTGCTGATTTTGAACTTTTGTCCACTGACAAAGAAATGATGAGTCTATAATTTTAATGGTAGGTGTATTTTTTTATTATTTCAAAGATTTTTATTCAACAGCTTTTATGTTACATAAAAAACAATTACATTGCAAACATCTGTTAACTGAAATTATTGAAATAACTGTGTCTATTGTTATTAAAATATAATATTCATATCAATAAACAATCATTTAGCCAGATATCTAAAATTTTTTTTTTCTTCCTTTTTTGGTGATGGTTTTAAGTAGATACGCAATTAAAGTTCCACTCCTAAGTATTCCTCACCACATCCATTCCCATGATCTCCCATGCCACCCTCAGTACCTTTTGTCGTCTAGATGAGTTGCCTCTCCGCTTCCCGGCTCTACCCGTTCCAGTCCGCTCCACACTCCACTCCCCAGACAAGCCACCGCTATTAGCCAAAATGTAATGTTCTTTCCTGTCCAGACCTTACAATGTGCTATCTGGAGACTGAATCCAGGGTCCCCAAATTTCTAGGTAAATGTGGTGAGTGTCCAACAAAGTGTGAGTCATTCTCTCGTTAATGCAAAGATAAGTTATTTTGTTTATGACTTCCTGAAATTGGATATGACTGCTTTTCCATCTTCTAGCAATTATATTTTTGGCAGCTAAAAAAATCATTTGGGCCAATTTGTTCCCCTTATTACTTAGCCCCTGGTAATGAATTCCCAACAGGCAAGTCGAGATTGATGGTTCTAGGGGAGATTTAAGAATTCGTGAAGCTAATTTGGTAGTTTCATTCCAAATATTAGCCACTCTAGGACATTTCCACCACGTATGAATAAAGTCTCCCCTACCCTGGCATCCTCTAAAGCACCTATCTGAAGTTGTTGGAGATATCTTATTGAGCCTGACAGGAGTCATGTATGCCCGATGTAAGATTTTCAATGAGGTTTCTAGCAAGCTATAGTTATATGAGCCCTTAGATAGGCTCAGAAAGGATTCCGCCCATTTGTCCCCCTCCCAGTTTTGTTGCATGTCTATCTCCCATTTCAGTGTGTAAGCAGGCTTCCACGAAGCCTTTGGGGCATTAAACATAGTGTACAGTGAACCTAAGGTTCCTCCAATTAAGTTTGTGTTTTTACATACTATTGACATCCACGATCCTTTGGGCGGGCCATGAATCCTATGTATCTCCTCAACCCAATGTCTAATTTTGATATAGTTAAACATTTCTTGGTGTGGTATCCCTATTTTCCTGTTCATTTCTGCCCAAGAAATAATTCTGTCACCCTCAAACCATGCCTCAAGTTTGTCTAAATTGTGTATAGTCCAGAATGCTTTGGAGTCAGCTGTGAGGGTGGTTGCTAGAGAGGTTGATGTAAATATTGAAGTAAGAGGTGATACGGGGTGAATCAGCTTATGTTCTTTCCTAGCCCATTTCCATATTTTCAGTGTAAATTTAGTTATAGGGTTATGGATTTGGGAGTCAAACGTGTGCGAACTCGGAGCCCATAAAATGATTTCCCATTTTAATGGGGCCATTTGTAGCTCTTCAATAAAAACCCAGCTGGGCTGTAGGGTGGTAGAATGTATCAACGGTATAGAGGCAATTTGAGCTGCCCTAAAGTAGGTATTAAAATTAGGGCAGGATAGTCCTCCCCTAGACTTATGTTTATACATAGTATGTCTGGCGATCCTAGGGGGTCTATTCCTCCAAACAAATCTAAAGACCTGGGCTTGAAACTGTGCCAATTCCCTGTTATTAATTTGGATCGGCAGAGTCCTGGCCAGATAAAGCAGCCTCGGCAAGATGTTCATCTTGACCGTGGCTATTCGGCCCGTCCACGAAATCTGCCTTTTTGTCCAGCTGTCTAAGTCCCTTCGAAGGGTCCTAAATAGGGGTGGGTAGTTGGTTTTATAAATATCTGCTAGTGAGTTAGTCAACTTTATCCCCAGATAGTTAATGTAAGAGGTAGGCCATAGAAAGTTGTGTACCTTTTGTAGATGGTCCAAGCTGTCCCTAGGAATGCCCACACTTAAGGCTTCTGTCTTGCTATGGTTCAATCTCAGTCCAGACAGAGTGCTATATTCATTGATTGTGCCCAGTAGGGCGTCTATGGAGGAGCTAGGATTCGAGAGAGTGCACAGTAGATCATCAGCAAACAAAGAACATTTTAGATGCTGATGCCCCACCCGCACCCCCTCTATAGAGGAGTTCGCTCTTATCGCCTGGGCCAAGGGCTCTATGGCCAAAGCAAAGAGCAGTGGGGACAGGGGACACCCCTGTCTCGTGCCCCTCTCTATATTAATACTAGCCGTCTGGGAACCTGGTAGTCTCAAAGTGGCATTGGGTAGCGTGTAGTAAGTATGTAATAAGTTTAAGAAGTTGCCTTCAAACCCAAACTTTGCCAACGTGGCAAACAGAAAGGGCCACTCTAAGGTGTCAAACGCTTTCTCTATGTCCAATGCGAGCAGGCAGACCGGGGTCCCCCTAGACCTAGCCAAATGGATGACATTTAGAGTTCTCCTGATGTTGTCGCCAGTTTGCCTATGCGGGATGAACCCTGCCTGGTCTTTGTGAATCAAGGAGGGAAGGAATATTGAGACCCTTTGAGAGAAGATCTTGGCAAGCAACTTGACATCCCCATTAAGCAGTGATATAGGTCTATAATTTTTGGCATCTCTCTGATCTCTACCCTCTTTAGGGAATACTGTTAAGTCAGCATGGTTTAGTTCTGGGGGGGCAATCTCCCCTCTCAGTATCGAGTTAAAGAGATTACATAGATGAGGAGCCAGAAGTGTTGAGAATTTCTTATAGTAGATATTGGTGAACCCATCCGGGCCCGGGGATTTTCCTAGTTTTAGGTCCTTAATCGCTTCTAGGACTTCCTTGACAGTAACTTCCTTATTTAAAGAGTGTAAATCATTGGGCGAGATTTGAGGAAGGTCTAGTGAGTTTAAGTAAGAAGCAATGTTATTTTCCATGGCCACCTGTTTAGTAGAGTATATATTTTTGGTAATATTCCTTAAAAACATTTTGTATTTCATTTTGGCTATATATGAGATCGCCCTCTCTATTCCTGATTTGGGAAATCCTGGATTGGGCGTACTTTGCTCTCAGGCTTCTGGCTAACAATTTATCCGGTTTGTTCGCTTTATTGTAAAACAGATGCTGCGTCCGTCTTAGTGCCTTGTCCGTTTTTATGGACAATACGCTATCTAGCTCCAGCCTCGTCTTGTCAATCTCTGTTCTCTGGGTGGAGGAGGGGGAGAGCTGATTTTGTAGCTCTAGTCGTGCCAATTTGCTCGCCAGATCCCTCTCCCTTTGTAGATTCTGCTTTTTGAACTGAGAAGCTAATTTAATGCACACTCCTCTTATAAAGGCTTTATGAGCCATCCAAACCCATCCCGCTCCTGTCTCCCTGCCCGCATTGGACCCAAAGAAGTCCAGCAACTCTCTCTCTATCTGCTCCTGAGTTGAAGGCAGTGAGATTTGGTATTCATTCAGCCTCCAGGTGTAAGGTATGCTGAATTGACTTCCCAGGTCCACTTCCAATAAAACTGCTGAATGGTCGGACCAAGTGCAAGGCACTATGGTCGCTCTATGTGAACTGTCAAGAAGTGAGCTGCTAATGTAAATAGTGTCAATGCGCGAGTAGGAGCCATGTGTGGGTGAGTAAAAGGTAAATTCTTTCCCTCTCGGGTGAAGTCCCCTCCAGGCATCTACCAGACTAAACAAGTGCAGGAGTTTCTTAATTTGTCTAATTTTGTTGGAGAATCGGTCACTCACTGTAGCCCTAGATTTGTCTGCCTTTGGGTCTAAGACTAAATTGAAATCTCCTCCTATCACTAAGTTCCCCCAGTCCCCCCCTTCCAGTGCCCTCAAAAATCTTATTAGGGCCTTATGTGGTGCCGTTGTGGGGGCATAGAAGGAAGCCAGAGAAATCGTGTTTCCCAGGATCGTACCCTTTATAATAATAAAGTACCCTTCCCTGTCTATCAGTTTGGATGTTAACTGGAATTGGAGGTTCCTATGTAGCAATATTGCTACCCCCTCTTTTTTGGAAGTGTGGGTGGAGTGGAAGAACTGAGGGTAATCTTTGTTAAGATATGTAGGGGTCTTATGCCTAGCGAAGTGGGTCTCCTGTAGGAATATTACAGATGGTTTGTAAGTCTTATAGTATAAAAAGGCCTTCCTCCATTTGAAAGGAGAGTTAAAGCCCTTCACATTATGAGTGAGTACTGTTATGGGCATGGGTAAATTAACAAGGTGTCTGTCAGATATGCTAAACTAGCCTTACCTTTCCGGCGTGCTGTCGAGGAGGGAGTGAGGAGCGGCTTCTTCTTCTGGAGGTGTGGAAGTGGTCGAGCCCTGGGTGAGCGAGTTCTAGCAGGCTTGATTCTAGTTAGAATATAAAAGCGAGAGTGCGTGAGTTTTGATGCCACCCCCTGGTGCCCTATCATAAAAAACAGTTGCCTTAATTTTGGCTTGATTAATGTAATTGTAAATGGAATTAGATTGTGCCTGTTGACCTGCAAGCAGGCAACCACTAAAGCCTCCACCAAATAAGGATCATTACGCTTATGCCCTGAGACCCCTGGAATGCTAAAGGGGCACAGGAGGCAAGTAGGCAAAGGATGTGGGTAGTTTAAATTATGTGGATGGTGATTGGCATTAGGAGGACGGGTAAACAGCGTCAATAACTGATCCCGGCTTAGATATACTCTAAAAATGGATGCTGTGGCCGGGACACAATAATCAAAGAATGGATTGCTTCGTTCCAAACCCAGTATAGGAAGGGTGAGCAAGGGTTGGTAAGTGAATGTTAGGTGAGCACAAATACAAAAAGTTGTGAGAAGAACAAATAGAGTGGTTATTGAAAAATCAAGCATTCTTAGGACCTCTAGCCCTAACCTATTCCTGTCTATCCGTTAAAGTACTAGCAGGTTCCACTGCAGCTCCTGCCGGCAAGGACTATCATAAATAAGATAAAAGGAGTGTTACCGTAATAGAGTGACCTGATCTATAAATAATTTGTGCAAATATTAATAACAAAACTCTTTACATTAATTATAAACAGTAGAAACAGCTAAACCTAGACCAGCAAGAGTGGGTCTCGCCAGGCTAAATATTATTCCCTCAATTAGCAACAGTAGGTGTGTCTTTAACAGTCTACTACAACCTGCTAGGTAGGAAGGAAAAGCAAAACATGGTTAATAACAGTTCAAAAGTCTTTTGTCAGCTGGGTACAACTCGTAGAAAAAGTCCTGAGTTCCTCCGGGAGCCAGTCCAAAAGGCAAAAAGTAGGGGGGGAAGGTAGTACAGAACAGCTAGCTCAGTTCTGAGCAACCCTCCTGAGAGTCTCCCCGAGGTAGCAGCAAAAAAGCAAACAAAAAAAAAAGCAAAAGGGAAACAGGACTTTTTGATAGCATGGTGCCTCTTTAGTCGAACCCTCGTTTTGAACAGTCCTGAGGATAAAGACAATTGTGCTAGTGCGTTAGCGTGACCATGTTTTGGCTGGGGCGTCTGTTGGCAGTTTTTGGGACGTGATCAGCAGGCCTCTTTTGTCTGGTCACTTCAGACCACTGTCTCTGCGGAAGAGGCAAAGTTGCTGAAGCAGATGCCATAGGAGCTGTGTCCCCCCCAATCAGTTCTAGGCGCTTGAGAAGCTCTTGGCAGTCATCTAGGGAGCGTGTTGTATATTGGATACCTCCCACAGAGAAGATCAGGGCAAAGGGGAATCCCCAGCGATATCTGATGCCATGGCGTAGCAGCACTTCCAGGGCCGGCTTCATCAGCCTCCGTCTTTGTAGCGTAGTTGTAGAAAGGTCCGCAATAAACTGGAGCTTAGCCCCGTCAGGACCAGTGATCGAGGTCTTGTTGCGTGTAGCTGTGAGGATCAGGTCTCTGGATTGTTGGCGCAAAAGCCGGACAATGATGTCTTTAGGGAGGTCTTGATTGTGGCTCCCCCCAAGGGCTCTGTTCGCTCGCTCTACCTCCCACTCGTGGTCCGGGTATCCTGAGAGGATCTCATCTATCGTGCCTTTAAGGTAGCGTGGTAGATCGACTATAGCCGTGGGGACTCCTCTAATCCTCAAATTAAATCTTCTGGATCTATTCTCCAAGTCCTCCAGCTTATCTTCTATATCCGAGATACGGGAGGAATTGCCAGCAATGTTGGCCCTGTCCTTCTCCTGCGCCTCTACCACTCGGTCCATGGTTTCCTCAAGTTGATGAGTCCTCTGTCCGATCTCTTGTATGTCTTTTTGCAGTGCCGTGACTGCTCCGTTGATATGGGAGGCCAGGAGCGCTTCAATTCTTGCCATTGAGGCACTATTGATGGATACCTCCGGCTGTAAGGATACCTCCTGAGAGTCTAAATCTGAGATGTCCGATTGCTCTGAGGCGAGGTCTAGTGCCGGTGTTTCTAATGCTTCCAGAGTTTTAAAATGCTCGTCAATTTTCTTTGACGGTAAGGATTTTTTATTTTTCCCCATTTCTGCGCTGCTGATTGTCTCCAGGTTGGCTATTGAGCGCCTAGGCCTTTAGCCAGTTGCTCTGATGAGACCCCTCCGCTGCAGCTATATCCTCTCAGGTAATTAGATCCGCTGTGCTCGGTGCTGTCAGGATACACCCAGTTTCTGTAATGGTGTCTTGGTGTTTTTTCCTTTTTGGTCCATGTAGGGCCGCTGTAGTTACATCTCAAAGTATTGTTGAGCTCTGTCAATCATGTGCTCTCAGTAGGCCCAAGCTGCTTTCATCAATGTCCCACTAGATGGCGTCAATGCTCTATCTGGTACAGGTGATGGATCTTGTTGAATGCTGGATTGCACTATTTTCTGAGCACCAGTAGGTGACAGTGCTGCTCCTTCCAGTGATGATAGGATGCTTGGTTTGTTTTTGTACCAATATTGAGCACAGGCCACGGCTGAAGCAGCCACACAAGGAAAGGCAAATCTTGTCACCACTAGTAATAAGGCAGTAGTAGTGAAGATGAAAATAAAGAGGATGTATGCCCCCATCTACAGTCTTATAAGCAGTGCAAAGTCTTTGTCCCCTTAGGGTCAGTATGCAGGCCTTAGAATCATAGAGTCCTGAGCAAGCCCCTATAGTACTTGAGTCAGAGAGCAGTAAGGACAACCCTTAGTGTCGCTTTCAATGCCAGTAAAGTTGCAATATCTTCAGGCATTATTAAGCGATTAACCTCTGGGTTTGGTGTTGTCAGAGTCAGAGTGCAGATGTGGGCACTTGTTGCTGTGTGAGGCAGATAAAGACAGTCCCTTCTAGTAGCTGTTAAGATCTCTGTGTCTGCCTTCTCTGCAAAAGGGGAGCTTAGTAGAGTTTTAGTGCAAGTATGCTTGTGATCTCCCCCTAGCATAGGGTGTCTATAGCACTTAGCCAGTCTCAAGCTTTCTAGGCAGGGAATGGGATGCAGAGGCCTTACCCTACTCAGGCCTGCCTCGTGGCTTTACAAGATGGCCGCCGCCTCTTCGCGGGGTTTCTTCCTCCACCCAGCCTCTCCTTGCTGACCCCTTGGCTCCTTGCCATAGGCCCTACAGGGCTCTTCGGTGCCCTCCTGGCTCCCCCTTGCAGCTGTCCTGCTGCTCTGAGTGCTCCATGCACCTTGTACAGCTCTTTGGGCCTCCCTGCCCGCCTCACAAGATGGCGGCCTCCTCTGTGCCTTCTCTCAGTGCCCTCTCCTCTCACCTCCGCCGTTGCCTTAGGTTCTGGGCGCCCGGGGACACCGGGTTCAACTCACCCACCTCCTGTGGCTCATCCGATGGCCCGTTCAGGCCGGCACAGACGCAGGCTGTGCAGCTGCTCCCTGCTCCGGAGCTTCTCAGCCAAAGGCGACGATAGCTCCGTCGGCGTCTCTCCTCCGCAGGTTAGGGCGTCCTGGGGGGGTCGGGCCAGCTTCACCTGATGCTCCCCGATGGTACTGGGGAGTCTTCAGACCCTTTTGGGGATTAATTAACCCCTGAACCTTGGCTCAGATCCCGGAGCTCTCTCTCAGTGCGTCCTGCTGCCTTGGACGCTAGCTCCGCCTCCCATGGTAGGTGTATTTTAACAGTGAGAGACAGAATAACAAAAAAAAAAAAACAAGAAAAACGCATGTCAAAAAAGATATAAATTGATTTGCAGGTCAATGTGGGAAATAAGTATTTCACCCCTTCAACTTAGTACTTGGTGGCAAAACCATTGTTTGCAATCACAGAGGTCAGACGTTACTTGTAGTTGGCCACCAGGGTTGCAAACATCTCAGTCATTAAGGTTTTGAGGCTGATGTTTGGCAACTCGAACCTTTAGCTCCCTCTACAGATTTTCTATGGGATTAAGGTCTGGAGACTGGCTTACCAATTGTTTTCTTGGTGACTATGGTCCCAGCTGCCTTGAGATCATTAGCAAGATCATCCTGTGTAGTTCTGGGCTGATTCCCCACCGTACTCATGATCATTGAAACTCCACGAGGTGAGATCTTGCATGGAGCATCAGACCGAGGGAGACTGGCAGTTATTTTGTGTTTCTTCCATTTGCGAATAATCTCACCAACTGTTGCCACCTTCTCACCAAGCTGCTTGGTGATGGTCTTGAAGTCCATCACAGCCTTGTGTAAGTCTGCAATCTTGTCCCTGACAGCTCTTTGGTCTTGGCCATGGTGGGAAGTTTGGAATCTGATTGATTGATTGATTACGTTTGTGGACAGATGTCTTTTATACAGGTAACAAGCTGAGATTAGGAGTACTCCCTTTAAGAGAGTGCTCCTAATCTCAGCTCATTACCTGTATAAAAGACACCTGGGAGCCAGAAATCTTGCTGACTGATAGGGGATCAAATAATTATTTCCCTCACTGACCTGCAAATCAATTTATAACTTTTTTGACATGCGTTTTTCTTGTTTAGTTTTTTTGTTATTCTCTCTCTCACTGTTAAAAAGCACCTACTATTAAAATTATAGACTGATCATTTCTTTGTCAGTGGACAAACGTTCAAAATCAGCAGGAGATCAAATACTCCCCCCCCCCCCCCACTGTAGTTGTGGGCCTTGTGCTTGCCCCTAGCCTCTTGCCCTTTTTCCCCCACTGTATACGCACCAGGAGAATGTGGTCCTCCTCGGTGCAAGGGACCTTCTGAGATCATCACCTGCCGCTGGAGCTTCAGGATGGTGGCTAAGCAGCACCCAGCCTCCAAGTCAGGTTAATATAGAATTCACATGTGCATCACACACACACTACACATGTACATGATGACCAACAAGGACACTGACATTTCAGCTCCATGGAATTAACAAGGTATAGATGGATGAGTATTGGTGTGCCCACGGCAGCCTATGCAGTTATAGACCGCAGCCGGAATCAAGATAGTGTTAGGAGCCAAGAACTATCAAGACCATAAACCTAAGAATAGATCAAATCTAGCATATGATAGCTAATCGGAGTTGCAATGAGGAGAATCATACATGTTCAAGCCTAGATGTTAGAACTGAACACATAACAATGTATTATTCATAATAATAATGACATGTACCTTTCTTTTCTATCTCTCAGCATCCAGGAGGAGGTCTGGGTCCACTGGCAAGCCAGAGGCAGGGCTCTTGCTCTGAGGAGGGGGGGTCATTGTGGTGGGGGAGTACACCCTGGACAGACATGAAGCCTACATAGATTTGACCCCACTATCCCTCTCCTCGAACAACTTTGGATTTCGCTGTGGCCCTCCAACTTGCAAGCCTGCCGGCCAACATCTCGTTCCCCATACACCAGTGTGCTGGCCTGGCCGCCACCGCCACCGGGGACACAGACACCACCAGCATCCCTCCTGGCTCCAGCCGGGCTCTGAACCCTCCCCACTCCATCCCGCCATGGTGGTGGGGATGGAGGTCGTCCCAGCAAACGATGACCTCCATCCCCACCACCACCGAGCCAGGCTGCGCAGGCGGAGATGCTGGCCATCATGCGTAGGCAGTGTGACTTACTTTGGGGTATCCAGGCCAGCATCTCTGCCAACCAGTCGAGGTGATGCGCAGCCTGACCAGGTGCTCTAGGGAGGAGAGGAGGCATCATCTGATGACAGAGCTTACCTAGCTGAGCTGCTAAGTTTGGGGCTGGTCCCCAGCCCCCACCCTGTACCCCAGAGGCATCACCCAGACACCAGCAGCCCAGCCCCTCCTCTCCTCCCACCATGCCTCCGCCCCCACCAGGCACGGTGCCGCTGCCTCCCCCCGGCCACGGACGATGTGGGCCTTGTGCCAAAGCGAAGGAGGACATAGGGGCTGGGGACATATTTGCGCCTTCTCAACAGCACTCCTCAGTGACAATCTATTGGTCACAATGTTAACCTAATCTAGCCTGGCTACAGAGTCTTGGATCTTGGCCTATGTGATGGTGACATTTTGTATGCAGATGGCTACCTCCAATCACATGGTCCATGATCCTCTTCTCTGTGGACATGTAGGGTTCTGTTTAACATGTCACCAATTAATGGTCACTGAGGAATGCTGTTGAGAAGAGATGCTGCAGTCCCTATAAAGGTCCATGAAGGCTTCTTCTGCATCTGCAAGCATTGTGGAGGAAATGTATGAGGTGTAAGGTTTTTCCAGTGCCTCTCAGTTAGACATTCCTTCAATGACAGCCCCCCTTAACATGTAGCTCCTGTAATCTTAAATCTATCATATAGCCATATATCTCAGACATGATTGTTGTTAGCTTCAATATAGACTAATACCGTTATGGCCGTGGACTTGCAAATTCTCACAATGGCATGTTAATGACAGCCAGCATTAATATATGCACTAGTGCAGCATGTGATCCTGACCTCAATATCGGTCTGAGAACAGGTCCTTGTCCGATGTAATTAACAGTGAATCTAGCTGCTGACCTTTATGTCCTCTCCGTATTAATCGGTACCTTATATACTCTGGTATAAGCCGACCCGAGTATAAGTCGAGGCACCTATTTTACCACAAAATACTGGGTAAATTGAGTGACTCGAGTATAAGCCAAGGGTGGGAAATGTGCTGCCCCCTGTGTCCCTCTTGTGCCCTCTGTGTCCCCCCTCTCTCTCCCGTGTCTCTTCTTCCCTCTCCCTTCCCTGTGTCTCTTCCCCCCTCCCTTATCACCCTCCTCAACCTCCCTCCTCAACCCCACTCCTCATCCTCAACCTCCCTCCTCATCCTCAACCTCCCTCCTCAACCCCCTCATCCTCAACCCCCCCATCCTCAACCCCCTCCTCAACCTCAACCCCCCTCCATAACCTCAACCTCCCTCCTCAACCTCCCTCCTCATCCTCAATCCCATCCTCAACCTCCCTCCTCATCCTCAACCTCCCTACGCATCCTCAACCCCCTCCTCATCCTCAACCTCCCTCCTCATCCTCCCTCCTCAGCCCCCCTCATCCTCACTCCTCAACCCCCCCATCCTCATCCTCCCCCTCAACCCCCCATCCTCATCCTCAACCCCCCATCCTCATCCTCAACCCCCCCATCCTCAACCCCCTCCTCACCCCCCTCAACCTCACCCCCCCTCCTCAACCTCAACCTCCCTCCTCCTCATCAACCCCCTCCTCAACCCCCCATCCTCAACCCCCATCCTCAACCCCCCTCATCAACACCCCCATCCTCAACTCCCTCCTCAACCCCCCTCAACTTCACTCCTCAACCCCCCATCAACCCCCATCCTCAACCCCCCATCCTCATCCTCAACCCCCTCCTCACCCCCCCTCAACCTCAACCCCCCTCCTCATTCTAAACCCCCCTAAATACATCCTCATCTACCTTTCCCCTCACTTACCTGCTTCTTCTCCGGCCTCTGCTTCTACCGTCTTGACCCCGGCGCGCATGTGACGTCATTAGCATATACCGGGTGCCGGCACCCGGTATATGCTAATGACGCGGCGCGCATGTGATGTCACATGTGCGCTGGGGTAAAGACGGAAGGAGCAGTGGCCGGAGAAGAAGCAGGTAAGTGAGGGGGAGGTATTTAGAGGGGAGAAAGTGAGGAGGGGGTTGAGGATGAGGAGGCGGGGTTGAGGAGCAGGGAGGGAAAGAGACATGGGGGGTTGGAGAGACACAGGGGGGTAGAGAGACACGGGTGGGTTATAGAAACAAGGGGGGTTAGAGAGACACAGGGGGTAGAGAGATGGGGGGGGGGGGGGGAGTGACTCGAGTATAAGCCGAGGGGGCCCTTTAAAAAAGGGCTGAAATATACAGTATTTTCACAGTATTTTTTTTGCGGATGGGAATCAGGTGAGTTGGTATATTGGTACAGTATTTAGGACTGTACTGTACATGCGTTGTGATTTCTTTTCTATCTTCCTCTGTCTTTTTTTAGTTGGACACTTTTATTTTTAGGTTGCTACACTGTATGTGTGAAACTGGATTAGATTACACAGTACAGAGGTCGAATAATCTGTTGAGCAGGAGTTGTAAGTGCTATGCACATTAATGGTTTCTTCATTTAAATGGAGTGATTTGCGATAGCAGAGAGGTCAGACAAATCACCCTCCACTAGAGAAGGAACTGACAACCCACTCCAGTATTTTAGGCATGCAAACCTGGTGGAAAAGCACAGGCAGAGACCTAGCTAAATGTGCTGCAGTCCATAGGGTCACAGAGAGTCGGACTGAACAACAAATGATCAAATGTTCACCGGTACTTGATCTATGTGAGGTGGCGGTGAAATATGGCCACTATTTGGGTCGCCATAAGTAGATGTGATAAGTGAGATGTATATGGAATTATATTTATATTTTAGGTGCCACAATAGAGCCTCTGTGAGTAGGAAAGGGTTAATATGGCATGGGTTTCATGTTTTTGTGTTGCTACTTAATCAGGTAGTGTGTCTTTAATTGCTTTATGTATCTTGCAGCATGGCTTTTCATATTGGCATGTGCATTAATTTCCCTATTTTTATTTGGGGATTATTGTGCAAGTAATTGTAATGCCTCTCCATGCTTTCCCTATATTGCACTGTTTTGTTTATATTGCCCTTTACAGTGTTTAAATGTGGTCTGTGAATCCTTTGCAGGTCCTATTTGTAGGCTATAATGTTTTGGCCTCCACTTTTGGGTTACGGGCTTGAACGCCATGGCGTCTTTGGAAATCCGTAGCAAAATGGAAACCTAGCAGTTACAGGCTTGACAGAACAAAGGATTTGCGGCAGCGAAGTTCCAGTGTTTGGCCTTAAGTCGTAAGTCGCGCGCGGCTTGATTTATGGGTCTGATTTGATAGCTCTAAATCTGGCAGCCACGTTACAGGCTAAGGTTTGACATCTGCCGTTTCTATTTGCTGTTTCTAAATCGGGAGTTACGGTCTTGCGTCAGCGATCATGTTCAAGTCTTTTCCAACCAAGTCCTACGGGCTTGAATTATGAGTTACGATCGGTTACATGCGAGTTACATTATATGTATTAACACATTGATTGCCAGGATCGATATAACACGGAAATTAAACATGAAATCAAGTATTTTTGGGGGCCGATTTGCGAGCTTGAAATGGTGTGCTATTAATTCCAAGACCTAATATCATTTTCCCTTTTAATAAAAGTACAGTAAAGTGTTTATATAAGCATTTACAGTACTCCGTACATGTCATTATGCCCTTTGCGAGACCTCCTTGTTATCAGTAACTTGTGGTTCGTTTTTTGCCATTTGCGGGCTTGACGGAGTGGTTAGCGAGGGGGAAACGGAGCAATTGATTAGCGATTTGCGATTTTACCGATTACAACTCTTGCGGCTGCGAAAGATTAATTGCTTGGAGGGCATTAACTTGCGATTTTATAAATCACTATATCTAGATATCTACAAAAGTTTAAATAAGATAGAAACCCCTACACATTAGCAATCTCCAAATACAAAAAAACACATTTGCTTGATAATACCTTCCCCTAGACCTTCATCCATCCTTGCTTTTGTATGTACCACACCCAAAAAATCTGCAAATACTTCTGTAAACAAATAGAGAAGAGCACTTCAAATACTCATGCCATGAGTGTTTTAATTATGCTTTCTTTTGTACCCAACATATTACACAAGGTACATATACATTCCCATCAGTAAAAGAAAGACCACATATTCTAAAGTAGAGGGAAGAACCACTCCTGTGTTATCATATGCAAATACATAGTGAGCATCTATAGTCCAAACTACCAAGATGTTCACAGAAAAGTAAAAAAAAGACATATTTGAAGTGCACAGGTGAACAGATGAAATTGTACTTTTTTATAAATGTCCCTTTTTAACTGACTCTATGGTATTTCCTATATATTTCATTCCACATCTGATTCTTGATTCGAATTACAAAGCATGAATAACACTTTCTGTTATTCTTGATCATAAATGATTTTTTCCTGTAGTATAACTTTGATGTTCTCAGATGATCACGAAGAAAAGATTTGCAACTTGTTTAACTGAATCTGATATTTCAAAATTGTAGCAACCACATCAATATTGCAAAATAATGTGTTGTAACAACTGTTATAAAAATGTATTGCCCAATGTGATAAATTATTTTTAGTCACAAATTATAACTGTTTTTATAATTTCTCATTGCAGAAGTATGAAACTATACAATGCCTATACATTCCAGCTGATTTACTAACATGCATTCCAAACCAGGTGTTTCACCGTATGATTGTTTTCTACTGCAATTCCTTGGCATTTGTATCAATGTTTGGAATCTGGATGCAACTATTTTATTCCTATGTTGATGCTTACTATTGATTATTAAAAGCAACTCTAGTTCTATATTTAAAAAAATATATATTGTTAAGGAGTACACTGAAACAGCCTCTCAATGAATAAATTTTATATACAATTGTGCTGCCATGGAATCTACCTTTTTGGTTTCTATGGTAGGACAAGGCAAATGGAAGCTTCTACCTGCTCAATGGCATAGAGGCATTAAAACCGCCAGTACTTTCAATAGTGCTAATTAAAATCGTATTCATTTACATTGACACACTCTCTTGGGAATGCAGCAGCAGAATAAAGTAAGAAAAGGAAATGAACAGTAAAGAATGATTGCATATTACAGTTAAAAATATAAAATTTGTGTTTAGTTTTTTGTTTTGTAAATATAGTGTGTACATTATCAAATATAGTTATTCAAAATACCATACAAAAAATGACAATGGTGGTTTTATTTTAGGTAGTACATAATGTGTTGATTCTATTTTTTTCCTCCTTACATTTTTTTATTTTCACTTTGATATTTTATTTGAAGAAAATACTTTAATGATTTACATATCTTGTAGCTGCAGCAGAGAGTATATAAAATAGACAGTAGTGACTTGACTAAAACATGATAGTTTCTTTGTATCAATATGATCAAACCAATAAAGTTCAAGTATGTGTTGCATCAAATACATTTTTCTTCCATTTTTTTCTCCTTTTTTTTAGAGGGTTTTTAGTGATGGTGAATAAATGTACTTCACCCAGGATGAATAATAACATGACAAAGTGCATAAGAGAAAATAACTAAAAAACAAAGGAGAAAAAAGTGAAAGAAGGAAAGGAAAAAAGTTAGGTTTAAGTAAAACATCAAATAAGAGAGTAAACACATTTTAAAAAAGAATTCCTTTTCTACAGGTTTGTCTCTCCTTCCACCCTCCTGACTCAAATCGGAGAGATAAATTTGTATTCCGAGCCTCTCCATTATCCCAAGGGCCTTAACTAGTGCCAGGATCACAGGGTTGTTTCAATGGGATCAATAGAAGTACTCTCCTCCACTCAAACTCCCTGTTCTCCTCTTTTTTTCACCCCTTTGAAATATTATGAACTTTCTTTTACGCAATAAGCAGTTTGGACAATAAGTTGTAGCTAACCACGGTTTCCCAAATCTTACAGAAGGTTTTCATAGAGTTCCGTAGAATGAGTGTAAATTATTAATAAATATATAATTTAGTCTATATTTAACAGCTGACATATTTAGTGTTTCAGATTTCCATTGTTTTGCTATATGACTTTTAGTGCCAACATAATAAACTGTATACGTTTATTACAAGCATTTGAGAGGCCAGATATTGATAAGCCCGGAAGGCATATTTCCATTTCTGGAGAAAGGTCTTGGTTCAGAGTTTTATTAATCAACTGCATCTCTCATTTCCATAGTTTTTGTACTTTATGGCATGACCACATATATGTATAGATGACATTTCCAGGCAACCCTGAAAAACAATATACTTATCAAGGTTTTCCCAGAGTGTAGTTTGGCTGGAGTGATATGCACTTCAATGTAGGACTTTATAGGAAGTTTCTAGTATTCTATGATTAAGAAGATTTTTGAATTGCGAGTTCCAAGACTCAAGCCATGTATCTTGTAGTAGAGCTTGAGATGGGGACATGAGAGTCCGCAGTTACCTTTATGCTTAAACATAGTACGTTTTGGAATTCTAGGGGTTTTATTTCGCCATATGAACCTCATAATTTGCCTTTGTTGATTGTCTAGGTCTTTGATGGGAACTTTAATTAGGAGTGATCTAAAATAGTATAGGATTCTAAGGAGCAGGTTCATCTTAACCGTGTGAATCCGGCCAGACCAGGAGATGCAGAATTTATTCCATCTCTCCAGGTCAGCTGCTATCTTTGAATAGGGGTGGGTAGTTGGCCCCGTAGGTTTTCGCGATGTTGGGGGTAATTTTTATTAAAAGGTATTTTATGTGCTTTTTGGGCCAGTGGAAGTTGAATGCATTCTTAAGCCCCTCCCTCTCAGGCTGTGTAAGGTGATGCTCTATAATTTCCGATTTATCTTCGTTCACTCGCAACCCGGTGACAGAGTGGAATTTATCCAACTCTTCCATCAGGGCCGCCGTGGACGCGAGTGGGTGGGTTAGAGTGCACAGTAAGTGGTCTGCGAAGAGACAACATTTGTATTCCTGGCCATCCAATTGAAGACATTGGATAGCTGGAGAGGCCCTAATGAAGTGAGCTAGCCGCTCCATGGCGATGGCGAATAGGAGTGGGGAAACAGGACAGCCCTGTCTGGTCCCCCTCTGTATGTTTAGCTGTGAATTCTCTGGGCCGGGGAGTTTCAGGGTAGCTTGTGGGGACCTATAGTATGTTTTAAGGAGGTTTAGAAAGTTCCCTCTAATACTGAATTTCTTTAGGACTGCGAATAGGTATGGCCATTCTAATGAATCAAATGCTTTTTCGATGTCTAAGGCTAGGGTGCAAAGGGGGGTCTTTGAGTGGTTGGCTAGGTGTATAATGTTCAGTACTCTCCTAATGAGGGATGAAGCCTGCTTGGTCCTTGTGGATTAGTTTGGGTAGGAAGCTGGAGATCCTGGTAGCCATTAATTTGGCCAGGATTTTAATGTCCCTTTAGCAGGGAGATAGGACGGTAGTTTTTAACCTCCATGGGGTCCCTCCCCGTCTTGGGAAAGAAGACCAGATTCACCTGATTAAGCTCTGGTGGCATCAGCTCTCCCTTCAGAATAGCATTGAACATTGAAACCATGTGGGGAGCCAAAACATCTCCAAACTTTTTATAGTATAGGTTTGAAAAGCCATCGGGCCTGGGGGATTTGCCTAGTTTGAGAGCTTTAATGGTGTCTCTGACTTCCTCTTCTGTTACCTCTGAGTTGAGTAAGTCTAGGTCGGAGTTTCCCAGAACTGGAAAATCCAGCCCCCCAAGAAAGCCCGTCAGGGAGTCCCTGTCAGCCCGTGTTTGTGAGGTGTACATATCCTTATAGAATGTTCGGAAGGTGTCCTGGATCTTGGCCTGGCTATTTGTGATTGAGCCTGCTCTAGTTTTGATTTGGGTGACCCTTGCTTGCTGTTGGCCAATAAGGGGCCCAGCTTATTTGCCTGTGCAAACAATTTGCTCTGGGTTTTCCTTAAGTCCTTCTCTGTTTGAGCTGACAGGATGCTATCTAGTTCTAGTCTAATTGCGTCTATCCGCTGACGGCTTAGGTCCGACTGCTGTTGTTGATTCAGTTTTTCTATGGTGGCTAGTCATCAGTAAGCTCTCCTTTTCCCTCACTTTTTTTTATATGCTAGCCTTATAAAGCTGCCCCTTATAAATGCTTAATGCGTTACCCAGAACCAGAACCACCCCACACCCGTGGAAGGGCTAGAGTTAGTGGAAACAAAGTTCCTCAACTCTCTAGAGATCTGGTCCAGCACACTCAGGATCGAAAGAAGCCTATCATTGAGCCGCCATGTGTAGGGCATTTTGAAGTTGGGGGTTAGATTCAGGCCTAGTGTGACCTGACTATGATCTGACCATGGACAGGGGACTATGTCCGAAGAAGTGGCTTGTTCTAGTAAAGTGGCGTCTATAACAAGAGTGTCTATACATGAGTAGGATTTGTGTGTGGGTGAATAAAACGTGTATTCCCTCTCTTGAGGGTGTAGTCCCCTCCAGGCATCTACTAGTCCCAGTTTCAGAAATAGGTTTTTGATTAGCTTGATTTTGTCTGGGGGTCGGGACTCCCCCTGTTTCTTGGACCTATCCACTTCTGGGTCTAGCACAAGGTTAAAGTCCTCCCTATAATAACTTTGCCTAAGTCCTGGGAGTCCAGAGTCTCCAAAGGATTTATAATAGCATTGTAGGGGGCTACTGTAGGGGTGTAGAGTGACACCAGGGTGAGCTTAGTGTTGAGCAGGTTTTACGGGAAACTTGAAATGGGAAGATTTTGTGAATCAGTATTGCTGTGCCTGCCCTCTTAGTTTTTTGGCTGGAGGTGTAAAAGATTGGGTAGTCTTTGTGTAAAAACGAGGGGGTCTTACCCTGCGCAAAGTGGGTCTCCTGGAGGAAGAGTACTGCAGGCTTATCCTTCTTATAGGTAATGAAAGCTTTCCATCATTTGTTATGACAGTTAAAGCCTCCTAACGTTGTGGGTAGTGACAACCCCCATGGAGAGACGGACCAGCCAAACTGGAACACCTGTGGGTGCCCCCGAAAGGGGTGGTGAGGAGAGAGAATTTAGTCAATACATTGGAAAAGATGTCATAAACTATAGGGGTTAAACCCCCAAACAGAAAATATATTGCCAACAACTTTAAAGTAAACAAAATTAACATAAAAGTTCTAAACATTGAGTCCCATAAGTTATCTCGGCCGAGGCCACCGTTAATTAAACTCTAAACATTGTATTCTACCGTTTATGCTAAATATGTATAATGACTGCAGTTCCGGGGAGGACAAAAAGAAAAAAAGTGCAAATAAACGTCCATATGTCCCGGTTTAAGTGAGTCTTGACGTGCTTGGGAGGTCAGCTGTGGGATCCGGGCTCAGAGTCGGCTGAGTGTCTCTGGTCGCCCCAGGCCGGTGTGACTTCTTGGCCGTTGACCAGATTCTGGCAGGTCTTGCTTTGGGCGCCAGCTCTAGAGTTAAGCCACTCTCAGCTGGGTCCGCCAAGTGGAGACTGTGTAGCGGAACCCATCACTGTTTTAAACTGTTTTATGATTATTATGGTTAAAATATGATCCTACTATATATATATTGGTTGATGTTCTACAGAATATATTGGCTCAGAATATTAGCCAGACTTTTGCAGACCTAGGCTAATAGATAATCCTGTTACAGAGATTCAAGAGATAAGAAAGTTGTAAAGGATCCTTGCATTTTCCAAAGTGTTTTCATTCTCTGATAAGAACAAAGAATGATCTAATTAATGTCTGATTGTATCCAAGTTGCCAGGGAGGTGTGACTCACCTATTGTCCTATATGTGTATTGTATGGGGGATATGTGCAATGTCTGTGTGTTATGTGTAAAAACATACTTTTACTAACTTTTGAACCTCTGGTCTGATTCATGCCATTTTTGTATATGTTGTTCCCCTGGGTGAGAGATATTGAATGGTGCGGGACTTAAAGGTGTACCCCCTGTATTTGGGGTACACCCAGAATGTGGTTAAAATTGTGTCTGTGTTAATTGTGTTACCTGTTATCTGAGGGGAGGAGACGTGGGGGTTGAACCATGCAGATAATTGGCTGTTGTGATAATTATGTGGGTGTAGCCCTTCAGAGGGCAACATTGCATAAAAGGAGATTCCCTGTCATTAAAATATAGTTCTACTTGACCCTTCAAAACGTAGCATCGTCTCGTTCTTTGGGGGGGATTTATGGTACCGTTACTCTGCCGCATTTTACAGCACTCCTGGATTATACAATGGGATATCGTGGAGGGGAATAAGCATTTCATTACTGCACAGCACCTTGCTTAAGAAAAGGACGTCTCCAACGGCTGGTACCCTCTCACTACCGGGGTAGCCGTTACATTGGATGGCAGTGGTGGGATGGTCCTTTTCATCCCCAACGCAAGTGCTGAATGGAATCCCAGTACGCTAAACTGAAAAGATCCACACTAAAGGATCTCTTGGAAACCAGAGGAAGGAGTGCCAGCAACCGACCACGGAGAGAGCTGATAGCTGACTTACTGGAGCTGGACGAGATGGATCGATCCATGGAGGTCGTGGACCAACCTTCCCCTGCCAGCGAGGAGGAGGAAATTACAAACCTGGTTCAGCGGAGATTATCCATGTACCCAGCAACATCCGTGGAGCTAATAGATCAGCTGTTCTGGGAAGCGAGAACGGAGATACAAAATAGGAGGGGGCACAAACTTGAACTGGCAAGAGCTAGACAACCCCTGGCACATACAGTTCATACTCCCCCACCCGCTGCTACAGTAAAGAAAATACCCTTCACTGCCTTCAAAGCGTTTGTGGAAAGTGAGGAAGAAATTGATGGATATTTGGCTGACTTCGAGAGGCAGTGCTCACTACACCAGGTACCACCAGACCAATGGGTCACTATTTTGGCTGGAAAGCTATCAGGAAAAGCAAATGAGGCTTTTCGGGCGCTTACTGAGGAAGATATTGCGCAGTATCGCCGGGTGAAGGCTGCACTGCTCACCAGATATGCCGTCACCCCAGAAACTTATCGCCGCCGCTTCAGGGAGTCTAAAAAGAAGTCTGCAGACTCCCACATGGAATGGGCCAGCAATATACAAAGGGTGGCATCACATTGGGTGCGAGGGTGCAATGCCAACACAGGAGAGGAAGTACTACAGCTATTCCTGATGGAACATTTCTTCCAAGATCTGGCGGCAGACATACAGGATTGGGTGAGAGATCGTCGCCCTGCTAACTTAATCGAGGCAGCACGGCTAGCGGACGAATACGCAGAGTCCAGAAAGGTGAGCCAAGGGTCCACACGACTAACCTCTAGAGCAGAGCCACGCACCTCAATGCCCGCTGCAAGTACAGAATTTCGGGCCCCAGTACCCCCAGGACCGCCACAACCTCAGGGGTCTAACCACCAACCCTGGGATTCTTACAAAATGACGTGCCATCGCTGCAGCAACACAGGGCATATTGCCCGTTATTGCTCTTTGAGATCAGCCAATAACAAATGGAGGCGCACAACACCCCACACAGAGACCCCGCCATCACGTCCCTCTGCTGCTCACTGCCTGAAAACCAAAGGGAGCCCTGAGGAGTGTTTGGGCATCCTGTACGAGGCAAACCCCATACAAGCTGCATCCCCAGACAACCGCCAGCATCACCGCCAGGAGGTGCGTGTAAATGGACAGGTAGCACAAGGCCTAAGGGACACTGGCGCTACCATCACGTTGGTGCAGAAACATCTTGTGAAACCGGAGCATGTATCTACCCGTACTGTTGCTGTCCGTGTCGCAGGGGGGGCTGTTTTTCGCTTACCCACCGCCCGGGTACACTTGGATTGGGGAGTCGGGTCGGGAAAGACCACAGTAGGCATCATGGACAATTTACCTGCTGAGGTTGTGCTGGGCAATGATATTGGCCCTCTAGCCTCAGCCTTTTTACCCACGACTGCTGCTGCTTGTCCCGTGACCACCCGCTCACAGACCCGTACCGAGGACGATCCTACAACAGGTCGGGAGACCCAGGTAAGCCACAAGCAGACACTTAGCACTAATGCCACAGAGAGACCCATAGCGTGGGACACCCCCGAAGAGCTTGTGAAGGAAACTAGACAGGACCCCACCCTCCAAAAGTACCGAGCATTAGCCGACGATAGAGGGGATGAGCGGGAATGTTTTATATGGAAAGGGGTTTCTATGGGACAGAGATTGTGGCCCACCTTTTGGACATTGGGATACTGGACTGTTGGGATGGGATCCTGGATTTTTTTGGGTGGGTGTACAGGAGAAGAACAGTGGGCCCTGTACAATAGCGGCCCGACCACGAGCTGGGGGAGGAATGTACTCTACAACTTGGGATGGTTTTGCTAAAGGACTTTAGTTCATTTGGAAGGCTGATGCTTTTCTGCCTAATTATTTAATTGTCTGAAACCAGTTTGTAAAATGTATTTTCCCTCTCCTTGAAATGTTTATTGCAGTAATGCTGATGGGTTGTCAAACTAGAGAATTGACCAACAAATACTTTTGTCCGGACATCCCCAGGCCGATCCGTTGGGATCAGACCGTGTATGCCGGCTTATGGTCACGGGGGAGGTGTGTAGCGGAACCCATCACTGTTTTAAACTGTTTTATGATTATTATGGTTAAAATATGATCCTACTATATATATATTGGTTGATGTTCTACAGAATATATTGGCTCAGAATATTAGCCAGACTTTTGCAGACCTAGGCTAATAGATAATCCTGTTACAGAGATTCAAGAGATAAGAAAGTTGTAAAGGATCCTTGCATTTTCCAAAGTGTTTTCATTCTCTGATAAGAACAAAGAATGATCTAATTAATGTCTGATTGTATCCAAGTTGCCAGGGAGGTGTGACTCACCTATTGTCCTATATGTGTATTGTATGGGGGATATGTGCAATGTCTGTGTGTTATGTGTAAAAACATACTTTTACTAACTTTTGAACCTCTGGTCTGATTCATGCCATTTTTGTATATGTTGTTCCCCTGGGTGAGAGATATTGAATGGTGCGGGACTTAAAGGTGTACCCCCTGTATTTGGGGTACACCCAGAATGTGGTTAAAATTGTGTCTGTGTTAATTGTGTTACCTGTTATCTGAGGGGAGGAGACGTGGGGGTTGAACCATGCAGATAATTGGCTGTTGTGATAATTATGTGGGTGTAGCCCTTCAGAGGGCAACATTGCATAAAAGGAGATTCCCTGTCATTAAAATATAGTTCTACTTGACCCTTCAAAACGTAGCATCGTCTCGTTCTTTGGGGGGGATTTATGGTACCGTTACTCTGCCGCATTTTACAGCACTCCTGGATTATACAATGGGATATCGTGGAGGGGAATAAGCATTTCATTACTGCACAGCACCTTGCTTAAGAAAAGGACGTCTCCAACGGCTGGTACCCTCTCACTACCGGGGTAGCCGTTACAGAGACGGTTTAGAATTTTGGCACATTCCTCCGGAGTGTGGGTCAAGTAGACAGTCCCTTGGTGTTGGAATGAGAGAGAGAAAGGGTAGCCCCATCTATATGGTATCTTGCACTTAATCAGAATAGCAAGGGACGGCTTCACTACTCTGCGTTTCTCTAATGTTCGTGGGGAAAGGTCCATGTAAATTTGGAGGGAAGCGCCATCAGGACCTTTGATGTTGGCCAATTTCTAGTGGCATTCAGGATCAGGTCCCTGTTTTTTTGCCTCAGGAAACTAACAATTATGTCTTTCGGTAATTCCTGGTTTCTAGAGGCCCCCAGGGCTCTATGGGCTCGCTCGATTTCCCAGGAGTTGTCAGCCACCTTTGTTAGGATGTTAGAGATCACCACTGGTATTGCAGCAGGTCAGGTACCGAGATTGGGACCCCGCATACCCTGATGTTGTGTCTCCTGGATCTGTTTTCCAGGTCTTCAAGTTTGTCGTCTAGGAGAGAGAATTTCGCCACCAGAGTGGTGATTTCTGCTCTGTCTTGTTCCTGGGCTTCAAGGATTTTATCAGTGGTCTCCTCCAGGAGGTTGGTTCTCTGGCCCAGCTCAAATAGGTCATCCCTGATCTCTAACCAGCTGAGTAGATTGAGCCTGCAGCATTTGCCCTATGATGTCTAGGGATTTAGAGATTCGTGTCCGGTGATGGGTTGGGATCGTCTCCCTCTATCTCTGGCAGGTCTCTTTGTTCAGGAGAGGGGCTTCGCGGCTGCGAGGGGGGAGCCTCCGGCTTGTGGAAGAGCTCCTGAATGCTCTTAGAAGGCACGCTTTTCTTTGATTTGCCCATTTTCACCGTCAGACCCTAGTTGCAAATAATTTGTTTGTCAGCGCAAGCTTGTAAATTAGGTAACGTGGTAGATATAAGCCGCCTCTAGTTTAAATCATGTGAAGTGTGGAGGAGAAAGCTTGTGCCAGGAATAAGTAGCAATTGTGAGGCGCCCTCTGCATATGAGGAGTCATGCCTGTCTAGAGCCGTCCGTCTCTAAGCTCCTTATCCCATAATGTTCATGGGGGTGATATCAGAAGTCAAACACTCACGTGGTTCAGGTCAGCTCTCTACCTCCGGGTTAGCGGTCTGTAAAAGTATATTCTGCTGCCTCAGGCCTTCAGGCTTGCTAGAGACTAGCAAAGCGCACGCCCAATAGTGTATATTTCAATAAGCCACCTTTAGCTTCTCTATAGCTGGGTAAGCTGGTTGCCAGGATACGTTTTAAGTCCTCTGCTTTGTTCAAAAGTGTCTCTGGGAGGTGGATTGGGGTGCCTTCAGGACCTCCAGTTGTTCTGATAGGGACCCTCACTCCTCTGCTCAGTGCTTCTGTAAGTTCAGTATGCCCATGGTCTGAGGGCTGGCTAATATTTACATAGTTACATAGTTACATAGTATTTAAGGTTGAAAAAAGACTTTCAGTCCATCAAGTTCAACCTTTTAAGATCTCCTCTGATCTGCAATATGAGGATTAACTATTAATTCATTAGTTGTTAATTAATTATTAATCAATTATTTAATATTTTTTTTTTATTATTAATTAGTCCAGAGGAAGGAAAATAGAAAAAAAAAAACACAAGCGAGACTTAGCCAATTGTCTCAAAGGGAAATGTAAAAAATTTGGATCAATACTGTCTCTCTAATTATCCATGATAACCCTGAATTCCCTTTTTAATTAGAAATAAATCTAGTCCCCTTTTAAAGTTATCTATCAAATCCGCTGTCACCACCTCCTCTGGTAGAGAATTCCACAGATTAACCACCCTTACTGTGAAGAACCCTCTTCTTTCTTTGAGGTGGAATCTTTTTACTTCTAACCTCAAGGGATGTCCTCTTGTCAGTTGAAAACCTCTTGGCACAAAAAGCTCCCTTGACAAATCTTTATACTAACCCTGGATGTATTTATATAAGGTAATCATATCTCCTCTTAGACGTCTTTTTTCTAGATAAAATATGTTTAATTTGGTTAGTCTTTCTTCATAACGTAGCCCCTCCATTCCCCTTATTAGTTTTGTTGCCCTTCTCTGTACCTTTTACAGCTCTAAAATGTCCTTTTTATGAAGTGGTGCCCAAAATTGTACTCCATATTCCAAATGAGGGCGTACTAGAGATTTGTATAGTGGCAGAATTATATTTGCTTCCCTGGCTTCTATACCCTTCTTAATACATGCTAATATTTTATTTGCCTTTGCAGCTGCTGCTTGGCTTTGAGCACTGTTACCTAGGTGGTTGTCCACAAGCACTCCCAAATCCCTTTTTAATATCTGATACACCTAAATTTGCTCCATTAAGATTATAAATTGCATGGCTATTTTTCCTTCCCAGATGAATAACCTTACATTTATTCGTATTAAATCTCATCTGCCATTAAGATGCCCATTCCTCAATTTTATGTAAATCCCCTTGGAGGGAAAGCACATCACTATCTGATTTAATTACCTTGCACAACTTTGTGTCATCAGTGAAAATGGAGACCCCACACTCTAATCCTTCCTCTAAGTCATTAATAAATATGTTAAAAAGGAGAGGACCTAATACTGAACGCTGAGGAACCCCACTTACCACATTAGTCCAATTGGAGTATGTTCCATTTACAACAACCCTTTGCTTCCTGGCTTTTAGCCAGCTCTCAATCCATGAGCAGATATTTACTGCAATTCCTGTATCCCTTAGTTTGCCCAATAGTCTCCCATGTGGCACTGTATCAAAAGCCTTTGCAAAATCCAAAAAGACTACATCCACTGAGTTGCCTTGATCCAGGTTCCTACTAACCTCCTCATAGAAACTAATTAGATTTGTTTGACATGACCTATCCCTCATAAATCCATGTTGACTCCTACTTATAATCCTGTTCAAATAGACATATTCTTGTATATTATCCCTTATTAACCCTTCTAAAAGCTTCCCCACTACAGAAGTGAGGCTCACTGGTCTATTATTTCCCGGATTTGCTCTTGCTCCCTTTTTAAATATAGGTATCACATCAGCTTTTCTCCAGTCATCTGGTAGAGACCCTGTGTTGAGTGAATCTTGAAAAATTAAATATAATGGTTTGGCTATTACAGAACCCAGTTCCCTTAGTACCCTTGGATTTAATCCATCAGGACCCGGGACTTTATTAATATTTATTTTTTCCAACCTCTTTTGGATTACTTCCTGTGTTAACCAATTATTTTGCAAAGGTAGTGTAGCCCCATTATGTTGCAGTGTCCCAACCACTTGTACCTCCCTTGTGTATACCGAAGAAAATAATCTATTTAGCTCATCTGCCTTTTCCTGGTCACTAATTTTCAGACAGCCTGTTTCACATTCTAATGTTCCTATAGCTTCCTTCCTCGCCTTCTTCCCATTAATATACTTAAAAAATATTTTAGGGTTAGTCTTACTCTCTTTTGAAATACATTTTTCATTTTCTATTTTAGCCAGTCTAATTGCGCTTTTGCAAGCCTTGTTGATTTCCTTGTATTCCCGTAAAGCAGTCTCTTTCCCCTCTTGTTTGTATAATTTAAATGCCTGTTTTTTACTCCGTATCTCGATCTTTAAATCATTGTTAAGCCACATGGGTTGTGATTTACTCCTTTTACTTTTATTCCCACACGGTATATGCCGATGTGTATGTATATTTAGTAAGGATTTAAATGTTGTCCATTTATGTTCAGTGTTTTTACCTATCAGTTCTCTGTCCCAGTCTATACTTTGTATTGCTGCCCTTAGACTGTTAAAATCTGCCCTTTTAAAATTAAGAGTTTTTGTTGGCCCCTTAAAATTTTGTTTTTTTAATTCAATCTCAAATGAGACTGTGTTGTGATCACTGTTTCCCAAAGGTTGCCCTATTTCAACATTTGATACTATATCAATATTATTTGTGATGAGTAAATCTAAGATAGCTTCATTTCTAGTAGGCTCCTGTATAACCTGGGCCAGATAATGATCCCTGAGTGTACTCAAGAACCTGCTCCCCTTAGCTGAACTGCTGGTCTCGTTTATCCAGTTTATTTCAGGGTAATTAAAATCTCCCATTATTAGAACTTGCCCGTGCTTAGCTGCATTTCCAATCTGTAACAATAATTGTATTTCCTCACTTTCAGCTATATTTGGGGGTTTATAGCACACTCCTACTAATATATATATATTTTTTTTTAATTAAATTTTTTCCTTTATTTTATTTATAAATTTTAAAAAACATAACATGAATAAACATATAACGTTTGAAGTAATACAAATCGCAAACAGTCGAGAAGTTTGTTTCAGAGTTCCCTTACAACTAGATTTCAAAACATAGCATTTGTAACATTCAAACTTGGACCAGCCTAGAAACAGTACCTGAGGACCTAGACGGGTCCTACCCTAGAGGCCCTTTGTGTCGTTTTGTGCAGAATTTGTGCCTTTACTAATAGATGAGTGAGAGTTTTAAAAATAGAACTAACCTCCGAGAGGATCCCGCAGCGTCCAGGTGTCCCAGCAGGAGGCCCAGCGTCTGTATTTCCCGTCTACTTCGGCCGATAGTGAGCTCATGTTTTGTATGTATCCAATTTTTTGCCTCACCTCAGTGTTCGATGGAGAAGTGGCTTTCCAGTGTTTTGCGATAACACATCTGGCTGCTAGAAACACCTGAATGGTCAAGAACTGCTCATTTTTTGAAAGACCCCTGATCGGAAGACCCAGTAGGGCTTCGCTTGGGTTCTGCGCTAGACGTGTCCCCCATAGTTTTTCTAAGGTGTCATAGGTAAAATCCCATGTTTGGCGAATTTTGGGGCATTCCTAGAGCATGTGTAGCATGGTGCCTTCATTGGGGCACCCTCTAGGGCACCTGGCGGGGTATGCGGGATTTGCACGATACAGCCTAGTCGGAGTGAGGTACCACCTCATTATTGTTTTATAGGCGTTCTCCTTAAGTGTTATGTTGAGAGAGACATTGTTTGCTTGTTTTAATATCTTACCCCATTCCTTGTCTTCTAACGTAACCTGTAAGTCTGTTTCCCAAGCTATTTGGTAGGGGAGTTTGGCGGGAGTATTGGTGTCAGAGAGTATTTTGTAGAAGGTGGAAATGTTACCTTTCCCCCCAGGGTTGTTGAGGAAGCATCGTTCAGTTACCGATCTGTCCCTAAGACTATTTAACTTATTTGTGTGTGTGAGCACCTCGTTAACCCCTATCAGATTGAGCCATTCTTTGGGGGGTGCATTGATTGCGTTAACGGAAATTGGTAAGGGGAATTCTCTATTTATATCCCACATGTCCGCTACCACCGTTAGTTTATTGTCTATCCACCAGCTCATTTGGGTTAGTCTGTCAAAGCGATAGTCTTTGTGTGGGAACCAGAGGGGTGTCAATCCTGAACCTTCTTTCAAGAGGTTGGATTTCCTGTTACTCTCTTGCCAGATCTTTATGGAGTTGTCTATGTAGGATGACAGCTAATCAAGTTGTAATTTGTGGTGTAGGCTCAACCATAAGATTTGGGTTAGGATTAGATGGTGATCTCCCAAAACATGTCTCTCAATTTCCACCCAAACAGGGTAGTTGTCTTTTTTATGCCAATTCGTCATTTGTGCTAATCTTGCAGCTCTGTAAAATCTAAGTAAATCTGGGAACCCCAACCCACCTTTTTGTTTTCAGCGTGGCTTTATTAATTCTGGTTTTTTTTGTAACGCCATGTAAAGTTATTCAGAGTTTTTTGTATTAATTATATTTTCTTAACATTAATCGGTGTCGGAATCGTTCGGAATAGGTATAGGATTTTGGGGATGACATTCATTTTAACTGCATTAATCCTCCCTAACCAGGAAATATTAAGAGAGGACCAGTTGGTTATGTCTGCTCTTATTCTTTTGAATAGACGTGGGAAATTAACCTCATATATTTGATTTAGTGACTTTGGGATATTGATGCCCAGGTATGTTATAAATGTGGGAGCCCACTTGATGGGGAAATTGTGTTTTATGGATTCTACTAGCGCTTCAGGTAAGGTGATATTGAGAGCTATACTCTTGTTTGCATTGATTTTGAAGCCCGATATCTGGCCAAATTTCACAAGGAACTGCATAAGATTAGGGAGGCTGATTAATGGATCAGATAACGTAGTCATGATATCATCAGCAAAGAGACTTATTTTGTATTCTTTTCTACCCACTTGCAACCCTCTAACACTGGGGTGGTCCCTAATGGCTGCAGCTAAGGGTTCTATGCAAAGTGCAAACAGTAGAGGAGATAGAGGACACCCCTGTCTTGTACCTCTGAAGATGTTGATCAGGAGGGATCTAAATCCTTGATAGGAAATAAACGCTTTTGGGGATTTATATAGGGCCATGACCCCTTTTAAGAATCCTCTCCTAGTCCCATTTTTAAGAGCATCGCCTCCATGAAGGGCCAGTCTATACGGTCGAATGCCTTTTCTGCGTCTAGTGATACCAACATTAAAGACACTTTTACTTTGTGGGCCATGTCAATTAAATTTATTATTCTCCTTGTATTATCGGGGGCTTCCCTACCCGCAATGAAGCCTACCTGGTCCGGATGGATCACATCGGGCAGAAGTGGGGCAAGTCTGTTTGCTATGATTTTTGAATATAGTTTAACGTCTGTGTTAATCAGGGATATAGGCCTATAACTACTGCATTGGGTACGGTCCTTGCCCTCCTTGGGATGACAATAATTTTTGCTTCCAGGAATTCTGGTCTCATTTGTTCACCTGCTAAAAACCTGTTAAATAACCTCTGGACGTGAGGTAGTAAGGATACCATACAGTGTTTATAGTAATAGTTTGTGAATCCATCCGGGCCAGGGGCCCCATGCGCTTTGGAGTCGTTAATTGCTTTTTTTATTTCTACAGAGGAGATTGGGCGTGCTAGGGCTTTAGCTTCATTTGCTTTAATTTGGGGGAGGTTGATAGAGGCGAGAAATTCCTCTATACGTTTCTTGTGAGGTTGGGGCAGTGTATAGTTCTGTGTAAAACTTTTGGAACGTTCCTGCTATGAGATCTGGTTTGAATACGGGGTTATTTGCCACGCCGGTGATTTTAGGTATATATGTGTCAGCTCTCTGTGCCTTAAGTCGCCTGGCTAGCATACTGTCTGGTTTATTTGTGCAGAGGAAGAATTTAGCTTGCGTCCTTTGCAGAATGGATACCATTTTTTTTCTCATTACCTTGTTTAATTTCTGTTTGAGCCCAAGAATTTTGGTATAGATTTGTACATTGTTATGTTTAGCAAACTTTGCTTGTAAATCCGAAATCTCTAGATTAAATTTTAAAATCTGAGCTCGGTCTGCTTTCTTGGCTGCCGCCCCTAGCTGTATGCAGATTCCCCTGATCACCGCTTTATGTGCTGCCCATACTCCTGCTTCGTCTACTTCTCCCTCCGTGTTTAATTTGAAGTACTCAATAATTGCTTTGTTTAATTTTTTGTTCATTTCTACATCATTGAAGAGGTGAGGATTAAGGGACCAGTTGGGAGACTGACCTTTTGGTGCTATGCCCGAAAGGGCAATTTTAACCAGCTCGTGGTCCGACCAGGAGATAGAGTGAATGGAGGCTGTCGTTAGGCTGTTTGTCATATGTTGTTGAATTAGGAGGTAATCTATGCGTGAGTGAGATTGGTGTCTTGCGGAGTAGAAGGTATATTCCCTGTCTAGCGGGTTCATTATTCTCCATGAGTCTACCATGCAGTTAGAACTTAAGATCAATTTAAATGCCTTGGTTGCAGTGGGGGTGGAATATGGCGCGGGGGGAGGTGATCTATCTTTACTCGGATCTAGGACGGCATTCATATCCCCTCCTATTATCCAGATTCAGTTTTCCCAGCTTGTAATGAGATTACATATCTTATGGAAAAATTTTGCTTGGTCATTGTTTGAGGCATACAGATTGAGGAAAGAAACTTTGTGTTCCTGGATAGTGCCGTGGACTGCTAGGTATCTCCCTTCAGTGTCTTTTTGTGTGCGAGTATGGAGGAAGTTAAGTTTATTGTGAAATAGGATTGACACCCCTCTTTTCTTTTCACTCGCTGTCGAGTGAAAGGTTTGTTTAAATGCCTTCCCCCAGTACTTTGGACCGCTGCTTTCTTAAAATGTGTTTCCTGCAGCATTATTACGTCCGCCCCCAGTCTTGTGTAGTCTTTCAGGGCTATACCTCTCTTAACTGGTTCGTTTAAGCCTTGAGTGTTGTGTGTAATGATGTTAATGCTCATGACTCACCGTAGCCTCAGGCTCAGGCACCGCCCAGGTGTGGGGTTAGATGCTGAACTTTCCTTGGGAGCTTCCTTAGGACTGTGGACCTCCTGCTGGGACCACACCGGAGCCTCGCTAGATCCAAATAGACCTACCTCCTGCGGGATTGGAGCACAGCGAAAAATGGTACGTTAGATAGTGAGAGCTGGCGTTAGCTATCCTAACTTAAAGCTTGCTGATCTCTAGTCCTATACAGAAAATATTTTACTTGTACGGTCTGGCTAGTAGCTGATACATTGTTGATCTTATCTCTTAAGAGTCTTTAAGTTATCGTTAGAACATTATCTTAAAAGGGGAGGACCAAGGGAAAGAGAGGAATAAGTAAAAATGGGAAAAATAAATAAGAAAGGAAAAGGAAGGAACTTCTAGCTCTCTAAGTAAATCTAGACTAATGTTCGGACAGTCTAGACTCACCTATGCTAGGTAAAAGTGAATAGCAGCTGTTGTGAATTAACAGCACTTAACTAAGTAACTTTGGTGGTAGGGAAAAAAAAACTACCTACAGGAGAGCAACTTCTGGCTTCCTTAACCACTTGGTGAATCCAGTAGTGTTACAAGGGAACACTGAGTGGATTCGCCCTTCGTGTAAACTTAACAAAGGTGAAAAGCCCATAAGGGACACTATGAGTCACATAAATCTTTTTATAAGAGTGTGACTACTCTTGTCTATAGCTAGCATTAACTAGGAAATTCTAAGCAGTTGTCTTAAGTGTAAAACAGAGTACCAAAAAAGGTGTTAGACAAGATAATATATACTGTACAATGAAGAAACAAAACGGTCTTAGAGGTTTGAAGCCTCTCTGTGTCTGTTGGTCCCTCTGTCTGGAGGTCTGCCGGTCAGAAGGTTCGGGGTTCTCGGTCGGAACTTGGAGTCTCGGCTTCTTTCTCGTACTGGGCGGGTGCCTGATGGGTCTTTGGCGGCCTCTGGCAGCTGAATGTCCCATGAGGATGGCAGGTTGATTCCTTCCTCCAGGGATTTTATGTGGAAAAATTTGCCATCTCTTGCAATGGACAGTCGAAACGGGAAGCCCCAAGAGTATTTCCACCCATGTGAGAGAACACTGTCCAGGACGGGACTCATCTTCCTCCTTTTGGCTAGCGTAAGTTGAGAAATATCCGAGAATATGCTGGGCTGCTGCCTGTCAATGGCCGGGATTCCTGCTCTAGAGGCTCTCATAATAAGGTCTTTTGTTGTATAATAGTGGAAGCGGGCAATAATGTCTCTGGGACGACCGGCCACCCAGTGCTCTGTGCACCCGGTCTAGACGGTATTGTCTGGTAGGAGGAGTTCACACAGTTCCAGCAAATATAGATGGAGATCAGTCACCGACTCCGGGATATTACGTAGTCTGACGTTCTGCCTCCTTGATCGATTCTCTAGGTCCTCTTGAACAGACTGCTGAGATAGTTGTTCCTTTCTCAGGGCCGTGATATCAGCCTCCAGCTTGCTGTGTGCCTCTTTGAGGTCATTATATTTTCCCTCTAGTGTAACAGTCTTGGAGTCCACTTTTATTATTTCGGCTGATAGGTCAGCTGCCACCTTTTGGATCTCAGCTTTGACTTCTTCGCGGAATGATAATATCAGGTCTTTCAGATCCTGAATATCGCTCTTGGTGCTTGGGGCTGAGTGTTCCATGGCTGTTGTGGTGGGAGTTTTTACTGACCCTTGGTCTTTTTGCTTAGAAGGTGGAGAGACCTTTGGAGCGTAATAAGATTGTATACTCTTAGTGCTCTTGCGAGTGGCCACTCCAGCCATATCCTATGGCGTATGTTGTTGTTACTTTTCCTTATGCCAGTGTCCCTTTGAGGTGGGCTTTTAGGAACTCTTACATCTCAGATTATGGTGATTCTGTTTTGTAAAGAGGGGGTCTTGGTGATGAGTATAGAAGGTCTGTTGTGTTGCTACACCTCCCCTCAGGCTTGTAGTCATACACTGTCAGACCTATACACTTCTGTGGGTCAATGTGTAGTTTCTCTATTGTCCACCTGGGGTCAATGTCTGCTTGCTGAGAGTTCAGAGTCAGGGATCTGCTTCTGAGCACAAAAGCCTCTGAGACAAACTTTTGCTTTGTTTGAAATTCTCTTTGGGGACAATAATATGTTTTATAGTGAGGTTATAGACAGTTCTCTCATCAAGGCTGGTGTTATAGCAGTTGCAATCTTTTCTGAAAGAGGTGGGCACACTTCTTCTAGGCCTGCAGGTTTATTGAACTGAATCCCTTTTGGTGCTGTTTGTGGGAAAGTAGCAAAAAGTCCTGCATAAGCATTAGCTAGTAGGTTGTAGTTATCCAATAATTGTTGCAAATGGAGGGGATTCTTGCCAAAAAGTTAGAGTTCCTGCAGTTATATTCTGTGTGCAGCTGGGACTATGGAGATGGTGTTATATTATGTTGTGTCCAAGTGAGTATTTGCATGGGCTTATGTGCCTGTCTCAGTGGAGTAGGGAAAATGGCTGCCACCCAGACTCCAGACTCCTTCTCCCCCAGCCCCTCTGTACCCACATTTTCCCTGGGGGTGGTTGCCAGGTTAGCTTCTGTCAGGGTTCCTCTGGGTTTCTCACTTTCCCCAGATGAAAGCCCCTGGTTGCAGGCTTATGAGACAGTTGCAGGTCACCAGGATTTTTCAAGCTTTTTAATCCTTGTTTATAGGAGCTGAGCTGTCTTGCTGCTGCACTCTTCAGTCCTCCTAATATTCTTTTGGAATTTGCTGCTCCGCTATTTAACTCTACCCACAAACATTGCCTCTATCTTTCCTAAATAGGTTATAACCATCCAGATTAACAGTCCAGTCAAGAGATTCATCCCACCACATTTCGGTAATGCCTATTAAATGCCATTTTTCATTAATTGCTAATAATTCTAACTCTCCCATTTTTCCTTTCAAGCTTCTGGCATTAGTAAGCATACACCTTATGTTATGAGTCTGTAGTTCTGAAGTGCCTGCCACTGTACTTGAATTACTTAGTACTACCTCCGTATTGACTATACTACCACTCCCCCCATCTCCTCCCCTATGAGTTGTTAATTCATCCCTTATACCCTCTACACTTTCTACCCCATGACTTATATCTAGTCCCTCCCCCCCACCTACTAGTTTAAAAACTCCTCCAGCCTTTCTACCATCCTATCCCCTAGTACAAAAGCTCCCTCATCATTAAGGTGCAATCCATCCCTACTGTAGAGATTGTACCGAAGTGAAAAGTCAGCCCAGTGCTCTAAAAAGCCAAACCCCTCCTTAGTGCACCACATCTTTAGCCACGCATTAACCTCCCTAATCTCCTTCTGCCTCCCTGGGTTAGCACGTGGCACTGGTAGTATCTCAGAAAATACTACCTTGGAGGTCCTTGCCTTCAGCTTATTACCTAGTTCTCTAAAATCATTCTTTAGGACACTCCATCTTCCACTAACTTTGTCATTGGTACCAATATGTACCAAGACCGCCGGTTCATTTCCAGCCCCTCCCAATAATTTGTCTACCCGATCCACAACATGACGAACCCGAGCACCCGGGAGACAGCAAACTGTTCGATTGCTGGGATCTGGGTGACAAATCACCCTGTCTACCTTCCTAATAATAGAGTCCCCTACAACCAAAACCTGTCTGTTGTTCTGCCTATTCTGCCCTCCCTCTCCTCCAGTAGAGCTGTTCGCCCGGCTGTTAGAAGGAACAGCTCTATCTGACATTGCCATTCCTGAATGGACATCCCCAACAGTTTCACTCAATCCGGCAAATCTGTTGGTGTTTGCCAACTCAGAACTGGCCTGCCTCCTCCTGTTCCCCCAGCTTTCCCTTGTAACTGTAACCCAGCTGCCTCCCTGGACATCCTCACTAGCCCCAGCTCCACCCTCCATGCTAGGCCCAGCTAAACTGTGCTCAGCGAGCACCAACCCCCTTTCCAGTGGAGCAATATCACTAAGTGCTGCAATTCTCCTCTCCAGATCTCCAATTTGAGCTTCCAGAGAGGCAACATGCTCACACCTCTCACAGAGGTATGGACCCTGGATCATCTGTTGCAGTATTGCATACATATGACAGGATGTACACTGAATAAGGTTGCCACTGGACTGACTCAGGGTGTTATTCTCCCCCTTTCAGGGTTGCTCAGTTTGTGCCTGATTCTCTGCACAATTGTTGCCTTCTTGCAAGGTCACGGAGCCTCCCTGTGATGCGTCCTCCATTTTAGGCCGCTGGCTCCGCCCCCTTGTACTTCTGTTCCCTTAGCGGGAAAATGGCCGCCCTTTTGACGGGAAAGCCCCCCACCCGGGTGTTTATTTGGGGCCTTCACACCTCCTGGGCCTCTGGCCTGGTTCTGGGGCCTTGGATCTGTTCTTCGCCCATCGGGCACCTAGTCAACCCTTCTCCAGCGTCTCTATGGCTTTGCTGGGAGAAGGGGGGCCCCCGGCGATGCCCCGGCTCTCCTGGGGAAGATGGCGGCCTCCCGGTCCAGGCTCGGGACTCCGGTCCCGCCAGAGCTCCTCGGGCCTCCGGCTGGGCCTTCCTCACCCCTGGGCCCGCTCTAGGGGTAAGCCTGCCCAGTGTGGGGACTGCTGTGGGGTGCTGCAGGGTTTTGTGATGTGGGCCGCCCGCCGCCTGCGCGGCTCCCCCACGCGCTCTTGTTTACCCCAGCCTTTGCTTCTCCTGGCGTCGCTGCAGGTCCCCTCTCGTTGCTCTCCTCCTCCACTGTCTCCGCAGCACTGTCCGGGTCTTTCTTTGGTGTAAGGGGGTGGGGGCGGGAGCCACTGCCACGGGAGGCAGGATGGTGTAGGCCTCACCTCGTGTCTCCGCTTCCCGACTCACCTCTTCCCCCTCTCTCGTCATCCAGTGCCTCACTTGTCCCCCCCGGGGCACAGGTGTTTATTTTGGGGTGATTAGGGATTCTGGCCTTTTGGGCCCTTTTAGCTGTTTTGCGAGCAGGAGCTGCTCCTCTGCACGTCCTGTCACTGTCCCTGGTAAGACACACCCCTTTCATGTTTATTTTAAAGAATTTAACTTATTATATTTTTATATGAAGCTGGGTGGGGGGACATATATCCCCACATTTTATTCAACCTCTCACTCCCCAGTAGTGTCCCCCTCAACTCTTGTCCCTTTAGCTGCTGAATTCCCCTGAAAATTGGGTCTCACAAGATCTTGCGAGACACACATGTACACACACACATACAGTATATCCAGACACCTATATATATATATATATATATATATATATATATATATATATATTTATATATATGTATAGATATAGATATAACTCAACACACAGCCATTAATGAGTGCTGCCGGGACTGGGGAGTTACAGTTCGTTGAGGGAACCATGAATGCCAACATGTACTGTGACATACTGAAGCAGAGCATGATTCCCTCCGTTCAGAGACTGGGCCGCAGGGCACTATTCAAACATGATAACGACCCAAAACAAACCTCCAAGACGACCAGTGCCTTGCTAAAGAAGCAGATGTAAAGGTGATGGACTGGCCAAACATGTCACCAGACCTAAACCCTATTGAGCATCTGTGGGGCATCCTCAAATGGAAGGTGGGGGAGTGCAAGGTCTCTAACATCCACCAGCTCTGTGATGTTATCATGGAGGAGTGGAAGAGGACTCCAGTGGCAATCTGTTCAGCTCTGGTGAACTCCATGCCCATGAAGGTTAAGGCAGTGCTGGAAAATAATAGTGGCCACACAAAATATTGACAATTTGGGCCCAATTCGGACATTTACACTTATGGTTGTACTCATTTTTGTCGCCAACTGTTTAGACATTAATGTCTGTGTGTTTAGTTATTTTGTGGGGACAGCAAATTTACACTGTTATACAGGCTTTACACTTACTACTTTACATTGTAGCAGAGTGTAATTTCTTCAGTGTTGTCACATGAAAAGATATAATAAAATATTTACAAAAATGTGAGGGGTATACTCACTTTTGTGGGATACTGTATATATAAGCCCCTGTGTATACTGTATCTTTTATTCACTCTGCATTTAGGAGTTTTCTATAAACGTAGAAGTCAATTGCAGGATGATCTTATAAATCAGTTTGATATACATTTGCACATATCTAGTTAATCTTTGTCTTATAAGTACTAAATCAGTTCTGGAATAACTATCATAGACATTTGAGGACTACCATTAGGAAATAGTAATGTCTGGGATGATGTTATACAAGCTACTGATAAATTAATTTTTTCTTGTTTGATCATCTTTTTAATAGTTTATCACCATATAAACAATATAGAATCAACTTCCAATATAATTTGTGACCAGGTGTGAATGTATTTGATATTTTGCAAAACTAATCATGTTGATTTTATAAATATATCTTGTTCATAGTTGCATTGTATATCTATACCTGTCTAAAATAATATCTGTAAAACCTAATCTTTGCTATGAATACATTTGTTGGGTGTCTAAAAAATGCCTGTTTCTTGTGAACAAAATTATTATTTTGGTTACCTGGGTTGGGTGCAGCCCAGGTAACCAATAGGAATTAGAAGTTCATGGGAGTGTATGAAGATAAACTCACACAGTGCCAGCTGTCACAGTATGTGTTGCTTGGAAGCCATGTGAAAAGCTGGCTGTATAGAAATATATAGAGGGTCAGAATATTGGAGCTTCTATTCTTGGTATTTTGAGCTGTTTTATTTTCACTGTGGCCCTTGAGAATGTTAGCAACATTGAGAAGCCTGTACTACTCATTGACTGGTCCTGTTCTCCCATAAAACATGGCCACCCTCTTAAATGCAACTAAAAGACACGTGTAGAGAAGTGCACCGGGGGGGGGGGGTTGGGGGAGAGAAAATATAATGGAAAAGAGCCTAAGCAAGGAGGGAAAATAAACCAGAGAGCATGAGAGAGGATGGAGAATAAATAATGAAATAATGGGAAATTATAGAAAACTTGATGGATTATAGAAGAATGCGTGAGATAAAATCGGGACATAAGTGATTGAAAGACAGAGGAAAAAATTATAACTACGAGAGAAATAATGGAGGATAAATAAAAGAGAGGAGGGGAGAAAGAATATCAAATACATAATTAAGAGGAAGACAAAAGTAATTAGGAATAAATATTGAAGGAACAAAATTATAGATGAAATAATAATTGAGAGAATGGTTAGAAGGCATGGGTGGATAATTAATGGAGAAGTGAGAGAAATAATGTGGAATGAAGAGAAAACTACTTGGAGAATGGACAAAGAAAAGATAATCACTGGGATGAAAACAGTGGGGAAGGAACAAAGAAAGGACAGAGAAATGAGCGGGAAGGGGAGAAAGAGGTTAGAGAAATGGAGAGAGAATTGGAGGGGCCTAAATTAGACCTAGGTCCTTCACTTACTAGATTCACCACTGGCCATGAGCAAGATAAAAGTTTGAGTTCCAGGCACAATTAATTTAATTTCCTATTTTTATAGTTTTAAGCAGATCTGACTGCTTGCTTCTGCCCTGGTCTGTGGTTGGTGTTATGTAGTAAAACAGTCCTTTTATATATATATATATATATATATATATATATATATATATATATATATATATATATATATATATATTATTCATCCCCCTTAGCATTTTTTGTGTTTTGTTGCCTCAACATGGAATTAACATGGATTGTTTGAGGATTTGCATCATTTAAATTACAGAACATGCCCACAACCTTGAAGATTTTTTATATTTTTTATTTTATTGTGAAGCAAACAACAATTAGGATAAAGTAACAGAAAAAGTCAATGTGCATAACTATTCACCCCCCTAAAGTCAATACTTTGTAGAGTCACTTTTTGCAGCAATCGCATCTCCAAGTCACTTTCCATAAAACTCTATGAGCTTACCACTGGGATTTTTCCGATTCCTCCTTTCAAAACTGCTCCAGCTTCTTCAAGTTGGATGGTTTGTGCTTGTGAACAGCAATCTTTAAGTCTGACCACATATTTTCTATTGGATTGAAGTCTGAGCTTTGACTAGGCCATTCCAACACATTTACAGGTTTCCCCTTAAACCCCTCAAGTGTTGCTTTAGCAATGTGTTCAGGGTCATTGTCCTGCTGGAAGGGGAACCTCTGTCCTAGCCTCAAATCACACACAGAGTGGTATAGGTTTTGCTCAAGAATATCCCTGTATTTAGCAGCATCCATCTTTCTCTCAACTCTGACCAGTTTCCCAGTCCCAGATGCTGAAAAACATCCCCACAGCATGATGCTGCCACCCCTATGTTTCACTGTGGGGATGGTGTTCTTTAGGTGATGTGATGTGTTGGGTTTGTGCCAGACATAGCATTTTCTTTGATGACCTAAAAGTAAAATGTTAGTCTCATCAGACCAGAGCACCTTCTTCTATACATTTTAGGAGTTTCCCACACGCCTTTTCGCAAACTCAAAACGTTCCATTTTGTTTTTTGCAGAAAATAATGGCTTTCTTCTGGCCACTCTGCCATAAAGCCCAACTCTATGGAGCGTACAGCTTATTGTCATCCTATGTACAGATATTCCAGTATCTGCTGTGGAATTCTGCAGCTCCTCCAGGGTTACCTTAGGTCTATGTGCTGCCTCTCTGATTAAGGCCCTCCTTGCCCGGTCCGTGAGTTTTGGTGGGCGGCCGTCTCTTGGTAGGGTTTGCTGTTGTGCCATGTTCTTTTCATTTGGTTATGATAGATTTAATGGTGCCCCTGGGGATCATCAAAGATTTGGATATTTTTTTATAACCTAACCCTGACTTCTATTTCTTAACAACATTGTCCCTTACTTGTTTGGAGAGTTCCTTGGTCTTCATGGCAGTGTTTGGTTAGTGGTGCCTCTTGCTTAGGTGTTGCAGCCTCTGGGGCCTTTCAAAAAAGGTGTGTATATGTAATTACAGATCATGTGACACTTTGTACACAGGTGGACATCATTTCCCTAATTATGTGACTTCTGAAGGTAATTGGTTGCAACAAAACTTTTTATTGGCTTCAAAACAAAGGGGGTGATTACATACGCACATGCCAATTTTCTGTTTTCTATTTCTAAAAAAATGTTTTCTGTATGTATTTTTCTCATTTAACTTCACTAACTTAGACTATTGTGTTCTGACCCATCACATAAGATTCAGATTAACAAAACATTGAACTTAAGGCTGTAAAGTAACAAAATAGGTAAAAAGTCAGGGGGTGAATACTTTTGCAAGGCACTGTATATACTGCATCTTAGCACTCTAGTAGCCAAATCATGACTATGTTTAATTTTGCTATTTTTTGTGTCCCCTAATCATTTAATCTGGGAGGATTTGTCCCCTCCCCATCCCCCTCAGTTCCTATGCCCCTGCGTTGACCAGTGGTTATCTACCATTTGAAAACTCTGTAGACGTCATTGAGGTTCAAAGAGCCAAATTTTCGATAATCTATTTACTACTGTGTCAACTACATGTTTGAAGAATCAATCTCTCCTCATTTTTCTTTCTCTCCCTATTAATGCTCTTACTCTAATTTCCTTCACCCTCTAACGACCAGCAAATAAGGTCGCAGGGACTTGCACTGGTCTTAGGAACAGCTATTCAGAACCACTGCCATAGAGCTTTTTGCTCCTAATCGACCTAAGAAATTTAGCTTGTTGGAAAATACAGCAGGTCAACGCATTATAAGCAAATCTTACTAAATAAACCATTTGACCTTTAATTAATAATCAGACTGCCCTTGTCTAATATACTTTAAATAAATATTGTGTTCATAACATCAATAGCTTTCTGCAAGTATTCATAAGGTTATCCCATGAAAACAATTGAAGTTACTGTTACTATGCCCTGGTTGACAGCACCTGTGGAAGCAGAGCTTTTTAAGGCTTGTAGGAGAGTAAATTAGCTGAATCAACCATCTCAGAATGAAATCCTGCTGAAAAATGTGCTGTCATCCTAATGACAGTGATGTATGATATAAGGCAAAATCAAAGGCATAAATAGCTAGTTCAGAAATACTGACGTAGTAACCTTAAATGAAAATAACTATCTGATTCTGGGCAGTGGTTGTATTTTACTTTGATTTTAAAGGACTACTGCAATATTATATATTCAAAATATACTCTTTCAAAGAACTACACCTGCAAATAGGCAAAGTGATTTTACAATATTGTCAATTAATTACCTTTTATATGTATCTATTTGATGTGGAAGGAGACTATGGGCCTCATTCGATTGCTAAGTTTTTGGGAAAAGTGTCCGAAAGGGGAAGCAAGCTACTTAGCTATTCAATTGGTTTACATTTGCGGCCTCTGATCAGGTTATGAGTCTCGACCTGCAATCCCTTGCGATTTGCTCAATCGCAGCTGACTTCCGTCAAAGTAGCGAGAGTTGCGCCCGCAAGAAATCCCCATTCGCTGTTCAATTGCTACGATTTACAGTCTGTCAAGCCCGTAAATGGCTAAACGAGAACCACAGCTTACTTAAAGCAAGGAGGTCCCGCAACAATCTTACTTACAAAACGTAGCTCTAATTAAGCAAATAAAAAAGCCATCCTGTACTTTTATTAGAAGTGAAAGTGTTTTTCGGTCTTAGAATTAATAGCACAACATTACGAAACTATCAAATCGGCAAAAATACATATTTTATTTCATGTAAAATTTTCGTCATATGGTCCTACTGCTTCAACGTTGAAGCCTGTAGCACTTTGAAAATAAATGGAGGTTGGATTCAAAAGTCCTATGATCTTGAATGACCTCCAAGCCCATAGCTCGTTATTTAAACCTGTATGACTTTGGAGGGAAATTAAACGTGAAATCAAGTATTGTAATTTGGCGATTTGCCATCTTGGGAAATCTTGTGCCTTTAATCCTCATGCCACCCAATGGGTTCCCCATCATTTACAATGCTTTACAGTGCTGTCTAGAATTTATATTTGCATTTACAGTGCTCCAAGATTGCGGGCTTAAAACACGAGTTATGGCCTTGCAGCCGCGATCCTGTTCAAGCACGAAAGTGCTTACTGCCAATAGCATGGCTTGCGATTAGCGGGAAAGGGGACATCTTTGCGGCGCCGGACAATTGAAAACAGGGTAGATGTAGCGATATACAGGGCTGTAACCCGATTGCAAGGAATCGATGACTTGCGGCTGAGTTACGGCCCCAAATTTAATGGGGCCCTATGAAAGCAGAGGAAATCTATATCTGCACAATAGGAATGTGGCAGCTAAGACTGCCAGTAGCAGAAATAATCATTTCAGAAAAGAGAATGGAACTTTGTAGTACAGAATAATTACATCTAAATGTTACAAATGTAACAGTTATATATATGTTTTTCTTTTATAAAAATGTTTCTACAGATTTAGTTATTTGAAAAGTCTATGCAGGAAAAGTGGGTTCATCATGGTTCTTGAAACTGCTTCATATTACTACAGATAGTGAGATACTGGATATAGACATCCACGCTAAATAACATGTAATCATCATAGAAAGCAAGCAGTGAAAATATAGCACATGGAAAGACTATCTAATATAAATAGTAATACTCTATGCCATAAATGGATCAAGGCAACTCAGTTGATGTAGTCTTTCTGGATTTCGCAAAGGCTTTTGTACAGAACCACATGGAAGACTATTGTGCAAACTTAGGGATGTAGGAATTGCAGTAAATATCTGCTCATGGATTGAGAGCTGGCTAAAAGACAGGTAGTAAAGGGTTGTTGTAAATGGAACATACTCAGATTGGACTAATGCGGTAAGTGGGGTTCCTCAGGGTTCAGTATTAACATATTTATTAATGACTTAGAAGTGGAACTGGAAAGTAGTGTTTCCATTTTTGCTGATGACAAAATATTGTGCAAGGTATTTAAATCAGATAATGATGTGCTTTCCCTTCAAAGGGATTTACATAAAATTGAGGAATGGGCATCTAAATGGCAGATGAGATTGAATAACTGTAAAATTATGCATCTGGGAAGGAAAAATAGCAATGCAATTTATAATCTTAATGGAGCAAATCTAGGGGTATCTGATATTAAAAGGGATTTGGGAGTGCTTGTGGACAACCACCTACGTAAAAGTGCTCAATGCCAAGCAGCAGCTGCAAAGGCAAATAAAATATTAGCATGTATTAAGAAGGGTATAAAAGAAAGGGAAGCAAATATAATTCTGCCACTATACAAATCCAATTTCGGGCACCACTTCATAAAAAAGGACATTTTAGAGCTGGAAATGGTACAGAGAAGGGGCTAAGTTATGAAGAAAGACTAAACAAATTAAACCTATTTTCTCTAGAAAAAAAGGTGTCTAAGAGGAGTTATGATTGCCTTATATAAATACATCCAGGGTCAGTATAAAGCTTTGTAAAGTGGTTTTTTTGTGCCAAGAGGTTTTCAGCTGACAAGAGGACATCCTTTGAGGTTAGAAGTAAAAAGATTTCACCTTAAAGAAAGAAAAGGGTTTTTCACAGTAAGGGTGGTTAATCTGTGGAATTCTCTACCAAAGGAGGTGGTGACAGCGGATTCGACAGATAACTTTAAAAAGGGATTGGATATATTTTTAATTAAAAGGGCATTCAGGGTTATACTGGTTAATTAGAGAGGCGGTATTGATCCGGGGAGGAATCTGATCACCAGTATCTGGGGTCAGGAAGGATTTTTTTTCCCTTTTGAGACAATTGCCTATGTTTCACTTGGATTTTTTTTCTGTTTGCCTTTCTTTGGATCAATTAACAACTAATCTGCAATTTGCAGATCAGAGGAGATCTTAAAAGGTTGAACTTGATGGACTAAAAGTCTTTTTTCAACCTCAATTACTATGTAACTATGTAAATGACATAAGCCATAAATGACTGGGTCATCTTGGCACCAGTGCTAACATTGAAACTAGACAAAATAACTGAACAAAGGATCCTTTGTGTACAAGCATACTATATGTTGGGTAGAAAGTTACTTACTGAAGGTGTATCTGTGTCAGATATTTGTTGCATGATTCATTGATAGATTTGGATTCTGTAGACGATATACAAATAAAGAAGATGCTGAAGTACAACATTGTTTTAATTCCTGTGCTTACAACAGTTACCCAGTTATGTGCCTTCCCAGTTACAATCATCATGCAAGAAGAAGATAGTGTAGGGCCAAATGAAGTAGTATTTTAAGATATTTTAAGGTTCAACTGTAAATTTCATGACCACTGTATTTTAATAAAAATCTCACATGCTTCTAATGAATATAACAAACTAAAACAGTAATCCCTATATAAGCCTTGAAAATAAAAACATTTTAGAGAAAATCTTAAATTTGTTTGTGTAATGTAAGTTTAAGTCTTCTTTGATTTGAGCACTGCAGTGTCTTGCAAAAGTATTCACCCCCTTGACTTTTTGTGGGTGACTCTCAAAATGTATGGAGGAAGGTGCTCTGCTCTGATGAGACTACAATATTACTTTTAGACCATCAAAGAAAACGTGCAAACCCAACACATCACATCACCCAAAGAACACCATGGTGGTGGCAGCATCATGCTGTGGGGATATTTTTCAGCAGCCGGAACTGGGAAACTGGTCAGAGTTGAGGGAAAGATGGATGGTGCTAAATATAGGGATATTCTTGAAAAAAACCTGTGCCACTCTGTGCGTGATTTGAGGCTAGGATGGAGGTTCACCTTCCAGCAGGACAATGACCCCAAACACACTGCTAAAGCAACAGTTGAGTGGTTTAAGGGAAAACATGTAAATGTGTTGGAATGGCCTAGTCAAAGCCCAGACCTTAATCCAATAGAAATTCTGTGGTCAGACTTAAAGATTGCTGTTCACAAGCGCAACCCATCCAACTTGAAGGAGCTGGAGCAGTTTTGCAAGGAGGAAAGGGCAAAAATCCCAGTGGTAAGATATGGCAAGCTCATAGAGACTTATCCAATGCAACTTGGAGCTGTGATTGCAGCAAAAGGTGGCTCTACAAAGTATTGACTTTAGGTCAGTTATGCACATTGACTTTTTCTGTTATTTTGTTCTCTTTGTTGTTTGCTTCACAATAAAAAAAAAGCACCTTCAAAGTTGTGGGCATGTTCTGTAAATTAAATGATGCAAATCCTCAAACAATCCATGTTAATTCCACGTTGTTCGGCTACAAAACACGAAAAATGCCAAAAGGGTGAATACTTTTGCAAGGCACTGTACCTCAAAACGTGAAGCCTGAAGATATGTCCTAATTTACTGAATAGTGCAAGGAAGGCTAGAAAACAAGTGAGGCGGGAGAGGGCAGCAACTTATTTAATGATGGGTGCTTTTAGACTTTGACACCTGGCTCCTGCCCCCACACATGCTCAGAAGTGAGCAACTTGCAACAAAATTACAAGTCATTTCCTGCAGAAATGTGACTTGCTTTATACATGCAGCCCTCACTAAATATTATGGATGCCTGCAGGGTCCATCAGAGGAATCAAAATATATTTTATTCTAATTAAATAATGTCTTTATTCCATTCTTCCTGCTTAGTTGCTTTAATCCGACTGGATTTTTTCACAACTTACATATATATATATTTTTTAATTGGTAATGTAAACCAAAGTGTGCCAGTTACATAGTTACATAGTATTTGAGGTTGAATAAAGACTGTTAGTCCATCAACTTCAACCTATTTAGCTCTCTTCTGATCCTTTTAATATGTGGACTAATTGTTAATTGTTAATTGATCTAGAGGAAGGCAAAAAAAAAAAAACATTGAAACTTTGCCAATTGTCTCATAAGGAAAAAAAAAAGCAAAATTCCTTCCTGACCCCAGAGACTGGCGATAGAATTTCTCCCTGGATCAATATTCCTTCACTACTTATCTAGGATAACCTTGAATGCCCTCTTTATTCAAAAATATATCTAACCCCTTTTTAAAGTTATCTATCAAATTAACTGTCACACCTCCTTTGGTAGAGAATTCCACAGTTTAACCACCCTAACTGTAAACCCTTTTCTTTCTTTAAGGTGAAATCTTCTTCCTCAAAGGATGTCGTCTTCTCAGGTGAAAATCTCTTGGCACAAAAAGTTCACTTGACAAAGCCTTATATTGACCCTGGGTGCATTTAAATAAGGTAATCATATCCCCTCGTAGACGCCTTTTTTCTAGGGAAAATAAGTTAAATTTGGTTAGTCTTTCTTCATAACTTAGCCCCTCTATTCCCCTTATTAGTTTTGTAGCCCTTCTCTGTACTTTTTCCAGCTCTAAAATGTCCTTTTTATGAAGTGGTGCCCAAAATTGTACTCCATATTCAAAATGAGGGCGTACTAGGGATTTTTTATAGTGGTAGAATTATATTTGCTACCCTTCTTAATACATGCTAATATTTTACTTTGCAGCTGCTGCTTGGCATTGAACACTGTTACCTAGGTGGTTGTCCACAAGTACTACCAAATCCCTTTCAATATCTGATACACCTAGATTTGCTCCATTAAGATTATAAATTGCATGGCTATTTTTCCCTCCCCAAATGCATAACCTTATATTTATTTGTATTAAATCTCATCTGCCATTTAGCCGCCCATTTCTCTAATTTATGCAAATGCCTTTGTAGGGAAAGTACATCATTATTGTTGTACATGCGAAGGGCCTCGTTAAAATGCAATTTGGCCAATTGAATAGACTAATTTGCTATTCAATCGGCCTCTTTTAGCTACCCACAAACGATTTGCGGGTTACATGCTGAAAAAGCCTGCGGTTGTCCAAATTGTAATTCCAACCCATCTAAGCCTTTGATCTTTCAAGCCCATAAATGTTACAATTGCAAATCGCTATTCAATTGCTACAATTCCTCAAGCCCGCAATTGTTTTCCTACCCATAAATGGCAAATGTAGAAGAAAATCCTATGAGTACCAGATAGGACTCGCAAGGGGGTTAAACACATGACCGTAGCACTGTAAATGCAAATAAAAAACGAATACTGCACTTTAAAGGAGTTAATACATATCAGGCCACCCACATGGACTATAACATTTCCTTAATTCGTAATGATGATGGTCTTATTTTATATTGTCTGTTTCTAAATCAGTAGTTACGGCCTTGCTTAATTGATCATGATTATGCTCTGAAATGCTACTTACGGGTGCATGATTTACAGTTTAGGCTTTTGGCCAGGTAGCTGCGGGCTTGATCAATTGAATCGCTCTGTAACTGTTGCAAATTTATTGAATAGGCGCCTAAGTCAGTGGTTCTCAACTTTTTTTTATTCTTAGAACCATCTAGTTACCTTGCAGTGATCATTTTGAGCTCTAGAAAAGGGTGGTTCTTCATGTGACTAACTGAATTTTTATCTAGCTTTGCACTGATTTTAACAGTTTAATAGTTCCTCTGTATTCAATCTATATCAGTTTATAATAGTAATGGTATATACAGTATAATGCATTAGGCTTTTCTCCTCCTTGTCGAGAACCTCGTGTCTTCACTGTACAATAATCTCATTAAAATGAGAGTGGTGGGATAGATTTTTTCTCCTCTTTTCCTGGCATACAGTAGGAAACAGAATATTGACAACCATTAGACAAGTGAATAAGTTCACCATAACGATGCAATTGTAATGGAAAGTCTCATAGAGAACTTAAGAAATCTGAAGGATTGATATTGAATAGAGTGAAAGGGAAGGTTAAGGAAGTATTGGGAGAGGAGAAAAATAATATATATATATATATATATATATATATATATATATATATATACACACATAACATTTAGGCATAAAAATGGGAAAACGGTACATGATTCAAAAGTTTCATATCAGTTGGAGAGTATAGACAGAAATTAAATTGGTCATGCTGGTAATTTCACAACAAGCAAAAGAATACAAAAGCAGTATTCAACACTTTGCCTAACTCAGTCAATGTAATAGCAAAGTAACCTGCGACCTCCACTTGCGAGCCTGCATCCCAAAATCGCAGCAATTGAATGAGGCTGATTGCTAGCATGTCACATACTTCAATTCACAAACATTTGAAGTTATTTCTAAATTACAGTGATTCTTTAGTGAAAAAAACAGCTATTTTTCCTGTTTGAATATGTAGATAGTCTGGGATTTTGAAACCAAATTTATTAAAAAAAGCTACTACATTTTACTAATTACTAATAGACATAACATACAAGAATAAAACAGAGCCAGAATACTGAACAGAATACTAATAAAATTCTCATTGTTAAATATAAGCAGTCAAACCACTAGCATTCAAGTGTTTCATTGTACTAACACTATTACCAAACTGAAAGGAGTCTTTCTTGGGAAATTAATACTAAACAATGCCACAAAATGGCCAGTAAAGTTTGCTTTCATAAAACAGAATGAAACGGTTGACTACTTAATTATAACAAGATAGTTATTTGTTTTTTCTGTTTCTATCGAATATGTCTTCTATTATCAACTGTGATGGTACCATTTGTTCCAAATGCTTGTCTCCTATTTAAGACTAATATAAAACATGTCTCTCTCTCTCTCTCTCTCTCTCTCTCTCTCTCTCTCTCTCTCTCTCTCTCTCTCTCTCTCTCTCTCTCTCTCTCTCTCTCTCTCTCTCTCTCTCTCTCTCTCTCTCTCTCTCTCTCTCTCTCTCTCTCTCTCTCTCTCTCTCTCTCTCTCTCTGTCTCTCTCTTTCTCTCTCTCTCTCTCGATATGAAATAAATAATATCCCTTGTGAATATGCAGTGGAAGTAAAGAATAGTTTAAAGTAAATAGACATGAAAGATAGAATGCCTGAAGAACTTTGGACCAAAGTTTGCAACATAATCCAGGAAACAGGCAACAAAGAATATCCCTGAAAGAAAAGTAAGAAGTCAAACTGGCTGTCTGATGAGGCTTTGAGTAGCCCAGGAAATAAGGAAAGTGAAAAGTAGTGGAGATAAGAAAAGATTTGTCCAACTTAATGCAGAATTCCAGAGGATAGCAAGAAGAGACAAGGAAACATTCTACAATGAGCAATTTAAAGAGATTGAAGAAGATAACCAAATGGGTAAATCAAGAAATCACTTTTCAGGCAAAAGTGGGTGTGATAAAATACATAATGGTAGGGACGTTACAGAAGAAGATCAGATAAAGAAGAGGTGCAGGAATACACTGAAGAGCTATACAGGAAGGATCTTCATGACAGTGATGACCTCGATAATTTGCCTAATGAGTTGGAGCCAGACATTTTGGAGAGTGAAGTGAGATGGGCCCCTAGGATGTCTTGCTGATATAAAGGCTGCAGGAGGTGATGGAATCCCAATTGAACTATTCAACGTTCCACATGGTGATGCTGTAAAAGTGTTACTTGCCTTATGCCAACACATTTGGAAAATTCAACAATGGCCAATAGACTGGAAAAGGTCAGTCTACATCCCAATCCAAAAAAAGGCAGTGCCAAAGAGTGCTCCAATTATCAAAAAATTGTACTAATTTCACATGCCAGCAAGGTAATGTGTAATGATATAGGAATCACAAGGTTTTGAAGACCAGCAGCCTAGGTCAGCAATGATCCAATTCAGTAACTTGTAGGTGAAACAGGAACAAGCTTTATTGAAGGGAACAGGAACCACAATAATCTGTCAAGGTACATAGACAGGAAGTTATATAGGCCAAGGACCAGACACCTGACCAGACACAGCTGAAGAGACTAGTCACTGTTACTATTGCTAGCAGAGTCAAGGTTTATCAGATCTCAAGGAAATTCACAAATGCAGGCTGGCGCAGTGGTAGGGAAGAGGTTCAGCAGCCTGGGGACCAGGGTTCAAAACCCAGCAGAGTCAATTCCTCACATTACCCCCGCCTCTATAGGTGCAGCCTCTGGATGCCCTATTACCCGGTTTAACAGGGTACTGCACATGAAAAGACAGAAGAAGATCAGGAGCGTGAATATTGTCCACTGGTTCCCACGAACTATCCTCCTCACCATAGCCTTTCCAACGAACCAGATACTAAAGCTTGTTGCGTAAGATCCTGGAGTCCAGAATTTTCTCCACCTCGTATTCATCCTCACCATCCCCGAGGACTGGAGGTGGGGCAGGCAGGGCTCGGCCAGGGAAAGTGTTGACATGGAAAGGTTTCAGCAGTGCAACGTGAAACACCGGATGTATTCTCATGGAATCTAGAAGTTGCAAACGAAAAGTGACAGCATTGATCTGAGCAATGATCTCAAAAGGTCCCATGAACCACTGACCCAATTTATGAGAAGCAACCCTAAGCTTAAGATTCCTTGTTGACAGCCAAACCTTGTCACCAACATGATAAACTGGGGCCTCTGTTCTATGCAGCTCTCTTGTAACATTCCTGAGCCTCGGAAAGAGTCTCCTTCAACAGGTCTTGGGAATCTCGTAAGGGTTTTATCAGTGACTGCAGGAATCAAAGTAGTAATTGGGAGACTCACTAGAAAGGTTGGATGGTAACCATAGTTGGCAGAAAATGGGCTCAGAGAAGTGGAGCAGTGTTGGGCATTGTTATAGGCAAACTCTGCCGTGGGTAGAAAATCCAGCCAGTCATCCTGCAGGTAACTAATATAGCACCGCAAATATTGCTCTAAAGTCTGGTTGGTTCGCTCAGTCTGTCCATTACTTTGTGGATGAAAAGCTGATTACAGATTTACATTAATACCTAGATTAGAGGAATTTTTTTTCAAAAAACGAGATGTAAACTGCACTCCCCTGTCAGAAACTACTTCATCAGGCACTCCATGCAAGCAAAATATTTCCCGAATAACCAGGTCAGCCGTCTGTTTAGCTGAAGGGAGACCACAGGCTGGTATGAAATGACCCATCTTAGTTAACCTGTCCACAACAACAAGAATGGTAGTGTGTTCCTTAGAGGGAGGTAGTTCCACAATAAAGTCCATGGATATAGATCCCCAGGGACGATGAGGAATCGGAAGAGGCTGAAGCAAGCCAACAGGGGATGAGCGAGGAGTCTTATGTCTGGCACATACATCACAAGAGGACACATACTTCTTAACATCCTCATAATACTTCGGCCACCAAAAGGATTGGGCAAGTAACTCTTGTGTCTTTCGGATTTCTGGATGACCTGCTGGTTTTGAGTCATGGTAGAGACGTAAAAGGTCCAGTCGCACTGACTCCGGAGCAAACAGACGTTGTTGAAAAATCCAAAACCCATTAAGCATCGTCATATGGAGATCACGAGGAGGATCACAAAGAACTGGATCTTTAGCGTGGCCCTTTTTAATGCGAGACATCAGATCAGAAGGAAATGTAACTCCAATAAATATATCCTCCGGCAAGATGGTGGTCTTGGTTACGGTAGTAAGGAGGGGGTCAGCTATTCTAGACAAGGCAAAAATTAAACCTCGAGAAGAATAGGGACCAGCGTGCTTGTCTGATCTTAGCTGATCGAATACATTCCAGATTTTTGTGATCTGTGAGGACAGTAATTGGATGGGTAGCTCCCTCCAAGAGATGTCTCCATTCGGTGAAGGCAGCTTTTATAGCCAATAGTTCTTTATTCTCTATGTCATAGTTTCTTTCTGCTGGCACCATCTGGCGGGAATAGAAGTCACATGGATGTAACAGCATCTTAGGGCCAGTCCTTTGAGACAGTATAGCACCAACAGCTGAATCAGAAGCATCAACTTCCACAATAAATGGTAATTCCGGCTGAGGATGTACCAGGACGGGGGCAGATGTAAACAGAGTCTTTAATCGGGAGAATGCGGTATCAGCCTTATCGGACCACTGAAAAGGAGTCCCTTTTCCATGTAAGTTCAGTGATCGGTGTAATAACGGCAGAGAAATTCTTAATGAAACGCCTGTAAAAATTGGCAAACCCCACAAATCTCTGAACATCTTTTTCATTCTTGGGGATGGGCCAGTCCAGCACAGCTTTAATTTTACTTGCGTCCATACTTAAACCTTTAGGAGTTATTACCTACCCCAGGAATTGAATTTCTGTTTAATCAAACTCACATTTTTCCAGTTTAATGTATAGGTGGTGGGTATGAAGGCGCTCCAGAACTATACAGACCTGTTTTCTGTGGTTTTCAAGATTATCAGAAAATATTAGGATATCATCCAAATATGCCACAACAAACTGATCCAGGAGATCTCGTAGTACATCATTGATAAGATGCTGGAAAGTTGCAGGGGCATTACAAAGCCCAAATGGCATTACTAGATATTCGTAATGCCCGTACCTGGTTCTGAAAGCTGTTTTCCATTCATCATTTGGTCTTATGCGAACCAGATTATATGCCCCCCGAAGATCAAGCTTCGTAAATATTTTAGCTGAGCGAAGTCTCTCCAAAAGTTCAGGAATGAGAGGCAAGGGGTAGCGGTTTTTAACAGTGATGTTATTAATGTCCCTGTAGTCAACACATGGCCGTAGGCTGCCATCTTTCTTTTCTACAAAGAATATAGGAGCTCCTGCTGGAGAAGTAGATGGTCAAATAAAGCCTTTGGCAAGATTTTCTTGTATGTATTCACGAAGAGCTTTCAATTCAGGCTCAAAAAGGGAATATATACGGCCAAATGGGATAGCAGTCCCAGGTAACAGCTCTTGGGCAATCATAAGGCCTGTGGGGTGGAAGCTGATCAGCATTCTTCTTATCACAGACATCTGCAAAATCCCGATATTGTAGAGGAAGCTTAGTCAAGTTTGTAGCAACCATTTCATTAATTGTTGTGGCAACAGGTGTTGCCTTAGAGGGCTGACAATTCATTAAGCAGTGTTCTGAAAGAAAAAAACAAAGTTCTGGTCTTCCAATCAATCTGTGGGTTATGCAGAGCAAGCCAAGGTACCCCCAAAATCACTGGAAACTGTGTTGAGGAAATTAGGTGGAAAGATATAGCCTCATGGTGATTTACTTCCAGAGTCAACTTTAAGGGCACAGTCTCATGTGTAACCGGAGAACCGTCTACTGTCTCCATTAACACAGGTGAAGAGTTAGGGATAGACTGAATTATATTTCCTGTTCCAAACTTGATGTCCATAAATTTTCCGCCTGCTCCAGAATCTATCATAGCAGTAGTTGAAATTTTAAGATCACCACATTGCAACGTGATAGGCACCACAAAATGAGGATGTTGAGTCAACATACCCTCTTCACCATGAGCCAGAGAAAACAAGGGTTGTGTGACAGAATCCAGTTGATCTGAAATCTGGGATTGGTGTCGAATCTGTGCACCCTCAGCCACCATAGCTATTGTTCTTTTGGATTTGCTAGGGCAATTGATGGCATAATGCCCTGCACTACCACAATACAGGCATAAATTGTGAGTGCGTCGTCACTGTTTTTGCTCATTGGATAATGGCCCTCTTATTAGATTTACCTGCATAGCCTCAGGCTCAGAGTCTGTAGGTGTTTGTGGGGTCGGAGTAGAAATTCTTGAATAGGAAAGAGGAGTAGCACTTGGTCTAAGAGAGCCCTGTCTTTCCAATCTTCTTTCAGAAAGTCTCCGATCAATACGGATAGCCAAACGCACAAATGCATCAAAGTTAGCAGGAAGATCAACACGAGCTAGCTCATCTTTTATAGCTTCTGAGAGACCTTTTCTGAAGTGGAACCTCTGGGCTGATTGGTTCCAGGTAGTATCAGCAACCCACTGTCTGAATTCAGCAGCATATTCAGCCACAGTAGCGCCTCCCTTGTGCAAATGAAGGAGAGTGGCTTCTGCTGTAGCACATCGATTGGGGTCATCAAAAACTAGGCACATGGCCTCAAGAAAGTCATTTAAATGACCCAAGACTGGAATGTCCTGTTCCAGAAGAGGGGAGCCCCAAGAACATCATGAAGTGCAAACGGCAATGATTCAGGAAACCACTACATTTTTTGCGATCTCCTCCAAACTTTTCTGGTAGGGGCAAACGGGCATCTTGTGCAGGTTTAACAGTAGCAGCCGCAACATCACATGCCCTGTACCTTGTATACTCACTGTACATTGACTGAACTTTATTTTGCAGTTCAGCTACCTGGTCCTTCCGCACTTGAATGGTCTGTGCCTGGGTCTGCACAGTTCTTGCAGTAAAAGCAACCTGCTGGGCCAATGCAGAATCTGACCCGGCGGTCTCCATGAAAGGGCCAGATTATTCTGTAATGATATAGGAATCACAAGGTTTTGGAGACCAGCAGCCTAGGTCAGCAATGATCCAATTCAGCAACTTGTAGGTGAAACAGGAACAAGCTTTATTGAAGGGAACAGGAACCACAATAATCTGGCAAGGTACATAGACAGGAAGTACCTTATATAGGCCAAGGACCAGACACCTGACCAGACACAGCTGAAGAGACTAGTCACTGATACTATTGCTAGCAGAGTCAAGGTTTATCAGATCTCAAGGAAATTCACAAAGGCAGGCTGGCGCAGTGGTAGGAAAGAGGTTCAGCAGCCTGGGGACCAGGGTTCAAAACCCGGCAGAGTCATTTCCTCACATAATGCTTAAGATTCTACAAGCTCGACTCCAACAATATATGGACCAAGTGGTACTGGCTCTCTTCCTCAGACTTTATTTTGCAGGTTTGTTCAAATCAATATATAGATATGCTCATATACATGTCTGTTTCAGTTCGATATATAAGTAAATATATATACTTTTACATGCTTATAGCTCTTAGTAACAATGTATTTTCTATAATGCAGGATCAAGATAATTCTGAAAGCTCTCATATTGCCTATAAAGTGTGCCACAAAAAGGTTCTCATTTATTTTAGCTTGGCTTTGATCTGATGTACCATTTATGTCAAAAGTTTGCATAGTCTGTAAAAAATATGTTTCAGAGGGCTGTTACCTGGGTGGTTGTCCACACGCACTCCCAAATCCCTTTCCATATCTGACCTAGATTTGCTTCATTAATATTACAAATTGCATGGCTATTTTTCCTTCCCAAATGCATAACTTTACATTTATTTGTATTAAATCTCATCTGCCATTTAGATGCATATTCCTCTAATTTATGTAAATCCCTTTGAAGGGAAAGTACATCATTATCTGATTTAATTACCTGGTAGAACTTTGTGTGATCAGCAAAAATTGAGACACTACTTTCCAGTCCCACTTCTAAGTCATTAATAAATATGTTAAAAAGGAGAGAACCTAATACTGAACCCTGAGGAACCCTACTTACCACATTAGCCCAATCTGAGTATGTTCCACTTACCACAACCCTTTGCTTCATGTCTTTTAGCCAGCTCTCAATCCATGAGCAGCTACAGTTGCAAGCAAAAGTATGTGAACCCTTTGGAATGATATGGATTTCTGCACAAATTGGTAAAAAAATGTGATCTGATTTTCATCTAAGTCACAACAATAGACAATCACAGTCTGCTTAAACAAATAACACACAAAGTATTAAATGTTGCCATGTTTTTATTCAACACACCATGTAAACATTCACAGTGCAGGTGGAAAAAGTATGTGAACCCTTGGATTTAATAACTGGTTGAACCTCCTTTGGCAGTAATAACTACAACCAAACGTTTCCTGTAGTTGCAGATCAGATGTGCACAACGGTCAGGAGTAATTCTTGACCATTTCTCTTTACAGAACTGTTTCAGTTCAGCAATATTCTTGGGATGTCTGGTGTGAATCGCTTTCTTGAGGTCATGCCACAACATCTCAATCGGGTTGAGGTCAGGACTCTGACTGGGCCACTTCAGAAGGCGTATTTTCTTCTGTTTAACCCATTCTGTTGTTGATTTACTTCTATGCTTTGGGTCGTTGTCCTGTTGTAACACCCATCTTCTGTTGAGCTCCAGCTGGTGGACAGATGGCCTTAAGTTCTCCTGCAAAATGTCTTCATAAACTTGGGAATTCATTTTTCCTTCGATGATAGCAATCCGTCCAGGCCCTGACGCAGCAAAGCAGCCCCAAACCATGATGCCCCCACCACCGTACTTCACAGTTGGGATGAGGTTTTGATGTTGGTGTGCTGTGCCTTTTTTTCTCCACACATAGTGTTGTGTGTTTCTTCCAAACAACTCAACTTTAGTTTCATCTGTCCACAGAATATTTTGCCAGTACTGCTGTGGAACATCCAGGTGCTCTTGTTAAAACTGTAAACGTGCAGCAATGTTTTGCTTGGATAGCAGTGGCTTCCTCTGTGGTATCCTCCCATGAAATCCATTCTTGTTTAGTGTTTTACATATCGTAGATTCGCTAACAGGGATGTTAGCATATGCCAGAGACTTTTGTAAGTCTTTAGCTGACACTCTAGGATTCTTCTTCACATCATTGAGCAGTCTGCGCTGTGCTCTTGCAGTCATCTTTACAGGATGGCCACTCCTAGGGAGAGTAGCAGCAGTGCTGAACTTTCTCCGTTTATAGACAATTTGTCTTACCATGGACTGATGAACAGCAAGGCTTTTGGAGATACTTTTATAACCCTTTCCAGCTTTATGCAAGTCAACAATTCTTAATCGTAGGTCTTCTGAGAGCTCTTTTGTGTGAGGCATCATTTACATCAGGCAATGCTTCTTGTGAAAAGCAAACCCAGAACTGGTGTGTGTTTTCTATAGGACAGGGCAGCTGTAACCAACACCTCCAATCTCATCCCATTGATTGGACTCCAGTTGGCTGGCACCTCACTCCAATTAGCTTTTGGAGATGTCATTAGTCTAGGGGTTCACATACTTTTTCCACCTGCACTGTGAATGTTTACATGGTGTGTTCAATAACAACATGGTAACATTTAATTCTTTGTGTGTTATTAGTTTAAGCAGAGTGTGATTGTCTATTGTTGTGACTTAGATGAAGATCAGATCACATTTTATGACCAATTTGTGCAGAAATCCATATCATTCCAAAGGGTTCACATACTTTTCCTTGCAACTGTAGTTACTGCAATTCCTGTATCTCTTAGTTAGCACAATAGTCTTCCATGTGGCACTGTATCAAACGCCTTTGCAAAATCCAAAAATACTACATTCACTAAGTTGTGACAGTTCTACCCTAGAAGAGAAAAATGTTTGGAATGTCTAAAGCAATGAAAAAATCACTGCTGACATTTAAGTCTGGATAACCAGGGCAGTTGAAAGCTGTATAGAAAGAGCTTTGCAGTTGAGAAGGAGACCCAAGCTTTCAAAAGCACCATGACATTGAGGATGTCTCCTTAGAAACCACATGGGTAGGTTCCTATAATATTCATTCAGGAGAATAAGTGGATAATAGACCTTATTCTTCCAAATGATACTCAAGTTTAATGAAGAAAGCAACTACATCTCTGCTTATTGATAACATCAGAGATGTTGTTCTAGCAGAATGAATAACTAATCTAGACAGGATTCTGAGGTTATATTCTTTCTCAGAATCAGATTCTAAAGCATGGGATAATGTTCTGAAAATTGATGCATCAATCATAAATTTGACTTGTATCACTACATTGAGAGAGCACAATAACAACCTATAACAACACAATGGTCAGTCCCTAGATTAAGGTGGATTGGCACTTTTTACTAGCGACACTGATATCATAGGCTAAATTCTGATGTAATGAAGCTTAACTAGGTATGTATTCTAAAAGGGCCACAAATACAGGAGTGGGCGCATGTGCACAACTTACTGCCTACAGTGCAACGCTGGCGCACCAAATATGATGTGCTAAGCAAGATGAGGTAAGACTCAACAAGTGTCAGAAAGTGGAGATTGTGACATTAGGCGATAACGATTGTTTTACTGTCGAAGCATAAAGGGAAGTTTGGATTGTAGTTTAGTCCTGTTCAAGTGAATGGGTGTTTTTCAGAGGATCATGGTATGATTGAGCCTCTTTAGAATTTTCAAAATAATCCCATTAGAGTTTTCCTTTGTGTACAAAACTGGGAAAACTTCAAAATAGATACAATACAGAAAGGATAGGTGGCTCTAGGTATAAGGAAAATCTGGGAAATAAACAAGGGGTGCTCCTTGAGGATATAAATAACTTGATAACAGAGTAGGCGAAGGGAAAGAAAAAGTATCCTTTAGAATTGAAGTGCACACCCTCTGCCCTAATAACAATATAGAACAGCAAATGAATAAAACTTAACGTTTAATAATTGATATTAAAATGTTATTAAAATCCTGAAATACTGACGAGATCCAATGAGTAGTGAAATCTGAAAGAATTATATGGACTTCCTTATTGGATAGAAAAAATTGGTAAACTGGGAATAAACACTGAATCCTCCTATATAAAGTGCTGAGTGATTACAAAGTGCCTCATAATTGGTGGAATACTATTAGATAGCAGAAACATAGGTCCAAATTCTGAGGCCTATATGTTTGCTTAGTACGTATTCCATATAAATAAGGTGACTTGTGCTAATAATATTAATAACTGTGATGTCACTTATAAATATTGCACCTTCATATAGCTGTCATATAGTATATAAATATTATATTCTAAAGTGCCTAGTGCCAATATCGATTGAATAAATTAGTATGTTGGTGAGTACAATATAAATAAAGTGCCAGTGCTTGTGGAGGATATGGTGCAATAACACAGTACAGCTTGATAGAGGAAAGTCCAATTATTGTTATATATTGTACACGAACTAGCTGATTGATAGTCTGTTTAATTCCACATTAGGCATAATTTTTAAATATAAATTGTGAATTTAAAGCCAGTAGGAATCATATTCGATCGTTTTCACATAGGTAGTGTATCTATGTTAGTTAGTACAGCTCCAGAGTTCCTAAACTATCCGAGCGTGGTCTAGGCGCCTGCGTGTGACGTCATAGCGCAACGACGCGGCATAGAACGTGCAACCCGACGCACGTTTCTGAATATTTCATTTTTTCTATCCAATAAGGAAGTCCATATAATTATTTCAGATTTCACTACTCATTGGATCTCGTCAGTATTTCAGGATTTTAATAACATTTTAATATCAATTATTAAACGTTAAGTTTTATTCATTTGCTGTTCTATATTGTTATTAGGGCAGAGGGTGTGCACTTCAATTCTAAAGGATACTTTTTCTTTCCCTTCGCTCACTCTGTTATCAAAACTTCAAAATATCCTTAAATAAAATTAAGACTGTTACAGTCAGCACTGACAAAATGAAGACTATGTTCAGCTCTCATTGAGATTACTACTAAAGATTAGTGAAAAATGTATACAATTACAAATTATATAACACATGCTATTGATTGAATGCCATTTTCAATGCAGCTTCATAATTAGCATAAAATATGTCCTATGCCAACTGTATGACGAATTACAATATCATTTTGTATAGGCTGTATGAATCCCAGGAGATGGTTCAACTTCAGATGAATTGAAGGGCCCGTAGGCCAACTAAGGCTTGCCTGTGGTTGGAGCGAGGGACCACTTCACCTGGCTGGAGGTGGAGCCATTATAGGCTTCAGAGTGCTATCCCAGTGGAGGGAGTATGGGGTGGAGTGCTGGGGGCACTAAGGAGGATGGTGCTGCCTGTCTCCCAGCAGAGCTGTCTGTACTGGTGCAGCGTGGTCTCCTTGGCATCCCTCGCGCATCCAGTCGAGAGCGCGCGTTCCAGGAGTACTGTGTGATTAGAGCTGGCAGGCGTGTTCCGGCGCTGAGCTGGTAGGTCCATATCCCCGGCGGGACCTGGAGTATTGTGCCTGCAGCGCTTTGTTGCGGCACCAGGGGGGCTTTGGGAGCCGCCATGCGGCCCCATGGGGGATTCTTTGGGTGTCAGAGGTATGCTGGGGGCCAGATCATCTACAGCTGTCATACCGGTGTGAACACTGGCGTTCCTTCCCCCGCAGCATGTAGGGTTGTGCTCGGAGCTATGTGTTGATGATTAATTTCTCTTTTCCGTCAGAGAAGGGGTTATCTCCAGTACTCATCCAGCAGCTTTCACAGATCAGAGAGACAGACATATTTATAATGGTGCCCAATCTTGCTAGGCAGCCATCTACGCTATTCCTGCACTGCCCCTAAAACACACACATGGTCACTGAATCTACATACTGTTCTGTAGGTCCTTAAGTTATTATTAAAGGAACCCTACACACGCTCCCATGCACACAGCTTTACCAATCCATCCTGCCCTGCAGTCTATTTACTGTTCACACACTGATTGTATACCCTGCATCCCCATAGTGCGTTGCATCCCTCACTGTCAGCTCTGTCACTACACCTCTGTCTTCCTTTGCAGTCAACTCTACGTTCATTTCTATCGCTGCACTTCCATTATGCCTCGCAGTCCTTTGTGCTATCCCTATATTGATGACAAACTGTGTCACTGCACCACTATCCATCTGTAACCTCCTCTGCGTATGTGTATTAACCCCTCACACCATTTTGACACTGTCCATTGTGCCTTTACGACACAGATTTGTAATGAGCAGGATCCCTTCAGGTACCATGTTACCATCAGTTGAATGTTCCCAGCCTCCCTCCTGAAAAGGGTGGGTTGCCAGTTCTCCGCCCAGCACCCTGCGTGTTTGAAACTGCCCGTACATTCCACCAACTGTGCCTCGCACCATCGGGAGGACACAATTGGGGTATGGATTACAGGGAAGCTCACTGCCTCATTCCCCTGGTATAAGCAGAGACATATCTCACAATAGTCATTCATTTTACATATCATGTCTAATGTGAACTATTATGTTCTAGTATTTAATAATGTTCTGAAGGTGAGGGTGCACAGGGTGCGCTGGTGTGGGCCATTTTGCGCCCTCTACCTGCTCTCTCATATATCAGTAACTCCATGCTATCTAGGAGCTGCAGTGAAGGCAAATAAATCAGCATGGTGCTGTCCGTAAGGTCACGGAGAGTCTGACACGACAGTGTGACGCTTTGTACGTTATTGGTGCCATTTGCGGTGGGCTGTGACTCATAGTGACATCACCGGCCCCTTACTGCCCTCTCATGCTGAAGTTAACCCCAGGCTGTCTGGAGAGCTGAAGCAGAGGTAAGCAGCACATAGCGGTGCTCTATAGTAGCATTTGTCAGTGAATATGTTATTCAAGTTTAAGGGGAGTTTGGTTATATATATATATATATATATATTACTCAGGATACCACGGTTATCACCCGCTATAAATTGATTGAGCATTTGCCCCCTCCTGGTGTATATACATAGGGCGGGGGTGTGGGTAGAGCTAGGGGTTCAGTATATTGGTTGAGCTAAGTTGCTGACTCGACTGGGTTCCTACCGGGTCATGAAAAGTGAGCCTGGTTAGTACTTGGTTGGGAGACTACCTAGGAACACCAGGAGCTGTATGCTGTGGGCCCACGGTAGATGGAAGTGGCAAGCCACTCTAGTATATCTGGCATGAATTCCCAGTGCAACAGATCTATGGGTTACATAGGGTTTGACGAGACGGTATTTTGCACAATTGGAAATGGGCAGGTATTATACATCACTGTATTGGTTCTGCGAGTGGTCAGCAAGTGCATGTCCAGGATGGTGCTATGCCCTAGCCATAAATGTGCCTGTAGCAGCATTGTGTGTCCCGCATCAGGCTCTTAGTCTCTCCTTGTTAGAGCTAGTGTATTTTATGCCGCAAGATGCAAGCTCGTAATCCTTTATTGCGCTGTTAGGATGGTGGCTGTGTGCGTGTTCATTGGGTCTATCACGTCGTTTTGGATGTTGTGACAGAGCCATGTATAAGGGATTGTAAGGTTTTGTCTCTGATTATGTAAAAGTCTTAGGGGTCTTTCTGGCAGGGTACTATCTGTTTCGTATCCTGTAATAGGATATAGTCATAAAGCAGAGGATATTATATTCTTGTCTTGAGTTACATGATATTATTAACTCTTTTTGTGCTGGATCGGCAATGTTGCTGTTTGGGACTACGTGGTCAGAAACCCTGTGATCAGTACCGATAAGGGAGCATATAGTGTAAGATGGTACCAGGTTTCAAGACAGGATGGCTGACTGGTCCTTCTTATGAGCACACCTCAGACTGCTGGCTGGAGTGGGAGGATGTGGGAGTGGGAGGACAGTTTGTGCGCTGGGTACATGAGTGGTGCATTAGAAGGGTTGGGGGTTTTCAGTAACCCAAGGCTCAGAGGAGGTGTCCCCCAAAGGTGGGGCATCAGGTAGCAGTGTGGCCCATCAGAAAAAAGCTGGGTTATTAGGTTCTGACGAAGGAATGGATGGAGAGAGCAAGTGGTAAAGGTGAACAGGAGGTATGGCAAAGGGACGTCAGGCGACTGGTAGCCTTTTCCCAAGGGCCGGAGATACTGCTGTTCGGGAAGGAGGTCCATGATAAGTGCAAAGCCTAGCAGGCTGTGCAGCCATCTCTCCTTCCTGTTGGTTTGCCGGTAGCGAGAGGTTGGTTAGTATACAGGCAAGGTGGGGCGAACTCTGGTGCCTGGTCTTGGGATCCAAAGGGTGATAATATGACCATGGTTGGATACTGTGGTTCGGGAAAGAGGTCTGTGACAAGTCTGAAGCCTTACGGCCATCTCTTTCCCTCTGGTTGGATAGCAGTAAGAGGTTGGTTGGTAAACAGACAAGGTATGTCCACCTCAAGGGACTGGTGATCCAGGGTGATCATGTGACCAAGTGGCAGCGACAGTCCAAGCTGAGCAGGTGGGGAAGGGAGGTCGATACAGTGTAACGGGCCCACTGATTGCTCCCCCTTCATGGATTACGGCTCTCTTGGTACAAATCTCGTGGTTGGTTTGCACCTTTCCTTGTTGAAATAGGATTGGTTCTCTATGAGAATGATTCTGCAACAATGGAGATTGCCATCAGCGTTTGGGCATATTCCACAATGGATCTTGGTGCCCACTCTCTTGGTGCAGAAGCAGCCACCGTAACAGCCCTACGGGTTTTGGAGAATGTGGTTTGGAGAATTGGAGTCATGAGCTATTAGTAAATCAGACCATGTCGTTCTTAGCCCAGAGCTGGGCGTGGCCCCGGTTCAGATGGATCATGATCAGATATGGAGCTCGGAGTGCTGTTTTAGGAGGGTATGCGGCTGGCCATGGTGTTTTTTGGTGGGGGCAGTTGAATCCGCAAAAGGTATTATGCGGTCTTTTCCGTGGCGGGTGGTGAGGGGAGTTGCCGGGACAGTGGTAAAATGGGTGAGATCCTACCCTGCGGTGGTACGGATGTTCCAACATGGTAGGCCCTAGATGAGGGCATAGGGTAAAAAAAAAAAAAAAACTGTACACTGTATAGAGATAATAGATTCTAGATCTAATATATCAAAACAACAATATAAATCAAATCAGTGCATTAGTAAAAGCAGCAAAATCCCTTCATATAGGTACTAAGGTAATCTTCATATCTGCAGTACATAATACATGAATTACCATAATGCGGGATAACACATATTAAAATTTATAAAAACAACCAGTACCTAAAGTTAATAGTCTAATATGAAACAACCATATAAAAGAACTACTGGATGTCACAGCCTCACATTGCCATATACCATATCTGCCCCTGAGGGCTGCCCGTTAGGGAACCTTTCATTTAAAATTGGAATACATTGAAATATTACTTATCACTGGTCTGGCAAAGAGAATCAAGCCTAACGAGCCGTTTTGCTGTGAAAACAGCTTTCTCAAAGGAGACAAGGAGACATTCTACAATGAGTTATGTAGAGACAGAAGAAGATAACAGAATGGGATAGTCATGAGATCTAATCAAGAAAATTGGGGATCTCAAATGAACCTTTCATGTCAAGATGGGTGTGATAAAAGACAAATGGTAGGGACTTAACAGAAGCAAATCAGATAATGGAGAGTATCACAACCCATGTGCACCTCCTGCTGTCTGCTACAGTAAACCCTCTAGGATGTGGGTTTGGGGTTAATTCTCAGTGCCCCGCCTGCTTAGTAAGCCCATCAATCCTCAGGATATAGGAACAGACAATGGTCCCTTATCATAGGACCATCAGGAAAATCAGGATATAAGCCAGCTTAATAAAAAAACAAAAGGTCTTTCCAAACAGACAACAACATTTATTGATGCATAGCATTTTTATATACAAACCAGTCCTTTTAACGAGAGGAGGCCTGTTTGTTATTCATGTCGCTAGTGTGGCAAGTGTGCTATTAACAGCCTACTGTGGTGAGGAGACTATAAGTCTACAGGAGTATGACCATGTGCCATCTTCCTTCCTGCCTCTAGCCCTGTAAGGCAATTATCAATGACAATTAGTGTCATTTATCTGGCTTCCCTGTAACAGGAAAGACACACAGAATGGGTGCTAATGGAAATATAACTTCTGGACCTCTAAGGGACCCCTACAGACACCTCAACTAAGTACTCCTCAATTCATGGTTCCTTTCCTGGGAGCTCCACATAACCTGTTTTATAAAACTCCCTGGGGAAAAACTGCATTTAGATACTAAACATGCCCGGATACCAGCTTTACATGAATACATTTACACAATAATACAATAATTCCAGCCTAATAAAGCCACACACACACACTGCCCTGTATATTACACACACATATGATAACTATGATTAACCCCAAAAATCCAGTGGTGGGCCCTGAAGATTTATACAGGAAGGATCTTAACAGCAGTGATGACCTCAAGTGTTTATTCAATAAGCTGGAGTCTGAAATCTTGGAGAACAAAGGGAAATTGGTCCTAGGATACCTTGCTGACAACAAGGCTGCAGGAGTTGATGGAATCCCAGTTGAACTAATTAAAAATCTACAAGATTATGCTGTGAAAGTGTTGCTTGTTGTAGGTTAAGAAATTTGGGAAACACTATAGTCGCTAGTAGGCTGTAAAAGGTTAGTGCTAAAGAGTGCTCCAATTATCGAACAATTGCACATATTTCACATTCCAGCAAGGTAATGCTTAAGCTCGGCTCCAACAACATATGGACTGGGAGCCAGGTTCCACTGTACATCATGCTTAAGGCCGGGCTGGATGAATCCAAAGCCAGAATCAATATTGTTGGTATAAATATCAAGAACCTCAGATACGTGGATGATACTACTCTAATGGTAAGTGAAGAGGAACTAAGGGACCTATTGATGAGGGTAAAAGAAGAGAGTGCAAAACCTGGCCTGCTGCACAACATTAAAAAGATGAAGATCGTGCAAACGGCAATCTCAGTTCCTAGCAAGTAGATGGGAAGAAGTAGAGGCAGTGATAGATTTTATTTTCCTGGAATCCAAGATATCTTCAGATGGTGATTGTAGCCATGAAATTAAAAGATGTTTGTTTCTGGGGAAGAAAGCTATGGCAAGCTTGGAAAAGCTTGTAAAAAGTAAAGATATTGTACTATCAACAAAGGTCTGCATAGTTATAACTATGGTATTCCCAGTAGTGATTGATGGATTTGAGAGCTAGACCATAAAGAAGGCTGAGCTCCACTGAACTGATGCCATTGTGGTGTAGGCGAAAAATGCTTAGAGTCGTTTGGACTGCAAGAAGATACAATGAATCAGTTCTTCAGGAAATCAAGACAAACTGTTCACTGGAAGGTATGATCATGAGGCTGAAACATTTTGGCCATAGTGTATGATCATGAGGCTGAAACATTTTGGCCATTGGGTTATCGGTAGTCTGACACAACTGAACAACTAAAAAACAACAACAAGCCATTTTCATTAGTATAGCAAACATGTCCTTTTGACTATGCTGTTACACCATTTCAGGATTAATCTAGAAGTCCCTCATCTAACACATTATTTCATATGAATATTTAACATACAATTCATTTATTTACATTTAACACTTACTGTCTGCTGGATCCAATAAGAATGGAAGAGAAATGCCATGGCGCATATAAAAAGCTGTGGTTACAAGTTATATAAAAAGTATACTTTTTATTTTCAAGCTGATTATTTATTTAAAAATGGCTTTAATAATCATTTATACAGAAAAATAAATTAATCAACAGTCTTTATGAGCAGTGGGTGTTAAATAGGTGTAGCTCAATCTATAAGCGTCCTCAAACACTCTTTATACAGCACCCATTTTTAGTAACCACCCCTCCCTTGAGAAATCTGTTGATGAAAAAAATGTCTGAAAAATGTGTCATATCCATAGAGCTGGGATATGTCCCTTCATACCAATACCACTTCATATAGACATTTTAGATTACATGGCACTACACCGATAATTTGATACACTCTGAAATTATGGTGCCCTAGGTCTGGGCCTTGTTGGCCTATGCATAAATACACAACTAAGTGCAAATTTAAGGTAACCTAATAATGAAAGATGTAATACATTAATAAATGAATATCTAATGCTGTTTGGTGTGTAATAATGAAATATATAATACATTAATAAATTAATATACTTTACCTATTTTGAAGCATTGTGTTGAAGAGCTGTCAATGTGTTTTGAGGTTGCTGCAGCATTAGTGGTGTGGAGCTGCTGTTTAAGCATGATGAATGTGTGCAGTGTAATACTGTGCGTGTGCGAGACAAAACCGTTAGCGTAGTGGTGTACTTCCGCATTGGCTTTAAAATGGCGGGTTATCTGTGGTATGCGTCTTTGCTGATTATCCGTCGGTGCTTCGTGGTGTTTTGGGAGTTTCGTGTGGTGTTTTGCGAGTGTGTTGTGGTGTTTTACGTGTTGAGTGTGCTGTAGCCTTGTTTTCGTTTTGTTCGTCGGCCATTTTTTCTCTCGCTTAGCGATTTTATTAGTGTCAGAAGTGTTTTATTTTTATTTAAATGAAGGTGTAACTTGTTTTTTTGAGGTGCTGGATGGTTCCTCTTGCTGTAGGTAAGCTTTTTATGTGTGTGTTGTGTGTATTTATTGTGTTTTAAATGTTTGTATGTCGGCGTGTTGCGTCCGATGTTTGCGAGGTCGTAATGTCTGGTAACGTGTCTCGTATGGTGTTTGCGTGTGTAGCCTCGTTTTCGTTTTGGTCGGCGGCCATTTTTTCTGTCGCTTAGCAATTTTTTTAGTGTCTAAACTCTTTTATTTTGAGTGAAATGAAGGTGTAAGTTGCATTTTTTAGGTCCTGGATGCTACCTCTTGCTGTAGGTAAGCTTTTTATGTATGTGCTGTGTGTATGTATTGTGTTTTGAATTTTGTAATGTTCGCGAGTTGCGTCCGAGTGTTGCGAGTCCGTAATGTGTGTTAACGTGTGTTGTATGTTGTTTGCGTTGCTCGTAAAATTTAGCGAGTGTCGTAATTGGTGTGTCGTGTTGTTTGCGTTGCGACGTGAAGTTTGCGAGGGTCGCAGTTGCTGGCATGGAGCGCCTTCGGCGCTCCATGCCAGCAACTGAGGCCCTCGCAAGCGTTAGCAACAACTCGCATGCTCACAACTATATATGTGATATTTTTCAAGTTCTCCATTCTAAGATAAAAAATTAGAAAAAAAGGAAAAAAAAGGAGATGTAATGGAAGGCAGCAAAGGAACCAAAGAAGGTCAAAAGGAGTGTGATGGAAAAAGGAGGGTGAAGGAGTAAGATATCTTCTAGTAAATGTAGTGTTTGTCCACACAAAAACCATTAAATCTGTTGATATAGAACTTAAGCATAATTAAATATATTGATACATATGACCATAATCATGAAAAAGAAATAATAGAGAAGTGGGAGAAAAATAATGTTTCTTAACATAACAAAATAATAGAGAAGAAGCAAATCAGTAACAAAGTGTATGTACCTTGTATGTATAATAGAGAAGTGTTGGAGAAAAAATAATAGACAAGTAGATATAGAAAGAGATGCATAAGGATGGATTTATGGATTTATGCATCCCCATTAGTTTTTTCCTGTTGCCCTTACTTGACTTTTAGTTCTATATTTGATTTCTTGATGGCTAATATCTCATTTTACATTGGTAAATTCTGAAAACAAAATACTAACTAATACAGAAATTTGTGAAGATTTGCAAAGCATTGTATTCTAAATATATATTAATATAGTTAAGGATCCATAAGTGGCTGAAAAGACAGGAAGGTCATCTAACCACATGTTAAATATGCTGAGTACAAGCTCTAAAATTAATGAAATAACCACAAGTGGTTTACTATCTTTTCTGTAAATTTATAGATATGACTAAAAGTCATCTAATTGACAGAAAAGCTGAACACCAGGGACATATTATGAAGGAGATAGCTATTTAAATATTGTTAGAGGGCATTGTTGTGAATAAGGCGTGAAGAGACTAAAAACTTGCCGTAGCTGGGTAGATAAGAGGTTACACATTTCAATCCACTTTCTCCCCTTTGTCAACAGGGAATGTAGGAAGTGCCAAAGCCTGTATTCTTTTCTCTTGCTTTGGAGAAACAGCAAATTATACAATGCTGTGACCATGACGAAACATCTGAATTCTCAAAAAAATTATCTGCATTTGTATAAATGTTATAGTCCTGAGTACCAAAAGGACCCATAGGTTGTTACAACTTAAATTGCCTTGGTGGCGGCTGCATTACAGTATATTAATGATTCTGGGTTGGATATACTGACAATCTATATGCAAATGTATACCTTAAAATGCTTCCCTGACAAGCTACCAGGAGGTGGTATGCAGACTACTAATCAATATATATATCTCTTCCAAGATATTGAACATGATTGGTCTATCTTCTGACAACATGCGTCTGATGATGCATGCATGCATGTATTTTGCATTACTTACAGGATAGGATAAAATCATTGTTTACCTGTTTAACATCATAAACACCCAAATTAAAAACTCTTCAACTCATTTTATCATGTGACATCCTGTACTAGAAAAGCCCCATTAAAGCACACATTGAAAAGTTTAGATGCAACCATCTTCATGGCAATTCAATGTATAATCCCCAAAATGCCAGGAATCCTCTACCCCAAATCAGTAGGGTGATACTCTTTATATATCTTTATATATCTGGAGTGAATGCAAACAGCTAGACAGGAAAGTTAACAGTCAGTTAAGTAGGATCTGTTTATTCTGTTTGAAGGAACTAAAATGTAAGGTATATTTAACACTGAAACGGAACATTGTTTCACGAATACATTTTCCTTTTAATGGTTCTCTCCAAAGAAGTATCTTCAAGAAAAATATATTTCTGCTTTAATACTTTCTTCAATAAGTCAGGAAAATGTAATATTGCCTACGCCAATTTTTATGAACTGTTAAAGCACTCATTTGGATTCTCTCTAAATATTTTCCATAATTATCTCTCAACAACAGCATTAAATATGTTAACACAGCTGTCAGGAAAGCTTGGAAATTACAAATAATTGTTATCTAGAGGATTAGATAGGATGTGTGTAATATTATGTTAGTCAGCTCTTACACTAAGTGTTTGTATGTCGCTATTTAAAGTACATACAGCAGGTTAATGACAACATGCTCCTATAACACTATGGTTCCGCTGTGTTTTGTTTGTTTCTCCTTGTAAAGATGAATATGGCGTTTGTAACCAAGAGGTCAATTAAAAAAAATATGAGCTTCATTTATTTGCAAGCCTGTAATTACCTGTAACCCAGCATTTGGCTGCAAGTTACATTTTTTGCAACATTTAGATGTATTCAATTGTCTCTAACACGTAAATTACAGGCTCACAGCCTGCACATGCAAATCATGAACTCGTGAGTAGCATTTCAGTGGGCATGATCATGTGATCTGGCAATAATTAAGCAAGCCCGTAAGTTACTTTTTCCACAGAGCCAACAGACAGTCATCATGACATCAGTAAAACATGGCGCTTACAATTAACCTGCAATTGTCAGCTAAGCATTAATACACGCAAATAAGTAATGTTTGCAGTTAGGGTGGCACTCAAGCAATCTTGAAATACATTAAAGCATCTGTTTAAGCTCATGTGGGTGGCCTGATATGTATTAACCCCTTGATTTTCCAGGATCGATATAACGCAGAAATAAAAGTTCGAAATAATTATTTTTTATTGCAGATTTGTGAGCTTGAGACTGTTGTGCGATTAATTCTATTGCCTTTCATTGCTAGCCCAGTATTTTAAAGTACGCTAGTGTGTGATTATTTGCTGCTGCAGATATACAAACAGATGTTTAATCAACTTGTGAGTCCTATATTTTGATACATTTGCCATTTACGGGTTTAAAGGCAATTTCAGGCTTGTTGAATTTTTGTAGTTGAATATTAATTTTGCGTCTTTAGCACTGGTAACATTTACAGGCTTGAAAAATCAATGGAGGAGATAGGACAGAGCTAGGTTTTTGACAACTTCAGTGATTTTGAGCCTGTAACTCGCAATTGGAATGCGAGTTGCTAAATGTAGCCAATTGAATATCCATTACATTTACGAGCTACATTAGGGGTTCAAGCAATTGTGATTTAGACATTTGAATGAGGCTTTAGATTAGGTCAGAAAAGAAGACCTGACAGTAAAGAATCATTGCATATAAAACATAAAAATATAAAGGCTGTTTTTATTTTATTTGCTATCTAAAAATGTTATCTATTAAAAAGTCTAGTTACGCCGAATACTAAATAAATAACCTTCACCATAGTGGTCTTTAAAAGTGTAATAAATTATTTAGAAGGACACCCCTTATGTTGTACTTATGTTATGTAAGAAAACAATTTTCAGAATTGAAAATATTCACCATAAGATTGTTTATTTACTGAATGCAGGTAATAGTAGGGAACAAACAACAAAAAATTAGGTAAACCTTTATTTATACCAGGAATCAACTACAGTGCTTTTAAAAATCTAACGCTTAATAAAATATATAATTAGTAGCTCTAGAGGGGATGTGTATTTGGAAATCTTTATCACAAATCCCAATAAAGGGTTAATGCTATTTGAAAAGATATATCTACTAATATACCTTAGTAGACTCAATACACAATCCCAATAGAATTGTTTATTAGCCATCAGACTAAGAACTTAGCATCCAAATAGTACTTGATACTACTTGATATATATATACTCCTTCTGGAGTAAGAGGCAATTTAAATCACCTTTTCCTGGGCCTAGAATGACTCTATCAATTACACAAACTTGAATAGAATTAACATCATTAATATGATATATTTTGACATGTCTGGCAACCTGAGTGTCGAATTTCTTCTGAATAGAATAGACATGTTCATATATCCGTCTTTTCAACTGTCATATCGTTTTGCCAACGTCGAGTTTGTGGCAAACACATTTTAAAATATACACAACTTCAGTAGATTCACAATTGTAGAAATCATTAATCATTTAAGTTTTACCATTTTGTGGATTAATAAATTCCTTGGTCGGCTGTATGTATTTACAGACTATACATTTGCCACATCGAAACGTACCTTTTAATGGCCTTTTAACAGGTTGATAGAAACTGTGGATAATATCCAGTAATATTTTGGCAAGATCTGAGTCCACTTTTAGAATTGACCAGTGATTATTGTTTATTTTCCTGAATTCCTCTGAATTGTCACCAAAAATTCTGTATCAGCATGTGATGTTGTTTTATTTTTCTTGTTATTTGTTTGAATTATCAATGAAGGCCTATTTTGGGCCAATGCTCTTTTATACGCCTTCTTGAGGCATCTGTTAGGATATCCTCTGTTTTTGAATTTTATTTTTAAGAGATCGGCTTGTTTCTAAAAACAATATCACTGGTACAATTCCTTCTTGCCTCCAAGTATTGTCCGATTGGAGTCCACTTTTTCAGGGGGGTCGGATGCATATTTGTCCATGATAAAAAAGTTAGTGGCTGTGGGCTTCCTAAAAATAGAGGTTTCCACATTATCTGTATTAGTCTTTAAAATAGTCAAATCCAGAAAATTTATATGTGATTCGCTAGTTTCAAACTCAAATTGTAACCCCAATTGGTTCACATTTAATGCTTGTATAAATGACTGAAAATCCTGTGTTGTGCCTGTTCAACACACCAGTATGTCATCTATAAAGCGATGCCATGTTAGAACATGTTGTGTATGGTGTGGCATCATATCATTGAATACCTGTGTGTCTTCCCACAAACCTAAAAAATGGTTGGCATAATTGGACGTGCAAGGGGTTCCCATGGCAGTACCCCTTTTTTGATGGTACCACTTTGCATTGAACAAAAATATTTATTTGTTAATTTGAAAAGCAAAATGATAAATTATTTAAATCGCTCCATGTTTTTTTTCTGTTTTTTTAAGAAGAATTTAGTAGCTTTTATTCCCAGGTTATGTGGAATAGAAGTGTAGAGTTATTATAGTTCCTGGTGGGACATTAAGATCCTGTAGATGGCATAGTAAATCAGTTGTATCTCTGATGTATGATGGCATACTTGTTACAGGATCTTTTAGGTATCCATCTACTAAAACACTTGTGGACCTTACAGGATACTTGGGAAACGGGTATTGACATTTTTGTAAACTTATAAGTCCTTCATCTTTTGCTCTGGTTATAATTAATTTTAATTCACATTGATATTCAAATGAGGGATCTTTTTTAAGAGTTTCATATGTAGACTTATAACTTTAAATTCTCATGCACATCTCTAGATTTTCCATCTTGGATTATTGAATCACCCTCATGTTCTTCGAGTAAACACAGTAGATTTTTGAGAGTGTCAATATCCTCTTTTAGTACCTAGACCCATAAATTATCTATCTTCTTTCTTTTTGTTGTAGGGCCAATTTCCTGACAAACAGGTTGACATCTTTTGTGGTAACAAAAAGACTAGAATATGAGGTAGTTACAAAGAAAAGACCCTTTTAAAGGACTGATTATTTGTATTTATTTAGGGTTACATTTGACAAATTGATAACATAGTTGCTATCAGAGGTGGCACATTTTGGTGATTTATCAGAAGAAATTGGTTCAGAACTTTTTTGAAATTGAGATGATACATAATCACAAAGACTATTCTCATGGCGCAAGAATGATTTCTCCTTGATTTGGCTCTGGAGTAGCCTCATCTCCTTTGGCCTTGCTCCTTCTCTTAAAAAAGTCCAAAGATGTTTGGCCCATGTTTTGACGTATATTAGGTCTTGTTTGGTTCCAAGAATGAATTGACAATCTCTGGTTTAGTTGAGAGCCTGTTTGTGTAACAACTTATTCAATGTCTGAAAAATTTGGATTAACTCTGTGTTTATTATTCCTATAGACCTTTCCCATTTTGTAATCATTTTGGTCTCAGAAACGTTTTTGTTTTCTAATTATAATCTCTTTTTTTAACTTTTCAATATTTACATTTCATTTACTATTTAGATTGTCATATTCTGTTGTGGAACCAAACTTGGACAGTTCTTCATGGCATTGTGAGACTTAACAGATATACAGATATGTATTCTTGTTCAGTTTCAATGATAAGATTTATCAATTTCACAGAGAAGTCTGTTATTATATCAAGCCATTTCTTTTCAAAATGTCCATGTATTAAATGAGTAGCTGGACTCAATTGTATTCTTAATCCTCTAGGGATACTAGAGTTCCTTTGATAATTCTGTAAACTAGACAGTTCCCAAATATTTTTTAAGCATCAGATTTTTTAAAAGTGTCGTAGTTGATTTCCTGGTATAAATAAAGGTTTACCTAATTTTTGTTGTTTCTAAATTTATAGTTTTAAGCACTTGAACCATTGAATACTGTTTTGGTTCTCTCTTTTTGTGATTAATAGTAGGGAACACAAAGAAAACGATCAAGCAATAATAATTCACAGCTATAACCTGATTTACTCAGAAGTAAGCAATAGAAAGGGGAGGATGGCAGCCAAAGACCCAACAATGTAATACAGTTTAATAAAGTTTATTTGCATTTATTTCATATGAACTTTCAAGTTGAAGCCTGAAGCAGCTGCTTCTCTCCATCTGCCATTAGGTGTCCAGGTGCTAACCTGAGTTACAAACATAAAAGAGACACGTGTTGGTCTATGCATTGTAAGCCACATTTGTCTCTGAAACTTGCATCAGGGTTTAACAGCATTGTAATGGTTTACTTAGAACACCTTAAAGGGCCGTTATCCTCACTGTAAATGCTCTTTATGGTGTAAAAGAGCACAATATTGTATGTCAAAATAATTTATTATTTGAATTAAACTAATAACAACTAAAACAATTGAACATTTTAAATGTGTATTTGCATACAAGCCTATCTTGCCCATGGGGATGGTGCTTGATTATCTGTCCTGTTTTAGTTGAGTCCAGCATTCCATGCATGCACAGATAGATTTATTAAGGGTTATTTTTGTGTTTTGATCACTACAAGGAGCTACATAGAGCACCAGAGTGAAGCACTAACACCCCCTGAGATGTGCTGCATATCTCAAATTCCAGAGAAGCAAGAGAGCAGAAACATGAATTTTCTGCTGTAAGAAAAGATAGAATCTATTTCCTTCAAACTTGAAGTATAAGCAGTCTGGCAACAACCTTACCATTGACTTGAATGGGGGACACACCACTGCAACCTGAATAGTCGCAGTAATGCAGCACCCCATTGGCAGTCTTTTACACATTTTACAAAAAAAGGCCAATAAATCAAAAATGGGGTAATACTAGTTGTAAGTAGTGATATGGTATGAATACATAACAAATTATAACAGAACAACAGCATATGATTGTCTTAGGCAGTGTAAGTATTAAGTACAAAGAGGAGAAGAAAAAAGTACACCTTTAATTCCCAAGACAGCCACCTCCCCCAAAGGAACATCCATGTAAATATCTACAGACAAAAGTCATAACTCAAACCCATATAGTATAAAATATAACTTTTATTAAATATATAAACATAAAATATTAAAATATTCTGCACGTCTCCCAAATAGCACAAAGTAGTGTCATATATCAACCTCACTTGTATACAAGATAATATATATAAAGCTAAGTGTGCTAAATACAAGGTCCAAATACCTATAATAAATTCATTCAATATGCAAAGTTGTAAATAAAGCACACAGAATAATCAATAGGCTATCTCAACCAGTTTCATTGAAAAGTAGGAAGTGTGCAACCAGTAGGTGATGAAAATAATGTACCACTGTGGCCCTATTTACATACAAATAGTGGATTAGGCAGATAAGGGCCCACTATTTACCCACTAATCTGCCTATGAAAAGCTAATCTATACTCCCTATCTGGGACTATTCACACCACTGGTGCACTTACCTACTCTCCAATGAATAATAGGTGAATACCATAGCCAGAGGTACAAACACTACAGTGCAGATTGGTTACTCTCTAAGGAGTGATGTCATCATCGGGAGACACGCAGCTCGGATCCGACGCGCGCGTTTCGCGCCAGCTTCCACAGGGATCATAAGAACTGAAGAGGGCGCTTTGGTTTATATAGCATGAGTAGGATGGTTCAATAAGATCTCTCATCAGTATGTTGTTTGCAATCAACTGTCTTGTGACCAGGGCTATGGAAACAAAAGGAAGTTAGAACTAAAGGTGGAAATGCTTGAATAAGCGCTTAAGGTGGATATATAAAACTGAAATAGACACAAATAGACAAAATAAAGTGTCCTCAAACACAATCTTAAATTAGACACAAATAAAGTCTACATAAATAAAGATACAATTGTATCAGATATATTGTAATATTACCATATTATCACAAAAGATACTTAGTATAATATTGCTTGTCCCAATTGTATATGGCAGTATTAAATATATCTAGGAGAAATGGGTTTCAAAACAAGGGGATAGATCAGCGGTTCAATAAATTCCTCCATAAATAAAAGGGAAATAACTTGTAATGGTCAAAGTTGAAAATGCTTAATGAAGCACTTAGGATGGATGTATAAGGTTAGATAAATAAAGTGTCCTAAAAAACAATCCTAAATTGCTCACATATAGACACTGCATATATAAAGATACAATTGCATCAGATACAAAATGATGTTGCTACAATACCGCTAAAGGTATTTGAGTGTGGTTATATACAGCAGTAATTGATATATCAAAGAAACATGGATTTCCAAAGCAGGGGGATAAATCAGGGGCTCAAATGAGTCCTCAGTGAAAAAGGGGGGAGATAACTTGTCATGATCAGCTACATTGAATATAAATAACATCTCTAACAGTTCCACTTGATCCAATATAGGATTGAATAGAATCTTGTTACAACACGTAAGTAAGATCAAAAAATATTATTATAGTCACTTAGATAGACTACTGACATACATACAGCCTTTACAAAAATATGCTGAAGTTGTTATATTCATTGAGTCCACCTGGGACTACAGTGTTAAGTAAAGCAATCCATTTGCTTTCTGCCTTGAGTAGTTCTGATTCAAGATTACCTTTTCTTATCCCCAAACTAATTTTTTCCAATACCCAACATTTAAGTATGGGTTTTGAGTGGTGTTTTTCAAAAAAATGTTTCGCTACTGAAGTAAGAGTCTTACCTTTAGCAACATCAGTAATACTATTACGTATATAGCAAAGATGTTCGCCAAGCCTTTTTCTAAGCTCTCTACTAGTAATACCAACATATTTCTGTTGGCAAGGACATTGCAAACAATATATAACAGCAGAAGTACCGCAATTGAAAAAACCTTTTAAGTATCTCATTTTTCCAGTTCTATCAGTAATGCTGTTGATTTTGCACATAAAAGGACAACATTTGCAATGTCCACATCCATAAGTGCCATCTGGCAAAGGTCTAATATTTTTCTTCTTTTTACAGAAGTGACTCTGAACAAGGATATCACGGATGTTTTTAGATCGTCTCCATCCTGTGTCAATTTTAGCTCCAATCAGAGTTGCTATGTGGGTATCCGTTTTTAAGACATTAATATGTCTATTCAAAATATCCTCTATTTTGCGCCAATCCTCATTAAAAGTTGAAATAAATCTAACCGTCTCTTTTGTATTGGTTCTCAACCTGGGAGACAATAAATTGTCTCTTTCGGTGTGAAGAGCTCTATGATAGGCTTTTTTTATAGAGGAATTGCTATACCCTCTATTTTTCAATCGATTCCTCAACTCATCTGCTCTAACTTTGAACAGTTCTGTATTGGAGCAGTTACGTCTTACACGCAGAAATTCCCCTACGGGTATGGCACGTAGAGTCGGAGGGAAATGTGAGCTAGAATGATGTAAAGTGCTATTCGTAGAGGTTGGTTTCCGATAAAGGTCGGTGATAATCCTGCCCTCTTCATCTTTACTGATCGTAATATCCAAAAAATCAATACGTTTTTCATCATGGGCATGAGTAAGTTTCAAATTAAGATCATTTGTATTTAGTTTGTTAATGAATGTATCTAGACATTCCTGTGTACCATCCCAAATGATCAAAATATCGTCGATATATCTCAGCCAGATGGTAACATGACCAGTAAATTCAGAATTATCATCAATAAATACCCGTTCTCTTTCCCACCACCCTAGATAGATGTTAGCATAGGTGGGTGCGCATGAAGACCCCATTGCTGTGCCTCTTTTCTGTAAATAAAAAACATCATTGAACACAAAATAATTGTGAGTAAGCGTGTATTTTAACAATCTTAGAACAAAGGTGTTTATATTCTTATCAGCATTTGTAGCCATGGTGAGAAAATATTGCACTGCCTGGCATCCTGCTTCATGTTGAATTGAAGTGTACAGGCTCTCTACATCACAGGTCACTAATAGTGTTTCATGATTCACATTAATGTCATTGAGTCGTTTCAGGAAGTCCATAGTATCTCTCACATATGAGGACAGACTCAATACATGCGGACGGAGTTGCAAATCAATAAATTTGCTACCATTCTCACATAGACTACCATTGCCCGAAATAATTGGTCTACCAGGAGGAATCTTATCATTTTTGTGAACCTTAGGTAATAGATAAAGAGTAGCTATTTTGGGTTTGTCAGATAGCAAGAATGTATACTCTTTATCATTAATGATAAGATCATTTTTAGCTTCATCAATGATATTGTTATAGCTTACCACAAAGTCAGTTGTTGGATCACCTAATAGGCGTTCATAACAAGCCTTATCACTAAGTTGTCTTAATGCCTCTTGAATATACATTTCTGTTGGCCAGATAACAATGTTACCACCTTTATCTGACGGTTTGATGATGACATCAGTCCATTCTTTCAACTCTTTTAACGCTTGATTTTCATCACGGCTCAAATTACTGATTTTGGTAGGTTGTAACTTGATGATATCTTGGGTCACAGCCTTGACATATACTTCTACTGCAGAGCAGCTGGAAAGAGGTGGATTAAAACGAGATTTAACTTTGATCTTATCATTGGTCATATTGGTCTCCGGTGTTGTTACCAATGGCAGAGGTAATTCTGTATCTGAAGTTCTATCAGAAAAAAATTTCTTTAGAATCAATTTGCGTGCAAACAAATTAAGATCTTTAAATACATCAAAAAATTGGTAGTTGTTGCTAGGTGAAAAGGACAATCCTTTTTTCAAAACATTTACTTGTGGGTTAGTAAGTATCTTAGATGATAAATTCACAATTTGCATCATATCTTCTTTTACCTTCTGACCCCTTTCGTCCAGGTTTCCTTCTGCGGATTGACTGCCCCCTTGTATCCCCATTGTTTGCGATCTCGGAGATTCCTGGTCGATTCCCAGTTGTTCTCTTGGAACGAGGTCCGGTTCCTCTCCGTCATAAAAGGCTGACCCTGGTCTAAAAAAGAGACCTGTCTTCTACTTTGATGATTACCAGAGTTGGTTCTCATATCTTCCTCATCTGTAATTGAGGAATCTAACTCAGTATCTGAGTTATAATATCGTCTACCAGGGTCTACACGAGGTCGCAATTTCCTCCTACTATTATTTCTATGTGTCCAATGGAACACATTGCCATTTTCAAAATCTAATAGATCTCGATTATACTTATGTTTTTTAAGAGATAAGATCTCATTTTCTCTTTTATCAAGATCATGTTGTATTCGTTTATACGTTTTTTTAAAATCCTCCAGGGATTCAAATTGTTTTAAAGTTTTATTAAGTGAGTTGATTTCTTTATCTAATTCCACCAAAATCTCTTGTTCATAATCTGCCAGTATGGCTATTAGTGTCTCAGAACAGCTTGTAAGGGCTGATTCCCATTTTTCTTTATAAGACTCAAGATGGAAAGTGAAGGATGGAAAAATCTTAACTCTTAGTCCTCTCGGGATAAGGTGTTTAGCTAAATATTTTTCATGACTTACTTTATTCCAAAAAGAATTAAGTTGTTTTCTTAATAGCTTCTAGCTCACATTTCCCTCCGACTCTACGTGCCATACCTGTAGGGAAATTTCTGCGTGTAATACGTAACTGCTCCAATACAGAACTGTTCAAAGTTAGAGCAGATGAGTTGAGGAATCGATTGAAAAATAGAGGGTATAGCAATTCCTCTATAAAAAAAGCCTATCATAGAGCTCTTCACACCGAAAGAGACAATTTATTGTCTCCCAGGTTGAGAACCAATACAAAAGAGACGGTTAGATTTATTTCAACTTTTAATGAGGATTGGCGCAAAATAGAGGATATTTTGAATAGACATATTAATGTCTTAAAAACGGATACCCACATAGCAACTCTGATTGGAGCTAAAATTGACACAGGATGGAGACGATCTAAAAACATCCGTGATATCCTTGTTCAGAGTCACTTCTGTAAAAAGAAGAAAAATATTAGACCTTTGCCAGATGGCACTTATGGATGTGGACATTGCAAATGTTGTCCTTTTATGTGCAAAATCAACAGCATTACTGATAGAACTGGAAAAATGAGATACTTAAAAGGTTTTTTCAATTGCGGTACTTCTGCTGTTATATATTGTTTGCAATGTCCTTGCCAACAGAAATATGTTGGTATTACTAGTAGAGAGCTTAGAAAAAGGCTTGGCGAACATCTTTGCAATATACGTAATAGTATTACTGATGTTGCTAAAGGTAAGACTCTTACTTCAGTAGCGAAACATTTTTTTGAAAAACACCACTCAAAACCCATACTTAAATGTTGGGTATTGGAAAAAATTAGTTTGGTGATAAGAAAAGGTAATCTTGAATCAGAACTACTCAAGGCAGAAAGCAAATGGATTGCTTTACTTAACACTGTAGTCCCAGGTGGACTCAATGAATATAACAACTTCAGCATATTTTTGTAAAGGCTGTATGTATGTCAGTAGTCTATCTAAGTGACTATAATAATATTTTTTGATCTTACTTACGTGTTGTAACAAGATTCTATTCAATCCTATATTGGATCAAGTGGAACTGTTAGAGATGTTATTTATATTCAATGTAGCTGATCATGACAAGTTATCTCCCCCCTTTTTCACTGAGGACTCATTTGAGCCCCTGATTTATCCCCCGTCTTTGGAAATCCATGTTTCTTTGATATATCAATTACTGCTGTATATAACCACACTCAAATACCTTTAGCGTTATTGTAGCAACATCATTTTGTATCTGATGCAATTGTATCTTTATATATGCAGTGTCTATATGTGAGCAATTTAGGATTGTTTTTTAGGACACTTTATTTATCTAACCTTATACATCCATCCTAAGTGCTTCATTAAGCATTTTCAACTTTGACCATTACAAGTTATTTCCCTTTTATTTATGGAGGAATTTATTGAACCGCTGATCTATCCCCTTGTTTTGAAACCCATTTCTCCTAGATATATTTAATACTGCCATATACAATTGGGACAAGCAATATTATACTAAGTATCTTTTGTGATAATATGGTAATATTACAATATATCTGATACAATTGTATCTTTATTTATGTAGACTTTATTTGTGTCTAATTTAAGATTGTGTTTGAGGACACTTTATTTTGTCTATTTGTGTCTATTTCAGTTTTATATATCCACCTTAAGCGCTTATTCAAGCATTTCCACCTTTAGTTCTAACTTCCTTTTGTTTCCATAGCCCTGGTCACAAGACAGTTGATTGCAAACAACATACAGATGAGAGATCTTATTGAACCATCCTACTCATGCTATATAAACCAAAGCGCCCTCTTCAGTTCTTATGATCCCTGTGGAAGCTGGCGCGAAACGCGCGCGTCGGATCCGAGCTGCGTGTCTCCCGATGATGACATCACTCCTTAGAGAGTAACCAATCTGCACTGTAGTGTTTGTACCTCTGGCTATGGTATTCACCTATTATTCATTGGAGAGTAGGTAAGTGCACCAGTGGTGTGAATAGTCCCAGATAGGGAGTATAGATTAGCTTTTCATAGGCAGATTAGTGGGTAAATAGTGGGCCCTTATCTGCCTAATCCACTATTTGTATGTAAATAGGGCCACAGTGGTACATTATTTTCATCACCTACTGGTTGCATACTTCCTACTTTTCAATGAAACTGGTTGAGATAGCCTATTGATTATTCTGTGTGCTTTATTTACAACTTTGCATATTGAATGAATTTATTATAGGTATTTGGACCTTGTATTTAGCACACTTAGCTTTATATATATTATCTTGTATACAAGTGAGGTTGATATATGACACTACTTTGTGCTATTTGGGAGACGTGCAGAATATTTTAATATTTTATGTTTATATATTTAATAAAAGTTATATTTTATACTATATGGGTTTGAGTTATGACTTTTGTCTGTAGATATTTACATGGATGTTCCTTTGGGGGAGGTGGCTGTCTTGGGAATTAAAGGTGTACTTTTTTCTTCTCCTCTTAGTCTTTTACACATGTAAACTCATTTTTGATTTGATTTCTCAGTGAAAAATGCACGTATTTTAAAAATTCAAAAAGTATTTTAGCATGCTTTTAGGAGGTCTTTACAGTGTTATGGTCCAAATTGTGTTTTTTTACAGCATATGTTGTGGTCCAATTTTTTTATTTTTTACAGCATATGTAATTTATGAAAAACAGTTTTGAATTGAGTAAGACAAGTTACATTTGTTAAAAGCAATTCATTCAGGCATTATTTTAACATTATTTATGATGTTTGATGATAGTATTACGTACATTTTGAAATGATCTAATCTGTCAAGGTTTATGTAAAAGGTAAAAAACAAAGAACATTAGTTTTGCTTGTATTGTAAATAAAAAATAAATAAAAAAAACTTAGAGGTGCTCATCAGAGAACGAACCAACCTTAATAGGTTTGTTCTATGGCCATGATAAGCCACTCTGAGAGCAACCTCTTTAACTCACTTGTCCCCTTCACAGGGAGAAATATCCTGAAGTATATCGGTCTGGTCCCACTCAAAAGAGTGACCCAGCCCTGAAATACCAGGCAATTCTACCCTGAACAGGAGAAACAGCAAACCTTAGACGCGTTTCAGCCTTTATGGGCCTTGTCAGTGAGGTGAAGCTGAACTCCCTAAGGCACATTGAGTATTGTATTGTATATCAACAAATGACAGCATTTTGAATTCACAGCTACAATCTGTCAATAACAAAAAAAGCTCCTTGTCCAGGTTCCATGTTCAGTGCTTCTTTGATGACAATCTACTCTTCCAAGACAGAGAATGAGAAAAGAGTCATCAGACGAGTTGTTCTGAACCACATCTTATAGTCATATATTTTTGACCCCTGGCCTAGAGCTAAATAATACATAGTTTAGAAACATTTCTTGGCAAAATCATTATTTAGTAGACAGGGTACATTGAGGGCCCGGATATTGGAGGGATTTAAATACTTATTAGAAAAAAAAGAAATCTTGTTGCAAAGAGATCACACAATATTAAATCTGAAGAAAAAAAACAGTCCCTCACTGTTTCATATTGTAATGCTGTATTTTATGGGCCATACTGGCTACAAGCCCATGGTCTTGCTGTGTGCCTTTTGTCTTGTTCTGGCTATGTGCAACTCTACATTCAATGCCAGTTATTGTCCTATTGCATGAATTTAAATATATTATGGAGCAGGAAATACTGCATAATAAAAAGCTAATGTGACATTTGTTTCGGTACAGAGGCAGAATAAATTTTATTCAGAAATATTATTTCTGACATTTTGCTATGGCCTGTTTTCGACATGCCTATGCTGAATTGGTCCTGAGAGCACCGCAGTAAAAGTTCAAGTTCATTTGAAGCTTTGTACATTGTTAATTTGTTTAGCACATTGTTCATTTTTAATTTCTTGTCACTACAGAACATTTTGGAGCCCTAGACCCATAATAATGTATATCAGGAATATCAGCTTTTTATGTCTTGTTAATTGTTTAAACTTCAAATTAAAGGACTACTGTATTCAGGGGGAGCATAAAAGTTTTTTTTTCTTAAAATCTTAAATTTTGTAAACTGCTTGAATTATGGGCTATTCCACCATGGATTGCTAGTTTGCCAGGAACCTAAGGGGGAGAGATATTCTAAAGATATTCTGTCCTATTGATAGTTGGATTTCTTCAGTGGAACTGACTACAAATAGTATCTGAATCCAATAGCCCTTATAGACGACTAAAAGCCCTATGCTATAAGAAGCTAAGAAATGCCTCTAATACAACATTTTTGTTGCAGGTGTTTTTTTATCTAAATGTTTAGATGTATTCTATTGACTCCAGCCCACAATTTACCGCCTTAAGCCTAAACTCGTAAACTCTGCCTTTTTAAGTATGATTTCAGGGGGCATGATCATATGATCTGACAATATTTAAGCAAGCCTGTAATTTACTTCTTAGACACAGCCAATAGTAAACAAGACTGTCATCGTAATGTCAGTAAAACATGGAAGTTCGACGTAATCTGCAATCGGAGGGTATAAATTAATTAGTGACAATAATTAATATTTGCAGATCAGGCTCACAATCGAGCAATCTATAAAATGCATTAGATCATCTATTTTACTCCATGTTTCATGATATGTATTATTCCCTCGAGTCCTGGAATCAATATTCTTTTATTGCATATATTTGGGTTTGAAACTATTGTGCAATTAATTCTAATGTCTTTCCATGCTGCCCATGCTTTTAAAGTACAGTATTGTGTTTAATTGCTGTTACAGCTCTAATAACTGTCAAAAATCACTTGCGAGTCCTATTTTGCGGGTCAGACTTAATTTGCAAGCTTTAATAGAATATCAATTTGGGATAAGTTTAATTAATTAGCGCTCGGAATGTTCGAGCTCTGCTAAAACCAATGGGGTTCTAATCCTGGATTTGCGTCTTTGGCTGACGCGTAGTGATTGTGGGCGGGTAACTCGTAATCTGATTGCAAGTAGCTAATAGAATATGTGGCAACATAAATTGTGATTTTAAGTGTTTAATCTATATTTCTGGGAAACGTATTCCCATTAGTGCTTCACACTACTAATTGTATCAACAAACATTAATTGGGTTTCTTTTGTTACTATGTCAATCTTTATTTCTCTTCTGACAGCGACAAAATCTAAAATCACTAAAATACTTATACTAAAAACAATATACAATGATATAGCTCAGAGTGGATCACTATCCAATACTAACAGATCAGTGTAGATAATCAATAATATCAATGGTTATAAAGTGTCTATAAGGCAATTTCCCCCTCTCCAATCCCATGTGTCTCTTTCCCCCTCCCCTGTGTCTCTTCCCCCTCCCCCATGTCTACCTACCCTCTCCCTCCTCTGTGTCTCTTCCCCCTCCACTGTGTCTCTTCCCCCCATTTCCCTCCCCTGTGTCTTTACCGCTCCCCTGTGTCTTTCCCCCTCCCCTGTGTATCTTCCCCCCTCTCCCTTTCCTGTGTCTCTTCCCCCTCCTCTAACTCCTCATGTCTCTTCCCCCTACTCTCAATCCCCTGTGTCTCTTTCCCTCCTTTGTCTTCTTCCCCCTTGCCCCCCCGTGTCTTTTCCCCCTCCCTCATGTCTCTCCACACTTCAAACTCCACACTGCCTGCTGTACTATAACTGTGTCCATTGATATTATTGACTAGCGACTTGCCCATCAAAAAATTACGGCAATAAGATTGTAAGGCAGGTAATGGTGTTTGGTTGCGACATTAATTTTATTGGTGTTTCAAGAGCCTTCGGCGCTCATTGCGAGGCTGTTGTTTGTTTGTGTGCTATGAGCAGCATTGGAAATAATTAAGAAATTAATACATTAATATACTTTAACTATTTTGAAGTAATATATGCAGGAAGCATTGTGTTGAAGAGCTGACAATCTGTTTTGATGTTGCTGCAGTATACAATGTGTGTTTTCAGTGTTGTGGAGCTGCTGCGTAAGTGTCAGGAATGTGTGCAGTGTGTAGTGTAAATAGTGTGCGTGCGCGAGGGGTATATTTAGAAAACTATAAAAAGAAAGGTAAAATTGGGTTAAAAAAGTTAAATATTCTCTGATTTATATGGAGCCTATTTGTATTGAATGTCCTTAAAGTTTATCCCCTTTTGACATAGGAACATTTTTATTTTTTATCATTAGCAAATGTATATAATCATATTCTCCATTTACCTTATGTTATGTATCAGAGGCTAAGATATTAAAAATGTTTTTATCTCCTAGCCAGCATTATAATACAAATTATATTGCATATTAAAAATATAATTAAAGGAACTCTTTAGGTCTTTTTTGCTTTATAGAAATGTTTTAACTAGAGGATTTGATTAACTGTATCCGTCTTAATGTAGTTGTCATATAAAATGTACACGTCACTTCTGCTTCTAGAGATACAGTTTAATAGTTTCTCCCCTTCTGGTATCTCCCCCTTTATTCTAATTCTCCCCCTAGTATATCCCCCTTTTTTCTAGTTCTTTCAAACTCTAGTTCTCTCATAGCTGTGTCCAAAGCCCATGCCCACAGGAAGGGCTGCATACTGCCTGCAGACAGTGACACGTTGTGTCTCTGTCCATGATGAGGCAAGAGTGAAGCCACTCACCATTTGGCTTGGCTATAGTTCAGAGCTGTGAAACATGGCACCCAACATGAGAGAAAACAGGAAGACAATGGGAGGTTTCCGAAAGGGAGAAAATTCTACTTTGAATGCTTTTTAGATGTAAGTGAACTGTAAACGTTATTTGGCAATTGCATTGAGGAGGATAAAATTAATTAATTCCCCTGGTTAAAACATTTCTATGAATGTGAATGATAATGAATGATAAGTAATATGAATGATAAGTAATATGCATGTTCACACTGCCTCATGTTGTCAGTGCAGTGCTATGGGACAGTTTATATATGAACAAAAATGGTTATATTCAATGTCATTTTGGGCTGCAAATAAACTTGACATTTTCAGACATATTTTACATACACAAATATAACCTATGCTCATGTATATATTGTGGTAATCTTAGGACAGGCACATAACAAAATAAATGGAGGAATAGTACCTAAGAAATAGGGAGATTAGCATATTTGAATGGACCTAGGGGCATGGGTGTCGGAACTGGGGGACGACAAATCCCCCCCAGATTTTTCTATGTTTATATGTATGTATATGTTAGTTATTTTATGGCCTGCGTATACAATGAACTGTATCCCTCCCCAGAATTATTCTGGCTCCTACACCCCTGCCTAGGGGGCAGTATGAAATCTAAATACAGCTCTTAGTTGTATGTTTTGCTTGTACCTAGGTGACTTCTCTGAGAATATTTAATAAAGAACTAATAAGCTGTAATCAGTCAGATATATGTCAATTTCCTTTATCCTTAGTACTGTACAAAACCAACAAAAACTATGCCTCTATTGTGGGATCTAAGGCTTTGGGCAGAGTGAAATCTGTTTATGCTTCTCCTATCAAAGAGCCTTTCATGTCCACAAAGCAAATTATTAACACATTCCATTGTAGACATGGGGGTGGATGCCTGGCCTTGAAAAAAAGTTGGCCAAAAATGAACATTTTTTATAAACACTTTAATGATAGTGAAAGGCTTCTTGCCAAAGCCCTTGTGCCCAGTAGAGCACTGCAGGCTGATTGTTTGTCTGCAGAAGTCCTGTGGGCTGAGCCTTTTGTGTCTAGGAATTTTCAATTTGAAAAGCAGTGGTGTGGGATGTGTCGGCCTCCCTATTTTTGAGTCAAGCTTGCTAAAGCACATATATAGTAGAATACTTTAAGCTCCATAGATTCTCATTTTTTGCTAGATGAATGAACATAATACTCTGTTCCAGGCCATAAATTTTCCAAGCACTTATAATAAAAACAGAATAAAATACTGCAAAGTGTCCCAAACAATATTATTGTTTAAACTGTGGTATATACATTTAACTAATAACTATTATTATTATTATTATAATTTTGTATTTATAATGTGCCAAAATATACCGCAGCGTAATACAGGGGTTAGGTACAGGTATAAATAATAACCCCACAATGAAAAATAATGGAAGACCCTGTTATTGAGCTTTCAATCAGATATACACAGTGCTTTCCCTAAAGCACCTCACAAGATTGAAACTCGCAAACTTACAATCTAAAGGGTGTGGGTGAGGTACAGGAGAGTGATAGATTCATAGTGAATGAAAAGGCTAAAGATGATAGGCTTTTCTGAATAAATGTGTTTTTAAAGAGATTTTGAAGGATTTGAGGCAGGAAGATCTGGTGGAGCGAGGTAAGGAGTTCCAAAGAATAGGGGCAGCGTTATAAAAGTCTTGAAGACGGGAGTGAGAAGAGGTGATGAGAGAGGACGAGAGAAGAAGGTCATTAGCAGAGCGAAGATGGCGGGTGGGAGTGTATTTTGGTATGAGAGCAGAGATGTAGAAGGGTGCACTATTGTGGAGGGCTTTTAAAGGCAGAGACTAGATTTAAACTCAAATTATTATTACTTGCCCTTTAATAACATTCTTTCTTACTGTGCGATCATATGCACTTACATGCTTTAAAAGGCTCCAATGTAATATTATTTAAAAAAAATGCTACTTTAGGTTATTTTGTATTCTTCTATTAGGACATTCATAGCTTCTTAAGTGTCTTGTATGGATTTTATCTGCTCTTGTGGGAAGTTGTGTTTACACGTAAGTATTTGTCTCACTGCCAGCACTAACAGAATTATGAGAACATTTAGAATGTAAGTTTGCGAGTTTTCAATCTCGATAGGTGCTTTGCGGAAAGCTGTGTGTATGTCTGATTGAAAGCTCAATAACAGGGCTCTCCATCCTTTGCACTGTTTGAAATTGTTCTTGACTTGTACTTAACCCCTGTATAGCGCTATGGAATATGTTGGCAGGTTATAAATAAAGGATAATGATAAAATAATTATAGGATGTTCAGTAAGGTCTTTGGAGCCATGTATCACTCATGATTTGTTGCAAGTGGAATGTAATAGTTACATGGCTACTTACAGTATGTGGAAGCTTCACTTGCATGATTTCCTACAGGAGCCATGTAATTAAGCACATAGTTTCAACTGATCTACTTCCTGAGGTATGATGAAACTTTTCACGCAAACAAAAGGCCCTATTTAATTATCCTAATCACAATTACATGAGCCGCTAATGGAGACCATTAATGTTACTGCTATTCAATTGGCTACTTATAGCTATTTGCATTCGATAGGCACAAAAGAACTGTGGTTGTCAAAAACGTAACTCCGTCCTATCTCCTCCATTGATGCTCCAAGCCGTAAATGTTACCAGTGCTAAAGATACAAAATCCATATTCAATTACAACAATGCAACAAGCCCGCAATTGCCTCCAAACCCGTAAATGGCAAATGTATAAAAAAATGATACAATTACTAGATAGGACTCGCAAGTGGGTTAAACACCTGCTCGAAACACTGCAAAAGCAAATAAACACACACTACTGTACTTAAAAATACTGGGAAAACAATGAAAGACATTAACATTAATTACACAATAGTCTCAAGCTTGCAAATCTGCAATAAAAAAATATTTTGTTCAGGTTTTATTTCCGTGTTATATCGATCTTGGGAATCAAGGAGTTAAAACATATCATGGAACCCGCATGGACTAGTACAGTTGCTTTAATGATTTTTATTGATTTCTGGATTGCGAGTCCGATTGCAAATTGTATTTCTAAACAATAATTGATTGCAGTTTAAATGTTATGTTTTACTGACGTCATGATGACGGTCTCATTTATTATTGGCTCTGACTAAAATGTAACTTACTCTTGCTTAATTGATCATGATCATGCTCTGAAATGCTACTTACGTATCATGGTTTGCGCGTTGGGGCTGTGAGCATGTAATTGCGGGCTTAAGTCAATTGAATAGATCTAAATATGTAAAAATAAATTGTAACCCGTACCCGGAATGCCGGGTTAGGTTTAATTACGGGATTTAAATTAAATAGGGGCCAAAGTATCTATATAGACAATGAAAATGGTGAAACTAAAACTGTCAGTGCTTTAATTATTGATAAAGGGAAGATCATTTGTTTATAAGGTCACATCTTGCTAGTACAGAGGCTGTAAGAAGCAGCCCATTAAAAAAATGGAATGCTACAGTAAAGAATAGTTACAAATAAAAGTGAAATATTTAGAGGTGTTATTTATTTATTTATTTATTTATGTAAAATCATTTTGATCTTTATCAAATTTGTCAAACTTGAATCCACACATAGAAAAGCATAATACAATATATGCATATAGAAGTAAATTCAGTGTCTCAAACTATATATATTTTACAAAATAGAATTAAAGTGGTACTTTAATAGTGGCTAAAATGTCTCTTACAACATCAGTACCTTTACTAAAATGATCTTTGTTGGGACCAAGTTGTATCCCATTAAACGGATATGTAAGTGAGCTGGATTATAAATGCAGCTGATGAGAATTAGTAGTGTATGAATTTTTTTGCATGAAAATATCCCAAAATAAACATTAATTAGCTTACCTTGAAGTTAGCAAAATGTCCTATTTTGGGGGGAATTTGCATGTGATTGTGTACACCCCTAGAAAATCCCACCTAAATTAACATAACATTCACATTCAGAATCAGGCTAACACATTGTATCATTCTTCATCTCAGTGGCTTTTGGTGTGCTTAGTACAATAACTGCAACAGTTACTTCCTGTGCTCTGTACCAGAAAGGTCAAAATATGTACCCTGCTGTAATTTCTGTGTGTACCCGGTTTATGTAAGTGTCCTGTGGGTGTGAACAGCTGGATTTGACTTTTGTGCAAATAACTTTGTAAGTAAACTGAATTTTTCTATAAAACACATGTTTTCATACACTACTAATTCTCCTCTATCAGATGCATTCATAATCCAGCTCACTTACAAATGCCTTTAAGAACAAGACCTTTGTTCCATTTGAATTGACAGAATACATGGTAAATGTAATAACATAACTTTGCTATACCATTGCATAATGCTGACACTCACTCTGTAATCCAAAATATATTGAAATGTTATTTTATAGCATATGCCTGTCATTAATACAGAGCTTTTGAGCATATCACAGGTTAGATATCCATAATTAGCTAACTCATCCACAGATAGCTTGATTATTTTCCTGAAACATGCTGCCATGGTTTGGTCCCTATGCAATTGAGCAATTGTAAGTCACTCAAGCTCGTAATGGAGCCCTTAAACTAATTTGCTATTCATTGGTGCTTTTTAGCGAACCGCAAACGATCTACGGGTTACAGGCTGAAAATCCCTGCGGCTGTCAAGATCGTAATTTACAGCCCATCTAAGCTTTTGATCTTTCAAGCCCGCAAAAGTTACAATTGGTAAAATCGTAAATCTCTATTCAATTGCTACAATTCCTCAAGCCTGCAAATGTTTTCACACCCGTAAATGGCAAATGTAGAAGAAAGTCCTACAGGTACCAGATAGGACTCGCAAGGGGGTTTAAACATCTGTTCGTAGTACTGTAAATGCATATAAAAATCATTAAATGATGGGGAAAACAATGAAAGACAAATTAATTGTCTCAAGCTCGCAAATTGGCAATCAAAAAACATTTTTTTTATGTTTTCTATTTGGTTTCATATCAATCTTGGGAATCAATGAGTTAATACATATCAGGCCACATGGACTGAAACAGTATCGCCATTCATGTTTATTATTTTGTACATTGCCGAATTACGAGTCTGATCGCTTATGGGACCTCTAAATGCTAATTGATTGATGTGTAACCTCCATGTTTTACTGACGTAATTATGACGGTCCCATTTTACAGCGCTATTAAATTAGAAGTGCTGCGAGTTACGAGCGAGAGACGCTAAATCATACACCAGTTCTCGGACGTCGGAGTTGCAGGCTAGAACGTAAACAATTAAACAAGCACGTACTTACGGGTTCAGATGGAGCCAATGGCAACAGAGATCGTCATCATTGCGTCACAAGATAATGGAGGATGGATTTCTTACTGGGTTCAATTACGAGCTATGTGTGAATCCACATTCCATTCATAATGCAATATTAATAAAGCCACAAGTTACAGTATATGTATTAACAAATTGATTGCTGGAATCAATTTAACACCAAAAAATACAAGACATCAACTATTTTTCTGAGCTGATTTGTGGGCTTGAGAATGTTATCCTATTCATTCTAAGACCTAACATCACTTTCCCTTTCAATATTAGTACAATAGTGTGTTTTAATATGATTTACAATTGCTTTGTATTGGACTTTACCCCTCTTGCAGGTCCTCTCAAGCTTACGTTGGCCTTTGGGCTCCATTTGCGTGTTACGTGCTTGCTTGCGTGTGACTTCTTTGCAATTTAATAGCTAAATTGAAAACAGAGCGATTACGTCTCAACGGATCGAAGGACTTACGGCCGCGGAAGTTCAACGTTGCTCCACACATAGTCTACTCTCCGCCGTCCTACGTCTTAACACGCAAGTCCACTGCAAGCTACATAACGGGGCTAATTTAATAGCAGTAACCCGTAAATTTTGAGTCAGGTGCTACGCTCTAAAACATAAGCAGGAAGTCGTGGAGCAAGCCCCTGCTCTGCATCTGCAAGCAATGTGAAGGAAATGTATGAGTTTTAAGGTTTTCACAGTGTCTCTCAGGTAGATATTCCTTAAATGAAAGTCCCCCTTAACATGTAGCTCTCATATCATATAGCCAGATATATAAGACATGATTGTTGGCAGCCTAAATGTAGACTAATACCACTATGGCAGTGGACTTGCAGTCTCACAATGGCGTGTTAATGACATCCAGCATTAAAATATGCAGTAGTGAAGCTTGTGATCCTGACCTCAATATCAGTCTGAGAACAGATCCTTGGGTCTGATGTAAGTAACATTGAATCTGGCTGCTGATCTTTGTGTCCTCTCCGTATTAATGGGTATTTTGCCCTATTATCCTTTAACATGTGCTAACAGCTGTATAGCTGATGGATGTGATATCAATGTTGATGAGCAATATCATATGGAGAAGGTGATAGTACACCCTGACCACTGACGCTGGTCACAACTAAGCATTTATTGTGAGATGACACATAATTATTAATGGTCATGGCCAGTGAGTTCTCCTGAGAACTAGCAAATGGTTAGTAAAGCTTGCAGATGGGAATCAGGTAAGTTGGTATATTGTTACAGTTACAGTATTTTGCACTGTACTGTACATGCATATTTGTTTATTTTTTGATCTTCTTCCGCCTTTTTTTTTTTAACACTTTTTTTCAGATTTTTGTTTTGTCAACATACTGTATGTGGGAAACTGCATTGTATTACACAGTCCAGAGGATTGAGCAGATATAGACAAGTTGTAAGTGCTATGTACATTAATGTTTTCTTCAATTAAATGGAGTGATTTCTGATGATCCTTTTTTTCATCAGATTTCCAAAGGCACTCATTGCAAGCCACGCGATGAGCGCCAAAGACACTCAGCTCTGGTCTTGCAATAAGCGCCGAAGGTCCTCAGAGGAGCAAAAGCCTTACATTGTGCGGGAAACAGCATTGCCATGGCTTCAAATTTTATTGCCGTCATTTTTGACTGGCAAGTCGCTAGTAACAATAATAATAGTAATATTATCATGAGATATCATGTAATAATATATATAATATTTAATAATAAAGCGTTAATACACATGCAAGTCCAATTTGTTATACTGTGTAGTGTCAACAGTCCCCTGAAGGCCTGATAGGAATATGACAGGTGTTAATGTAAATTGATTGATATCAAAACACTTAGCCTCCATGTGTTTTTGTGGCCCTTCCTGATGGGTTAGAGTAGATTAGTGTGGTGTATGTACCCCTTGGCCGCTTTTGGATTGCTAAGTGGTGGTGGTGAAGGGGCTTGTGTACCTTAATGAAGCTGTGAGCTATACCATGTAAAGCCACCGAAGGTGGGCAGGTCATATCAGAGAGGTCAGACAAATCACAGTCCACTGGAGAAGGAACTGGCAACCCACTCCAATATGTTTTCCATGCAAACCTTGTGGATATGCACAGACAGAGACATAAGTAAGTGTGCTGCAGTCCATAGGGTCACAGAGAGTAGGACAGAGCAGAGGGACTGAACAACCATAAATATAATGTTCCCCTGGCACTTGATATATTCCATGTTGTGGTGTAATTTAGCCACTAATTTTTTTCCCAATGTAGAAGTGAGATGTATATAAGATGATCTTTGTATTTGTAGTGTCCACATTAGAGCGTCTGTGAGTGAGAAAGGGTTAATATGGCAGTCATTTTCATGTATTTGTGTTGCAATGTAATCAGGTTGTGTGTCTTTAATAGCTTTCAGCATCTTGCAGCATGGCTTTTCATATTGGCATATGCATGACCATTAAAACTTATGAGGAATATATATATATATATATTGTTCAGTATTTCATAGTTGGGAGTTGTTGTTAAAGTAATTGTAATGTCTTCCATTTCTTTCCCCATGTTTTAAAGTGCATTGGTGTGTTTTTATTTGGAACTCGTAAGCTTTGGGCCGACATTTGCCATTTGCGGGCTCAAATGCGGGCGCGGTCTTGAGCAATATTTGCAATTGAATAGCGATTTGTAATTCTAGCGATTGGAAGTATTGCGGCCGTCAAAGATCAAAGTCTTTGGGAAGCTGTAAGTTCCGGGTTTAACCACCGCAAAGTTTTCAGGGCCGTAACTCATAACCCATTCAGAGCCCGCAAAAAAACGCCAGTTGAATAGCAATCACTTACGGGATACAGTAACTGGGGTTCTAGGCAAAATGTACAAGCAGCACTGAAGAGGACCAACTTCATTCCCCCTTCCCGATGGTTGGACCTTTTTCCTTTGCTTCCAGCCAGAGCCTTCAGATACACTCACAAAAGTATATTTGCAAATGATGTCTTAGCACAGGGAAGAAGCACCACTCCTAAAAACACACAAAATAATCCCCTCCCACCTACCCCAGATAATTCTATTTTTATACCATAGACATACTAGATCATTAGCTGCACCTGCTTGGAGTAATATTGTACCATAGCTGATTATATTGTTAACTATGATCCTCATTCAATTGAGGCTTTTGGGAGATCCAGGCTTGGAAATGGAGGCTGCAGGTTACTTTGTTATCCAATTGGCATCTTTTTGCGGGTTCCAATCAAGTTACGTGCTGCGATTCATTACGATCCATTGCAATATCTAAACTTGCAAGTCAATGCCCCTCCAAGCCTTTGAACTTTTTGCCCATAAGACTTCTGAACGCTAAAAGCACAAATTGCTATTCAATTGCTCCAATTTCCCCACACTAACAACTCCGTCAAGCCCGCAAATGGGAGAAGTGAAACCACAAGTTGCTAGTACCAAATAACTCTTGCAAAGGGCTTAATGACAAGTACAGAGCATGTGATAAAGTGATGTTAGGTCTTAGAATTAATAGCACACATTCTCAAGCTCGCAATCCGGCCCCAAAAAATACTTTATTTCATGTTCAATTTCTGTGTTATATATCGATCACGGCAATCAATGTGTTAATACATATAATGGAACTCTCGTGTAATAGAATATCATATTTACACTACTATCACCTAATAATTGGTTAACGCAGGAAGAAATCCAAAAGAGGTTGGAAAAAAATAAATGTTAATAAAGCCCCAGGTCCTGATAGAATACATCCAAGGATACTGAGGGAACTGGGCTCTGTAATTGCAAAACCATTATATCTAATTTTTCAAGATTTACTCAACACAGGATCTCTACCAGATGACTGGAGAAAGTCAGAGGTGATACCTATATTTAAGAAGGGAGCAAGAGCAAATCATAGATCTGTAAGCCTCACTTCTGTAGTGCGAAAGCTTTTAGAAGGGTTAATAAGGGATAGTATACAAGAACATGTCTATATAAACAAGATTATAAGTAGGAGACAACATGGATTTATGAAGGATATGTCATCTCAAACAAACCTAATTAGTTTCTATGAAGAGATTAGTAGGAACTTGGGTCAAGGCAACTCAGTGGATGTAGTCGTTTTGGATTTTGCAAAGGCTTTTGATATAGTGCCATATGGGAGACTATTGAGAAAAGGAAGGGATACAGGAATTGCAGTAGAACATACTCGGACTAATGTGGTAAGTGGGGTTCCGTGGTGTTCAGTATTAGGTCCTCTCCTTTTTAACATATTTATTAATGACTTAGAAGTAGGTTTGGATCCATTTTTGCTGATGACACTAAGTTGTGCAAGGTAATTAAAACAGATAATGATGTACTTTCCCTCCAAAGAGATTTGCATAAATTAGACTAATGGGCGACTAAATTGCAGATGAGATGTAATATGAATAAATGTAAAGTTATGCATCTGGGAAGGAAAAATAGCCATGCAATTTATAATCTTAATGGAGCAAATCTAGGGGTATCAGATATTGAAAGGGATTTGAGAGTGCTTGTGGACACCACCTAGCTAACAGTGCTCAAAGCCAAGGAGCAGCTGCAAAGGCAAATAAAATATTAGCATGTATTAAGAAGGGTATAGAAGCAAGGGAATCAAATATAATTCTGCCAATATACAAATCCCATTTTAGATCTGTAAAAAGCACAGAGAAGGGCAATAAAGCTAATAAGGGGAATGGAGGGACTAAGTTATGAAGAAAGACTAACCAAATTAAACTTATTTTCTCTAGAAAAAAGGTGTTTAAGAGGGGATATGATTACCTTATATAAATATATCCAGTGTCAATACAAGGCTCTGTCAAGTGAGCTTTTTGTGCCAAGAGGTTTTCAACTGACAAGAGGACATTAGAAGTAAAAAGATTCCACCTTAAAGAAAGAAAAGGGTTCTTCACTGTTAGGGTGGGTAAACTGTGGAATTCTCAACCAAGGGAAGTGGTCACAGCGGATTTGAAAATTAACTTAAAAAATGCATTGGATTTCTTTTTAAATAAAAAGTACATTCAGGGCTATCCTGGATAATTATACTAGTATTGATCCAGGGACTTGCAGGCCTGGCCAATTGAATATCACCATAAGTTGTGGCCGATGCGGGCTCACAGCAGGCCCGCAGACATACGGCCTACTCCGATCAAGTTGTGGCCTTCCAATTGAATCGGGCTCACAGACTTTACAATGCTTCTTTACCCAGCTGTACCATTGTTCCTTTGGCATCAAGCATCCCCTTGGTATACTTTAGTATGTAAGCTTGTGAACAGGCACCCCCAACTCCAATTGTATCTGTATGTTTAATCTGTATTATCATTAACCCTTCAACGAATGCAATCATAAAAATGGAAACTTTGTTGTCAAAAACCATCTAACATTTGAAAGTACTTTTGATTCAATTACAATACAAATGTGGGTCCTTTCCTGTCATGAGTACACACCTCCAGCACAGGCGGCAGTAGTGGCGGTGAGCATCCACTAGATGTTGTTGCCAAGATTTTGCTGCTGATGTCATAGCTTTAGGGTTAGGGAAAGGGTTAGGGTAATGTTAATAGTTTAAACTTGGAAATTGTGTATGATCTCAGCAGCGTTTACAAACTGTACAATTTTTACAGCGCCATCTATCAGCTCCTTGCTACAACTGCTGCTGCCACTGCTGGAGTACTCATAAACGGAAAGATCCCAAATGTGAAATAAATAAATAAATAAAATAAATAGATGCTAAAAATGCTAGTCAAAATACACAGAGCGTGCATGCCTGATCTTCCCACATTAAGAAATATACAGCCTTATTAAACTGTGTTTCGGCCATTTGAAAAGGGCTCTATATAAGCACACAGCATATTTTTTTTACAGAAGTTTTTAGTTAGTGAACTTCTATCCAAAAGCAAAGTCTTCACTACCTAAAAACTTCTGTAAAAAAAATACGCTCTGTGCTTATATAAATCCCTTTTCAATTGGCCGAATCACAATTTAATATGGCTGATATTCTGTAGCGCTACAGCAGTTATGTAAAAGACAAAAACTTTTTTACCACATTGCAAAAGAATGGAGGGCACTGCCTTTGAGCTTAATATTAAACATACATAGAGCCTCATTCAATTGCGGTTTGTCCAATTCAATAGGGCTCATTATAAGCACAGAGCATATTTTTTTTACAGAAGTTGATAGTTAATTAACTTCTCTCCAAAAGCAAGGTCCTTCAGTAACTAAAATCTTCTGTAAAAAAATATGCTCTGTGCTTATAATGAGCCCGATTCAATTGGCTAAATCGGAATTGAATGAGTCCCATTGTGTTTTAAACAAAGCAACTTACAAAATCGAAAACTCGCAAACTGACAATCTAGCAGTTTAAAATATTGGCTGAGACAGGATCTTACATTTTAAATTACAATAAATAACTGAATACAGAATGCAGTGTTTCTAATTATCTTTTGATCTCTGTCTCCTCACTTATTTTCTCTTGATAAGAAAAAAAGTTTGAGGCAAAATACAGAGGAACATATTTAGGCTATTAAAGGGGCACAATAAATAATGTAGATCACAGGGCATTGCTGCTTCAAGAAACAGTAGTAAAGAATATCAGGGAAGAATGCTCTTATTTTTCTACTAGGGCATGATTGGAATGATGCCTTTCAAAGCACCTCCATATTTCATGATTCCACATGATAATGGACGCTAAATAAGGTCACATCAAGTCTGCATTAAAAGGGACACTGAAAGCATTTTTCTTTGTTGCATCTGAAAAAAAAGGTTTTGATAATGTGCCACTTTGTGTTTTCTTTTTTCAAATAAATATCTCAAAGCAGAAACAACTGATTCTGGGTGATTGCTCCTTGCAGCCAGTGAACAGTAATATAGTTGTATGAGTCATAGTCATCTGCCAATTAAATATACAGATGTACATATTCATTGTTCGGTTCATGTTATATCAATTAGGTTTAAACCGGTTTTACTCAATATTTTTTCATGCTAGGCACAACTTTGCAAATGTTTAAAGCATGTTCTATGTTTAAAGCATGAATAGTGCTCCATGTTTCTTTAATTAGATGAGCTTGAGATACTCTAACTTTTTTTTTTTAACTGTGCCCCAAACTGATTCCTCTAGGACTAAGCTGTGACTGAATAAAATATGTGTTCAAGGGACATAGATGTCCAAAATGTTATATTTTTCATTTAAACCAGCAAGTTTAAACATTACCAATATGTTTGCTTGGGAAAACGGTGATTTGAGATTTAGAAAGCTTACCATACAGAAAATACTCAGAGGGAAGTGAGTCTGTTAAAAAAAATGGGAAAAAATTATCATAAAATTAACTGTCAGTTCTGCATACAAAGGAATGATAATAATCATCTCTTGAGATTTCATCCCACTTTATGTTATTTAATAGAACAGAAAGCTACTCTATTGAGATTTTCTATGTAAATCTCCTAACCTACTGATCACCATTTTTTCATCCACAAAAAATATCTTGTAATATTTAACATATTCTCTTTGAAATGCATAATAGAACATTTTGGATGTTCTGATTTATATTTGAGAAATGAGTTCATCACGTTATAAAAAAGGGTGAAGTGAATTGTAGGAGAGAAATGTGAGGAGTTCTCTTTTGCAGAGAATAATAGAAATGGAAATTCTTGAAACTTCGTACTTCAGAAACATTAAGTGCTCTGCATGATGGAATGGAAATGTTAAGAGTTCTGTAGTGCATGATAAAAACGTTGGAATCCTGCATGCCATGATAGAATAGATTTAAAGATTGGGAGTTCTTCATTGCATGATAAAAATGTGCGTTTTGCATTATATGATAGAAATGCTTGGAGTTCTGCATGACATGATAGAAACATTGGAAGTTCTGAATTGCACGATAAAAATGTTGTAAATTCTGTGCTACAAATGTTAGAAGTTCTGCATCAAGTGATGGAACAATTGTCGTGGAATTATTTGGCATGTATATAATAGTATTAGTCATCTATAAGAGTTCTTCACCCAAGACATGAGAGGATACGATTTGGAAATAGCTCCTGCACATTTACACAATCTAGGTAGTTGTATTATTTGATTATTCCCATGTATTAGCTGATCAGTGGACCATTTTGCATGGTTAGGAATAACTGCACATGAGAGAAATATGGATCTTGGCATGGAAACAGCTCATGGCAGTGTGACGATCCGAGAGTAGTATCCAAGCCAGAGCCACCAGGTTAACTACCCATAAGGACTGTTGGGTTCTTTGAAATCTCTGCACCAGCAGCCTGATATCTGGCTTCTGTATCGGTCAGGGTCCTTGCATGAGAAATCAGCACTTCCAGGCTAACAAGATATTCCAGATCTGCTTCTTCTTAGGGGGCTTGATAAGACTTGTTACAGTCAAACCTACCCCAGCAGGATCCTACAGAGTCTACCAGTACCTGCCTGCAGCTATCCAGGAGAAAAGGAGAGACACACAATTTCTATATGTCTCCAGAAGTGAACTGTTTTATTTTTAGCTAGCAAGTAACCACAGGGGTGAGTAGCCACAGGATACAAGAGGCTAAGGCTGGTATTCGCATGATACAAGGGTTAACAATTGTTGCAACAGGGTTGAAGATAAAGCTATTTGTTTTAGAAGTCAGAAGTGTTTGGCACTAGAAAGCCAAATAACAGACAAGGAAGACCTACAGTAGCTGACTATAAATAGTCCAGACGCAATCAGGACAAAACTGCAAGCAAAGTGCTGTCTCTTTAAATTATGCACTAGAACACATGCATAGTGCTACCGGGACCAGACCTCACATACCAGGAACCAAGGTAAGTGCAATCAGGGGTGCTGGAGGGATCCCTGACATCACTGAACGAGAACTCATGACATTCAAATGTATATGCATGATGACACTGCATAGTATAGACTTTGTTGAAGGTTAGAAAATCTCACAGTGGGACCTATACCGACACTGTGGTCTTCAAAATAACCAAAATAGTCAAAATAAAACAGTGGTTTCCAATCCGGTCCTCAAGGCACCCCAGACAGGCCAGATTTTCGATTTAACTGTGTGAACACAGGTGAGAAAGTTGGAGGCTCCTGTTGAATACGAATTGCCTCACCTGTGTTCACACACTATTAAATCGATTACCTGACCTGTCTGGGGTGCCTTGAGGACCGGTTTGGAAACCACTGAAATAAAGGGTCCCCTGGTGGTTCAGTGGTTAGGATTTGGTGCTTTCACCGCTGCAACCTAGGTTCAATTCCAGTCAGGGAACTAAGAGGTCACAACATCCTGAAGCCATGCAGGGTTGGGCATTGTCAGTACTTGGATGGGAGACCACCTTGGAATACCAGGAGCCACATGTTGTGGCCCACTGGAGAAGGAACTAGCAACCCAGTCCAAACCAAATGGATCAGCATGGCCATGGACATAAACATGTGCCTAGTGTTTTACAGTCCATGAGGTCACAGAGTCGGACACTGAATGACGCAAAAAAATATAATTAAATGAGAACAAAAAACTAAATAAAGCCCAAATAAAGCCCAAGACCTGTAACCTATTCCACAACTGGATACAGAACGTCTTTATTGTCACAACAAATGTTTTTTAACTAACTCAGAAGCCAACTGTATTAGTAGGGTTTCATAACATTCACCAACTAAGTTAAACAATAATATATGCAACATCTATCATTCCCGTCCAGATAACAATCCTTTTTACAGTCTTTGAAACCAGGTTAACCGGCAAACACAAGTGATTAACTGTTAAAAATACATTTCCTTCCCCTACAATTAACTAAATAATTGACCCCTTGTCAATCTTCCGAGACAAAGGGGGAGGAGGGTCTCAGGTTCTCAAATTATGGAAATAAGAACATTCTCAGCTTTTGAAGCATACCATGAGGTAAATCTACCCACAGACAGCTGTTTCAACTCATAATATTTCCAGTTTCCACAACTTTTGTTTGACCATACTTTAGTTATCTGACTGATTACATTTTAGGCTCAACATGGGTAGTGGTTCATGGAATCATGATCAATGAAAATAGCAAGAGAGAAATGAGTTGGAGTAAATGTGCTCCGGTGCCCTTGTGTCTGATTACACAGAACAAAAGAACAATCACTCACTGTGCATGCTGCATGATGACAGATTAAGTTTAGATTTAATAAAATAAAAATAAAACAATTAATAGGAAAATCATTTTTTACTAGAAATATAGTGAGCTAAAATGTAGCCATTATACAGATATCAGATACATTTTCTTCAGCTGTACATGGATACCTAATATCCTTCCCATATACAAATTCCATATACATATGTTTAAGTCTATTTTTATACATCAAACTGCTTGAGTTCTAGTCATTTCAAAGAATAACAAGATTTGCCATCCAAAGAATAACTGATACATCAACATACATACTTAAAGATATACGTAAATGTTTTTAAGATCCTATAAAGTCCTTAAAGCAACAGACACATCTATGTGCATACAAGAGAACTATATTTGCCCTTTGTAACAAAATTATTATTATTATTTCCTTTACTTGTAACATGTAAACATATTCTGTAGCACTATACAGGGGTAAAATTTAAGTCAAAAACAATAGTAACACAATACAAAAAAAATGGAGGGCCCAGTCGTTGAGATTAAAATCAAATGTACACAGTGCTTTCCCTAAAGCACTTATAGAGATTAAAAACTTGCAAACTTGCAATCTAAAGGGTATGGGTGAAGTATAGAAAAATGAAAGATGTGATGTGTATCTTAATGCTGAAGGTGATAAGCTTCTTTAAATAGGTGAGTTTTTAGTGAGGTTTTGAAGGTTTTGAGGCAGGAGGATAGTCGAGTGGAGCTGGGCAAAGATTTCCGGATAGTTGGGGCAGCACGAAAAAAGTCTTGAAGGTGAGAGTGAGAGGAGGGGATAAGAGAGGAGGAAAGAAGAAGGTAGTTAGCAGAGTAAAGAGGGAGGTTGGGGGAGTATTTAGAGATGAGAGCAAAGATATAAGAGGGTGCACTATTCTTGAGAGCTTTATATGTTAGGGTCACAATTGAAAATGTTATTCTAGAAGCTATGGGAAGCCAGTGCAGTGAAGGACAGAGAGGTGATGCAGACACTTTTGGTGTTTGGTAGTTGAGTCTATCAGATGCATTCATTATGGATTAGAGTGAAAGGAGATGGGTGGTGGGGAGGCCATAAAGCTGAGCGTTGCAGTAGTCAAGGTGAGATATGATGAGAGAGTGGCTTAGAATTTTAGTTGTGTCTTGTGTAAGATAGTGACGTATTTTGGCGTTGCCTTTTTAGATGAAGACAATATTTTGTTAAGGATTATTTGTGAGGAGTGAAAGAGAGGACAGGATCCAACAGAATCCCAAGACAATGGGCCTGGGACGTATCAGTGTTGATGGTACTGTCAATAGTGAGTGATATATGTGGAGTGGAGGCTGTGGTACAGAGAGCTCAGCTGACATGTTGAGTTTGAGTTGAAGGGTGGACATACGTGAGGATATGCTTGAGAGGAGGTGATAACTTGTGCTAGAATGGAGGGGATAGATCTTGTGCTGAGATGTAGATCTGATATCGAAATTCAAAAGATTTTATTAAGGTACCTAGGACTGGACCCTGGGGTACGCCAACAGTCAGAGAGAGCAGTGTGAGGGATGACAAGATAGAGGAGAATTTGACATGTTTATGACTTGTTGCTTTTATGTGTACTGTTTAAACAATATTGTGTGTTTTACTGCTATTGTAATGTTTGGTCAGTAGTAGCAAACAAAATGGGGCCCATAGCATGTAGCTGGTCTGCCCTAGTTTCTATTCATGTAATTCCTTTGTTCTTTAGCTGCTTGCTTTCAGTTCGGGTAACAAAGACCAGCCCCCAGGAGAGAGCTGACACTTCTGTGACATCATCTGTGTCCTCACAGCCACAGGACTTTTCTGATTGGGCTATTCTAATTCAAGCAGTACATCTATCCAGCTCATTGGTGTTTGTGCATTCAAGCGGGGAATTTAAACTTGTTCACTCCCCAGTTCATGTTAATGTTGTTTTTTCTTTGTTCCTTGTTTTTTCTGAAATGTTCAGTTTGTGAAGTGATTAGAGTTTCTGATTCTATTTCTTGTATATTCAATCCTAAGCAAAGGGATGCAAAAGAGCTGAGCTTGCAACCTGTGATTTCCAGAGTTCCCATAGATGGGTATTTGCTGAGCACTGAGATATTGAACACAAAAGGCATGACCTGGAGGGAGAAAATTGAGGTGCATGTGGCCCTTCAACTGTGGGTCGTCACAAGGAACAAATAATAATAATATAAAAAACTAAAATATAATGCTAAAATCTAACATACACTCTCTGTTTTCAAAGAGCAATTTTAATAAAGTTCCCAAAAAATAACTGACCATTAGTGACCAATCAAACTGCTTGGAATCTGAAAGTTTCTAATGTGCAGAAGTCTTTATTGAACACGCTCATTATTGTTTAACCTATTATGTCTCAATATATTGTTTAAAATATCAAAAACAAACATAAAAGGCATGCAGATTTTTAAGCTGATTATTACACTGCAAACTTTCAAACAAATCCATTCAGACATTTTTTTCAGAAAATTTAGCAAAATGACCTAAGGGAAAAACTCATTCAAATTCAATAAATTGAAATTAGAAATTTAAAATTTAAATTTGTAAAAAATTATAATAATATACATAGCCATACTCCTCTGTGATATTACATTGGTAGGTATCATCATATATAAGTTTCCTGGGTTTCAAATGTTTGGTAAGAAGCATGCAGTAATTATCAGAAACATATGTGCTATATAGAAAAGTTCAGTGTGCTTTGCACACACACAGGGAGCTTATATAACCAAGTACACAGAGGAGATAAGCCAGATACAGAGTTTGACCTTTATGATAGAGACCAAAGGAAGTACTGCTGCAGGGTGGAATCACATGGTTGGGCGGGGTCTGAGCTCACAGCTGAATCGGAGCACAAGGAGAGAGAGAGTCTACAAATCCCAGACTGCTTTGCAATACAGGAACCTCAGAGTTTGATACAAATGTTTCAGCTAACCTCTGCTTTTGCCTGAACAAATTATGAATGTTATGCTAATCTTAGCAGGGATTTTCAGAGGTGTCAACTAACAAAAGCTGCTGCTTACAAACTGAAAATATTTATATCCCCCCATATGTACAAGTGACATGCTAAAATCCAGCATGGCTAATATAAGTATGCTCGTTGAGCTCAGATGAGCTATGCTGATTTAGGGAGGTTAATGCAAAACCAAGGACTTGTGAAGTTGGATGAATAAAAATATTATATGAAATCAGTGGCATTTTGGACAGGTTGCACAATTTAACTGTTGTTGTATAGGCTTAAGATCAAGGTAGGCTTAATTTAGGAGTTGTTAGAATCAAATTCTGAACAGGAGACAAACAAACAATTATACAAAAGTCAGGATCAAAAAGAGGTTCTAGAACAGAACCAAATAGCAGAATAAATTAAACAAGCATCCGTAGAGTTCAATATTACAGCAGAAAGAGACTGACAACTGGTTAAATGTTCTCACTGACTTGAAATTCAAGGACTGTAGGTCAGCTCACTTAAGATAAATTATATTTACTGTGGATTGAATGATCTAGTGGACAAACTCTGAGTCCAGGCAGTGCAGTTACCACAGTTTCACATTCTTACATCACTAACAAAACCTGTGTCCACTTTGCCAACAAGAGATGTCTTCTTATCTTTAAGTGTTATCTTTGTATATTTACAACTAATTCCATGGCAATGGCTTGCTTGTAATATGTCTGCCAAGATGAATACTAAAACAAAACTATGGTTTTAAGCAGAATAGTAGAAAATTAAATGAAAATTTGAGGAAGTTTATGGCAGGAATTATGTGGAATAACTTTCCAGTGTGTGTGTTATGAACAACCGTAAAGAAATGCTATAATTATTATAATTATCATTTATTTGTAACCTGCCAACATATTCCATAGCACTATACATGCGTTGTGATCAAGGCAAAACAATATTAGCACATTACAAAGATGGAGGGCCCTGTCTTTGAGCTTAGAACCCAGTGTCCATAGTGCTTTACCCAAAGCACCATGCCAGATTGAAAACTCACAGACAATGCTTATACTTATGATTATTATTATGAACATTTGTTTACACACATTTTACATTGTGCTAAATACAAGGTGAAAATACCTTGAACATAGTGAGCATGTGGCACTTAACAGTATAGTTAAAACATGTTGATCAAAAGGAGTGTAGGTCTGTGCTCCTAAAAGAAGTGGGGGAAATGCATAACTGGGGAGTTGGAAGAGGTGTGTCATGGTGAAAACAGAAATTGCAGGACAATAAATATCTGTAAGTTGTACAGTTTGACATTATTTAATTGTAATATAGCTATGGATGATATGTTACTTTGTAAATCTGAATTTATAGTGCTTTGAAAGCTATGGCAAGAGTCTTACAGAGCAAGACAGGGAATTCTAAAGTTTAGGAATGGTAAAAGGGAGAGGAGATAATGAAAGCGGAAAGGAGCGGGTCCTAAGCGGGTCCTGAGCATTAATGAAGGGGTAGTTCAGGTATACATGGAGATGAGAGCACAGATACAGGGGATGCAAAGGTACCATCCAAAATAATTATTGTTGCAACCCTGTTGTAATCCTGTGGAATACTTAAGAAGTAATCCAAAAGTACACATGTGTATTTCAAGGCTTTATGCCAAATCATTTTCCTAAATGTTCTTTTATTTTGGAAAATGTTTCTCATGCCTAGTTTCAATAAGTTGCAGAATTCTGTTACATCAATAAATCATATGACATCTGCATTGTTTGGAAAAATCCGTTGAAATAAAATGTTGATTTATTCTCAGTTGGGCTTTGAACACGAGATTTCCTCAACAATAATCGTTAGCTCAGTAGCAGCTGTTCTGATTGAACAATTACAGGAACTAGAAAGCTGATAGAAGACATAACTGAACTGAATCCCAGTAAACTGAGAATTCTTCAGGTAACATCACTCTGCGTAATATTTATTATAGGAATCTTACACCATGTGTTGGCTTGTGGGTAGTCTTGTTTATTTACAGAGAAATATCATATTCTCTAAGGTGGTTTGCGCTCAAATCAATTCCTCATGGCAACAAATCCCATAGGTTTTAAATGACACAGAGGAAGGTCTTAGGTAGTAAGATAATATCTATTAATACAAATGAGCTCAGTTTTGGTACGCAAGTATCTGTAAATGTTCATTGCAGCACCAAACTCTATATAATGTATTTAAAAGAGCATGTTTGATACATCACAATTGAAAAAAATAAATGAATATTAACAGTAATAAAACAGAGTGTTTGACCTGTACAGAGGTACATTTTATTTTTTTAGCCATAGACGTCAGAAAAAGCCGTAATGGTGAGAGGAAGTTATTAGCAGTTAAGCTGTACTTTGTTCAAATCAGTGCAAAGCTAGAGGAAAATTCACTAAGTCGTATAAAGCATCACTTTGTTAAACATGTTCTAGACATCACAGCCGATCTCTATGAGCACTGTATGGTGACCAGCCGGACTCCATGAGCATTGGAAAGTAAGCAGCCGGACCCCATGAGAATTGGAAGGTGACCAGCTGGTCCCCATGAGCATTGGAAGGTATGCAGCCGGACCCCATGAGTATTGGAAGGTAACCAGCTGGTCCCCATGAGCATTGGAAAATAAGCAGCTGGACCCCATGAGCATTGGAAGGTAAGCAGCCGGACTCCATGAGTATTGGAAGGTGACCAGCTGGTCCCCATGAGCATTGGAAAATAAGCAGCTGGACCCCATGAGCATTGGAAGGTAAGCAGCTGGACCCCATGAGCATTGGAAGGTAAGCAGCTGGACCCGATGAGCATTGGAAGGTAAGCAGCCGGACCCCATGAGTATTGGAAGGTGACCAGCTAGTCCCCATACCAAAAAAAATTTGAGAACCACTAATGTAAAGCAATACTTTAATTGGCCCAAATACTGAATATCCAGGCATTTCCATTAGTTAGTCACCTCTCACAAGTGAAGAATATTAGTTGAACTATATACTGATGTGCTTCAAACTGATAACAGTCTCCACCCAACACATCACATCACATCACCCAAATAACACCATCCCCACAGTGAAACATGGTGGTGGCAGCATCATGCTGTGGGGATGTTTTTCAGCAGACGTAACTGGGAAACTGGTCGGAGTTGAGGGAAAGATGGATGGTGCTAAATACAGGGATATTCTTGAGCAAAACCTGTACCACTCTGTGTGTGATTTGAGGCTAGGATGGAGGTTCACCTTCCAGCAGAACAATGTCCCCAAACACACTGCTAAAGCAACACTTGGGTGGTTTAAGGTGAGACATGTAAATGTGTTGGAATGGCCTAGTCAAAGCCCAGACCTTAATCCAATAGAAAATCTGTGGTCAGACTTAAAGATTGCTGTTCACAAGCGCAAACCATCCAACTTGAAGGAGCTGGAGCAGTTTTGCGAGGAGGAATGGGCAAAAATCCCAGTGGTAAAATGTGGCAAGCTCATAGAAACTTATCCAAAGTGACTTGGAGCTGTGATTGCCCAAAAAGGTGGCTCTACAAAGTATTGACTTTAGGGGGGTGAATAGTTATGCACATTGACTTGTTCTGTTATTTTGTCCTATTTGTTGTTTGTTTCACAATAAAAAAAAAAATACATCTTCAAAGTTGTGGGCATGTTCTGTAAATTAAATTATGCAAATCCTCAAACAATCCATGTTAATTCCAGGTTTTGAGGCAACAAAACATGAAAAAAGCCAAGGGGAGGTGAATGCAAGGTGCTGTATATATATATATATATATATCAAGATTAGTTTTTTTATATATATATATATATATATATATATATATATATATATATATATATATATATATATATATAGTACATCTGTGTTTACATTTGAATGTCTAAAACAAGTTAAAAAACCTGCTTCCAGCTTAGAGTTATTACACTGCATTCTGGGAAGCTGAGCTGGGACATGCAAATCTGCCCACAAATGCCTTGCTTTTCAATCCGTAGCCATTATTAAACATGGCTTCCTTTAAGCTTATGCATGCTGTATTACACAGCTTTTGGTGGGCAAAAGAGCGACAGAAGTCCTCCACCGTACAGTAGTACAGTAAATAAACAGTACATCTGTGTTCACATTTTAATGTCTAAAACAATTAAAAAATCCTGCTTCCAGCTCAGAGTTCCGAGAAAAATTGTTATTACACTGCATGCCCACAAATATATATATTTATTGTTACAGAATCTTCCAAGAGATGTGTGTGAGCCACATACTCTGCAAAGCTCTCTTCCCCCATAAGCAATGCAGGTCTTAACTTTTTCAACTTCCAGTTGATCAGCTGCAACCCTGATTTGCGATTCTTCCTAAAGTATGGGAGGAGCTGGTTATGGACTGATTGTTTGCAGTTTGTCTGGAGGGAGACAAACAGTAAGACAGCATCCTGCAGCTTGTGACCACTTGGAGCAGAGTGAAGATATGGACATTTAAAGAAATTACAGGCCTGTCATTTTTAAACTATTGGCTGGTTTATTTTGCCCCATTCGGGTTTAGCAGGATAAGAGCTGGTTAGCGAGGAAGCTGTGTATTAGTTAAGGTAGTGCCTCAGTGGGAGCTAGGCCTATTCCGAGTACAGTATTTTCTTTGATTAGTTTTGGTTTGTTATTTTTGTATCACAAGCTAAATTCCAGATACTTGAAAAACTATAAACAGACTCTTGTATTGTGTTCCTCCATTAAAGTGACTGATACCACAATTGGTGAATTAGCGTCCAAAGCTTGCTTTTATGTTTATATATATACATACTAGTGACTTGCCCGTCAAAAATGATGGCAATACAATTTGAAGCCTGGCAATGCTGTTTGCCACACAATGCGAGGCTATGGCCCCTGTTAGCACCTTCGAGCCTCATCGCGAGCCGCAACTTTCCTGCTTTACAATGATCACCTTCGGCGCTCAGCGCAAGCCCCACGATGAGCGCTTTTCGATCTTAAAAAAACGCCAAATATGCCTCAAATTAACTTGCAACCTCACTCACAGGCTCCCTGGCTTTAACCCTGTGCTGTGTGTGAGTGTGTGACATTAATTGAAGGCATATTTTTATTTATTTTTATTTTCCACGTCGGCCGTTAAATTTGTATTTATTGTGAAGTCCTCCGGCGCTCATTGCAGCTAAGTCCCGTGGCCTGTGGCGCTCATCTCCACTCATGCAATGATCGCCTTTGGCCCTCATTGCAGCTAAGTCCTGCGGGCCTCGAGATGAATGCCTGTGAGGCACTCATTGCAGCTAGGTCCCGTGGGACTCACAATGAGCACCTGTGGTGCTCATCTCCACCTCTGCAAGAGCCAAGTCCCGCGGGCCCCAACAACTGCATCTCTCGGTCCGCGAGCCCCGTAACTCGCAGTACGACAACTATATTAGTGATATATATATTGAGATCTTAGGACAGACCAATAAGAATCTTCCTACAAATATATAACAAGCTATATTAACAAAAGAGAGATCATGAAATAGAGTTCAATAATAGGAAGTTTTAATGGCACAATCATGACATCTGTTTAAGAAAGCTTTTGATATATATTTAGTAAATGATGTTATGCAGGCATATGCCAATTAATTTAATTATAGGAAGTAAGTTGAGCCAGGGAGAAATCCGATTGAAACCAGGAAGGAACTTATTTTTTTCCTATATACTATGCAATTGAAAAGTGTTTTCACTTGGACTTTTTTGCAACACTGGTTCAATATTAATATAGCGCGAAAGGGGACTGTAAGACTTCAAAATACCAAATACCAACATGTTGCAATACTCCTGTTGTTTTTAAAGGAAAATCTTCCTAGTGAAATCTGCCTTGTAAAATTTAGATATTTTTCATAATTTACCAAACTGTAATTTTTTTATGTAGATCTGATTGGAGGTCTTTGGTTTTTCACCAGGATATAAAAATTACATAGAAAATAGCAAACTCTTAAAATGTAAAAGATAAAATATAATTTAGCGTTAGTGATACTATTTCCATGGATATTTACAAAATATCACGAGGAACAATTAAACGTTAAAGGTTTCCCGTTAATGAGCCCAATGTAAATTGGGTGATCTAAGTTTGGGGACTGCCAAAAAAAGTCTGCGGGAACCTTTCTATAACAGTATGTAGATATTTTGCTCCCCTACATTAGGGCACCCAGCTCACATCTGTAAATTCTTGCCTTCTCAGTAAGAGTTTTCAGTGTGGGAGGCACCCAAACCAAGCTTTACGGATGGGAATCGGCTCTAGGAGTGAATAGAAAGCCCTAAGGTCATACCCTGTCGATTCCTTCCATTTAAATCCCAGCTGGAAGGAATCCACGGGCATCTCCTGCCGCTCACTGCCCGATCACCCCAGCCATATAACCATGAGGTCTATAAAGACCCCATGGAAAATAAAGTCAACCCCTGCAAGGGGGTTCTTAAAGAACCCCCTTGCACCTAAAATTAACCTCCCATAAGCCAGGGAGTCCCAATCGGGAGTCCCTGGCACCCAACAATAACCCCCACTGGCAGCACTCACTCCCGGCGGCACCTAAAATTAATCCCCCATGCTGAGGGGTCCCAATCGGGACCACTGCATAGCCACAACTATCAACCCTTGCCGCGGTGGTCCCAATCAGGGTTTAAATAGGTAGTGAGGGTGTTAATTTAAATCTGCTTAAACTTAGTGTCATGAGGATCCACCTGCAGAAATGTTTTAACATCTGCACATATTATTTGTGATAATGATATTAAATGAAAAACTTACCAAAGCAATAAGCTGATAAAAAAAAAATGCAGTTTTACAACTAAGATAGAATTTGTGTTATGTTATGTGGAGCATAGCTTCTCAAACTGACATCCATAGGCTACCAGGAGGTACTGCACTTGTTCTTAGCCAAGATGCAATGAAGTGTCGAATCATATATAAACATACACCATTGTTTGCATACGTTTTGGAACAAAGTTACCACAGTCATTATGGGATCATTGAGACTATCAAGCAGTTAGCTAGTAGCTGCAATTGCTGTGCTTCCATTTGAGGGGGAGGTACAACTTAATGACGTTAGCTTTGACATTATACCATAGTAGTAATGTCTCTACATGTTTAACCTATAATTGGGCTTCTGTTGGACTCCAGAAAAAATGCCACTGTTGTGAACTACTGGCATCAAGCTTGGCTCACTAATTTTCAGCTTTTTTGTTCAAGTGGAGATGTATCAATCATTTTAGTGCATTTCCACATTTATTAGTGGTTTTATTTGTTATTTTAGTTAGTTTTAATTAAGAGGTTTTATATTTTAAGATAGTACTTTATTGGGTCAGAATTACTGAATAATTTGAAATGGTTTTTGCTCTTTTAAGTTGTACCAAAAGTAAACAATAAATTGTGAAATATGGAGGGATGATTTTCATGACTGTACAGTTAATTTGGAGGATTATAACCTATTTTGGCGTGTCAAGACAAGACTAAGGTAACCCGGGTGAGCACCCCCCAGAAAAAACTCTGAACCCTCATACCTGTTGTAAAGTTTTTTTTTTACATGGGTCGGCATACATGAGGGCGATTGCCAATAAAGTATAGTTATTACCACCCCTGGTTGACCATACATAGGTAAGTTAATGTGTTCCGGATCCCTTGCATCAAGTATTCATCCATCCCTCCCTCAGTCTGGGCACGTAGGGCAGATAGCTGGTAGGGAAGTGCCTACCCCATGTGACTTCAGGTGCGATTCTGACCTTCAGGACTGGAACCCTCATTCCTGGGTGCCACAGAGTTCCCACCCACATGGGCGCCATCCTGATTGGCCCCCTACCGTAGTGGAGAGAAGTTTACCAATTAGTGGACAGATTATGATATCACATTCACATGAGCTCACCAAACAGCCAACCCCAGAAAACTATTAAATTTTAGATTTAATGGAAATTATCATATACATAAAAATGATTATACAAAAGTATAGGTAAATGCAGCAAAATAAAATTGGGAAATACAAACCTTAACTCATGTTCCCTGATTCTAAAAGCCAAGAGAGTGGGGTAGAAAGTCCTTTGTGCAGGGGATGGATCACAGAGCTATTCTCTTAAAGTCTAGTAAGTTTTTCTATCTTGTAAGATGCTTTGGGAAAAACACAATGTACTTTTGATTTTAAGCTCAAAGACAGGGCCCTCCATTATTTTGCAACGCATTAATATTGTTTTTTTGCCTTGCATGTAACCCATGTGTAGTGCTACAGAATATGTTGGGGCTTTAAATATAAAGGATAAGAATAAGAAGTAAAAGTGGTGTCGTCTGATGCACTTCAACACACTGTGTTGAATTACCTGTGCTTTCCTTGCTCCATTCCAGTCTTTTGAAGCACCGAATGAACCAATCAAGGACATTCTTGAATCGCTTCTAGCCCCCTATAGTTGTTTGAAGTTTGTTCTCTCCAATGAACATCAAGATTTGTCCGGGCAATTAACCAGTCCTCAGTGCTCTTCCCAGAAAAAGAGATTTCCAAAAGAAAAGAATACATGTGCTGCTCGGGGGTAGGTAGGGTAGGCATGTGTTCTGTTTATGGTTCTGGCATGTTCAGTTAATTTAATCAACGGTTTTGAGACCATCCCCTAGGTAATGAAGGCCCTGGAATGCATGTGGATTCCACTGTGATGAAATTACCTGAAAACTAATTCAAAATGATGGCCAACATGCCATTATAGTAAACTAGTAAACACTACAATTACTATTTATTTTAAGAAGCAACAAATAATTTTGAGCACACTTACATGTCTCACACAGGCCAAAATATATATTTTTCCAACTAACATCCTGTATCCACTTAAGACTATGGGCTCTGCTCTCAGGCAAGTTTAAGAACATAGTTATGGATTAGAGTACAATGCCAAAACCCACTCACAGGCTACAGTTTTGCCCTTATATTGGTATCATCAGTGTGACGTTGATTTTGACAACTATGAAATGAGGCTGTAGAGAGAACCACAACAGAAATTAAATATGGTATTGTGGGTAGAAAAGTGATTGAAAAACCCTCCAAGATGGAGCCCACAGAGCCCACAGATCATTCTCACACAGGCCAAAACACCTGTTTTTCTCACATAATGTCTCAGTAATAATTGTTTCAACTGTAGCTAAGGATTCTAAGTTGGACATGGAAGCAAGTCAAAATGTACCACCTTTTTGCTTCCATTTAGGACTATGGGCTCTACTCTAAGGTAGGATTAAGTACATAGCCATGGATTAGGGTACAGTTCCAGAACCCTCTCACAGGCTGGATTTTTGCCCTTATATGGTCCTCATCAGTGTGACGTTGGTTCTGGCAACTGTGAAATGAGGCTGAAATTAAGTTACTGTGGGTAGAAAGGTGACTGAAAATAAAACCCAGGACAGAAACAACAGATTGTGTATCTTAAAGCTGTATGCATGTTTAGTGGGCTTTTAAGGTTTTGAGTAGAAGATTGCCTGAATGAGTGAGCTCTACAGAATAGGTGAACCTGGAAAAAAATCCTGAAGGCTGGAGTGACAGGTGGTAACAAGAGAGGAGGAAAGGAGAATATCATGAGCAGATCAAAGATGGTAGTTTGGGGAGTATTCTGACATAAGGCAAATATATAAGGGGTGCACTTTTAAGGGCTTTACATTGTAGTGTCATGATTTCAAATATTGATGGGACTCACAGAGAGGTGTTGCAGACACTGATTGTTGAGTGTGGTAGATGCGCTCAGAGTTGAGACAGATGGCCAACAAGAAGCAAATTGCAGTAGACGAGGTGAGATTTTGTGAGTTAATGGATTTGAAATTTAGTGGTGTCTGGTGTAAGATAGTGACATATTTTGGAGACTCTCTTTAGGTGAAGTTGGCATGATTTGATTATTGATTGTATCTGAGGAGTGAAAGAGAAGGCCAACAGAATACCAAGAGAGGTTAGAGTGATGATTACATTGTCAACAGTGAGGAGTGGGAACTGTATAGAAGGGGGTATTAGGAGCCAAGTGTTTGGAATGCTGAATTTGAGTTGAAGGACGGAGATCAAGGAGGACATGCCTTTGAGGCAGGTGACAACATGTGCTAGAAGGGACAGGTATGGTGCTGAGACATAGATTTGATTGTCATCTGCATATAGATGATCACTGTAGTCCAAAAGACTATAACAGGGTTCCAAGGGAGCATGTATAGATGGAGAAGATGAGGAGCCTAGGACTGAACCTTGGGGTACTCAAATAGTTATAGGAAGTGGGGAAGAAGAAGTGCCAGGGAAGGAGACATTATTTGTTCAGTTTGCTAGATGTAAGCCACGATAGAGCTGTCATGGATGCCAAAGGAGTGGATGATTTGTATAAAAAAATGATGGTCAACTGTATCAAATGTAGCAAAGAGATTCCATGAAAACAGGATAGAAAATCGACTGTTTGAGTTGGAGGTGAGCGGGACATTGTCTCTGTGGAGTGTTGGTACCGGAAGCCAGACTAAAGGAGATCGAAAAGTTAACTGAATTATTTTTTTCGCTGAAGGAAGTAGAGAGATTGGTTGATGATTGGATGTAGAAGTTGGGTGAAATTAGGGTTTTATAAGAATAAGAACTTGCTAGTGTTCAGGAGAGGTTCAAGATATGTGTGAGAGTTGGAATAAGTGTGGTAGAGAAGGTTGGTAATAGTTGTTATGGAACAGGTTCAAGTGGGAACGTTGTAAAGTGAGAGGTTGATAGAAGACCAAAGACATTGTCCACAGTTACAGGGTCAAAGGAGCCTATTGTGGAAACAGGACATTACTGGGGGAAGCTTGAAGCCAATAGCTTAGCAAACTGTCAGATTCTTCTTTTAAAATTAAATTGTATCAAACATTAAATTATTAATGTATTAATTTACTTGAAAAAATACAACCAAACAATACATTTCACAAATTAATTTAATGAGGACCATATTGTTTATTTTGTTGAGTAGTTATTATCAAAGTGTATATATTATTAATTTTAGTCAAATCACTATTAAATGGCTATCCTGGTCTAAATATGCCTATTATGCATAAAAAATCGGATTTTAAGTATAACTACGTAAAAAAAAAAAATGGGGACAAAATTTATATTAAAATAAGAAAGTGTGGGGTTGTTTTCTTTTCTGTCCAGATATGTTATAGGAAACAGAGGGACACGAATATTTGTGGATTGCTGGATGCAAATGCTTTATTCCATAACTTTAAATGTAAATCTGATACAAAACACTTAACAAACTCTATGTTACTAACAATTCCCTCCAAATAACTGGTAAGACAAAAGTGTGTCAATAAATTCAGTGTCCATTTTATTATGTGGCACTAGTTACTCACTATATTAGAATAAAAATAATTTTTATATCGTACTATGATTCATGTTTTGTATAAAGGTATCTGCTGACTCACAAGTTAAAAGGTAAAAACACTATATAGTTCAGTGTTTATTTTGTTTCTCTCTAAAATGGGCAAATACAATGAGTAACATAATTGACATTTAACATTTTTGGTATTTACACTGCAATCTTCAGACTTATCTTTATAGATACCTTCAGAGAAGCAGCCCTTTAGCTGGGGAAGCAGCTGTTTCCTATCAACGGTAGAAGACTTTAGGTCTTTTATCTTTGCAGCTCCAGCAAATGGTTCAGCACTTACATGACTCATTCTAGACAGAATAAAGACTATCTCTGAGAAAAAACACGGGGGAACATAAATCTGCTCTCAAGTAAACAGAAAGTTGTAGAGGTTCTTTAATGAGAAGTGGATAGATCCGTAAGCTGCAAAAGAGCAGCCAAGTGCCAGCCAGCTCCAATGTAGTGTATACAATGATTAATTATATGATAGAATTGTTATGATTCTAAATGTTTTAAGACAAATTCTTATTATAGAACAGTAAAAATAGATGCACATTCCCATTGTGTGTTAAGTGTTAGGTTTTCAATGTAAGTGCTTAATTGTAACACCTGCATACGCATTGTCTAAATAAAAAAAAAAAAAAAAAAACAAGATGTGAAATTCTGCCTTTTAAGAAACATGCTCTGTTACTGTCCAACACCTACCGTTTCATTGTTGTATGTTGTTATTTTTGTAATTGTTGCTGCCTACCACTATAACGATTCCAATACACTCACTCATCTTGCTCCACCTTGATTAATGTAATTTAATCCCCACTGGTAAACTATCTCCACTTCAACCCACGTTGAATTCCACCGCAAGACTCACCACTCTTCCTCTTCTGCACCTCTGTTATACCCCCAATTGGCTTCCATATCCTACAGAATAAAATTCAAATACCTCTGCATCCTTATATTTCTTCTCTTCTCTATAAGTATATTAAATCTCCCCCTTAGTGGTGCTTAAAATCTGCACCTTTCCCCCTCTCAAAATACTTCCTCCCAGTGCTGCTCCTAGGCTTTGGAATTATCTACATGCCTCTTTTATATTTCCCACTGGATTTTAGCCCTTTCAATATTCTTTAAAGCCCACCTATTGAAAGAAGCCTATCATCTATAAACATAACAGCTACAATCTGTACATCAAGTGTCATGCTGGTTCTGTCTTCACCATGATGCATAACAACCAGCTATTGATTATGCTAATACAGTAGACCCTCGACATTCGCTGCTTTAAGATTCGCGGATTCACGTTTTTTCTTTTTTTAAGTATAATCACGCAAAATCTGGCCAAGGAGCCCTGTGCTGAGGTGCAGAGGGGGACGCTAAACCCCACCCCCTGGACTGAAAAGAACGCTTGGACAGCATTTCCCCGCAAGTTGAGTGCCACCCACCACCGAGACCCCTTCCCAAGTATAATATTGTTTATCCATGTTTTAGTTATTCATGTTTTTTTTTTACATTCGCGGGGACCCCAGGAACGGAATTCCTGTGAATGTGGAGGGTCTACGGTAACCTACTATGTTTATATCATTTGCTCAGTCATCCCCTTTTGGAATGGAGCAGGGGCCTCTGCTGCTCCTGAATATACAAGTTTAAACTGTTCTGTTATGTTTCACATATTTTGTGTCAGGCTGGAGATACTGCAGGTGCAAAGCACCAGAGCCCAGTACAGGAACAAGATAACAGCCTGTGTAAGGGGGGCTTCAGAAGAGGAGCAGACAATAAGTTTTATATGTTTGCTTTTTTGTTGGCATACACTGGTACCAACATTGCACTATGCATGGGATTTAATTACATGGCAAAAAGCAATTTAAACATGTCAAAAACTGGAGGGCTCTGTCTTTGAGATTACAATCTAAGTACAGCGGGCTTGTGTCCAATGCACCTTACAGATTTGCAAGCTTACAATATGTATAATCAGTGTATTTTCAGTGTGTGAACAGCCATTTGTTTAAGCTGGATCCGTAGTAATCATTTACTAATAATGGTAATAATAATATTAAATGACCTTCATGTTTCAGGCACAAGCCCAGATAGTCACATTATTTTTCAGTATTACATAGCATTCCCATCGTTTATGAGCAGTGTTCTCATGAGAATGGTGAACATCTTATTGCTGTGCTGACTTCTAATTCTTATGGGCTTTGATCTCTCTTAATTGTGTTCTTTTGTGGTTAGCAGACAGTTCTGCTTTTTGTAACATACCCTCAAGGGAGGTGTTCGAAGACAATACATTCTGTATATTTCATTTATTCAAATTATAGCAGAATATGCTGTCCTTGATAATTTGTGCAATCATCATTTTTTTACCCAGTTTACTGAAACAATTTTAAATAAGTCATGAAAGAGTATCCGACATTTCAACCTAAGATCTACTCCATACCATGTATAAAATTCGCTAAACTTTGCAGGTGCTGAGCAGTAGAAGTTTGAGCCCTTGTAAATCAATATTGTTCGATTCTCGAAGGCCAAAGTAATGCTCTATAAAATATTAATATTACTATGAATTTTGTTTTTGAAGCTGATATAGTGCATAATGACATAATTCAGCCCAACTTTAAATAACAGACTGTTCAGACTGTGTCAGTCATATAGTGTGGTTCCACAATTAAATAATACTGTAAGTTATCTAAACTGGATTATTTGTCCACTAATTGAATATTGTATTAGCTTGAAAATTATTCCAGAGGAAACCTACTAAGCATTACTGGGGCTGTGATGTTTCTCTATTTTCTCAGTTTTTAATGTTTTCTATTTTCCCCAGGGAAAATTACCATTGCATCCCTTTGAATCCATAACAGTCCTTGATATAGCTTAATATCTATCTTCCTTAGTGTGAGAGTTTTTGTGGGTTGAATAATTAATTCATGAGCTCCACTTATTATAATCTTAACAAGTGTAAATAAAATGCTAGAAAGCAAGAATAGTGCATGTTATGGGCAACGTGCCTTGATACCCACTCCCCATCAGGTTAACAGTAATAACATATAATAGTTGTCAAACTGCGAGTCGTCATCACGGTTTGTGAGCTCATAAAGCGAGTTCACAAGAACTGCGTCCCTCACAAAGCGAGGGACGGAGTTCGGCCGCAAATGCGGACCCTCGCAAAGCTGCAATGAGTCTTGAATCGAGGGGCCGCATTTGCGGAGGTGGAGGCTCTACGGCGCCTCACTCGCGGTTCAAAACAACACAGAGATGCAAGACTTCTACAACCAACGTAGGACTTAGAAAAAAAAAAAATACAGAGTTCCCGGCCGTAACGCGGACATCCACAAACAACACTTTAAAATAAATTAAAAAAAACAATAAATAAACACACACACAGCATGGGGGGACAGCCACGACATCTGCCAGTGAGATTGCCCCCCAATTAAAGTCGAATTGAATGAGTTTTTAGCAAGTGGTGGTGCAATCTTCTTCAAATAATTAGATAATGAAAGACTGAGAGAGTTCATGAATATCAAATTAATTGTGGTTAAGCTTTTTTTTTATTACTTTTTACAAGTGCGAAGAATAACAGGCAAGATAAAAAATAAGTTTTGATCTAAAACGGTATTTATTTAAAGGATCATAAAGGCAGACTGAATGTTAAAAGTATTTTAATGTAAGAATACACAACTTTTTTTGAACAATATTCAAGTAATAAAGTACTTCTTACCACCTATAGCTTTACAATATATCACTTATGGACCCTTTGATTTGTGGCGTTAAGTTCTGGCACATACCTCCCCCTACAGCAAGGCGCCCAAAGTCTGCAGTCTACTCTTCTAAATGTTAAGTCCGACCCTGCAGATATAACGCAGAGCAGGTTACCTCTGGCCATTTTATTAACAATAGACGGAGCACAACTTTTGCATTAATGAACACTGAACAATTTTTTTTTTTTTTTAAACAAGTATTTCTATTTTATTTTAAATGTAATGCTTGTGTGTAAGAAGTTCTTCCAGTGAAAACAAAAACAGCATCTAATTGGTTTTATTAATATGCCTATTGTATAAAAACACTTAACAAATAATAAAGATTTATTTACAACCACTGCTGTGTCCTTATCTTTATAAACCTCTATAAACCCCACGGCACTTAACATTAACCCCTATAACATGGGGGTCTCTACGGACCTCATTATTATCTATACTATTACCATGGTGGGCCCTTTGGAACCCCATGGTACATAAAATTAACCCTATATTTTGGCCATCCATTCACATCCCAATGGTATAACATGCTAATAACATGGGGGTCTCATGACACCATAACAACTACCATAGGGGTCCTCATGGAGCCACATGGACCCTACGTCCTCATAGGATTCCACAAGGACCCTCATAGTACCTAACACAACACCCATTAAATAAATTAAATAATTAAATTAATAAATAAAATAAATTACTTAAAAATAAAAAGGACTATAATAAGGTTATAAAATAAAAAAATAAAAAAAAAAACAAGAAAAATAAAATAAAAAAAGTTAAGCCTGTAGGGGGACTAGTTATACTTTCCCATACTTTGACCCTCCTGCGCTCTGGTATCCCCTGGTTGGTCCTCACCCTTAAGCACTCGATAAAGAGGACACTTCAATCCTAATTGAAAAATCCATCATCCACTTGCTTGATTCAAGCCTTTGGTCCTCATCTTCAGCCTGTGGATATGGGCTAAAAAAAACTTGCTACTTCCTTATTTATTATTTTTATGGCTTCTGTCCAACTCAATTATGTGTCCATCATGTTTCAACCAATCAGAATCCAGTATTTTTTATTATTTAATTAAATTATTTATTTAAAGGTATCTAGAAGTTTCATGGGTTATGCATGCATTTGATAGAGGAAAATCAGTAGCGTATGCAAACATTTTTTGCATGAAACTAATCCCAAAATAAACATTAATAAACTTACCCTAAAGTTTGTAAATTTCTTCAGTTTTCTGGTAGTTGATTTAGAGAAGGAATGCCCGTGAAAATCCAAGCTAAACTAGCATAACATTCATAGTTTTTTGTGGCCAATCAGAGGCAGCTACAACATTGTTGCAATGTCTGAAGGAAAGCATCATGGGATGTGCAGTCTTTTGTTCTCAGCACAAGGAAGCCAGGAAGCAGCTCTGGATTTCTGCATAGTACTGCTGTTGGCTTGAAGGTTAGTAAAGGGTTAAACAACGTACTTGAATGCAGTTTTCCTATTGTTTAGTACAAGGTGCCTGTAGGCATCTCTGGGGGTGTGGAAACCAATTTTTTTTTAAATAAATTAAATTTGTATATACTGATATAGGCGGGAGTTGTGTTATGTTTGGAACTATGGAGGTTCTTCTGTATACCAATGAGGGGATAGGGTCCATGGGAGGCTCATATGGCAGTAGTTAAGGTGCCATAAAGGTCCATGGTAATAGTATAATATATCATGGTGGTCCATAGGACACACGTTCCTGAGAAAGTAATAGATTGCAACAGGCAAGAAAACTAAATAGAAGTTTGCAGTAAAAATCATTGTTTAAAAAAAGTACAAAATACCTATTTTTTTATTATTTATTTTTTGCTTTCTAAAAACATTTTGACCAGTATCCTGTTTAGTTATTTAAAATACCATATGGAAACAATTTTACCACATTAGTCCTTTAAGTGTGTTTGGTAGTTTTAGATTTCACCACACTGGAACCTTTACTCTGTTCCTTTAAGTCAAAAAAGCTATTCACTTTAAATACGAGTACCAATGGAACCACTGTATTCTCAAGTTTCTAAATCTGACTTTAAGACATTGTATTAGCTCATACTTCGAAAACTCATATATCATATATCACAATTTAAACAAATTATTTTTGGGATTATTGATATAAACAGTCAAATGTGTGAAATATAAATGATGCTCATGATATGGGCAATTAAACAAAAAATCAGTGTATATATACATTGTGTTAATTCAAAATGATATTCACAAAACTTTATAATTTCTAGTTAGTTAACTCATAATTTGCCAGTCAAGTGTGAGAATACAATGCATGGTGATTTACATAGGCACCCTGACCTTGGGTAAATGCGCGCCAACTACATGGCGCCGACATGAGCTCGCTGACAGCAGTGCGCATGTTCTAAAATGTCTGAAAATGAGCGCCGATGAAAGGGCGCAAGTGGTATGGCCCAACGTCATGAACCCTTCTAACCCTTAACCTTGTAGCCCATGCTGAACCCTAAGACCCCGCAGCCTAACCCTAACCCTTAGAACCCTCTGCCTAACCCTAAGCCTTAGACCCCCTAGCCTAACCCTAACCCTTAGATCTCGCAGCCTAACCCTAACCCTTAGACCCCCAGCCTAACCCTAACCCTTAGACCCCGTAGCCTAACCCTTAGACCCCCAGCCTAACCCTAACCCTTAGACCGCCTAGCCTAACCCTAACCTTACCTGTAGTGCAAGCCCCGAGCTCCTTTCGAGCACGCAGATGACAGTTCGCATTTGATGCACGCTCTAAAGTCGTGCTATGGATTTACATAAGTATAAAATAGCTCATCATCATTTTGCGATATAAAGAAGCATGTTTACAGAATAAACATGCAATACTCATTATTAATCTATATATATATAAATATATATATATATATATATATATATATATGGATTAATAATTACTAAATTACTAGACACGGCTGCTTCACTCTTTAGAATAAACATACCGTAATAGACATAATAGAGTATAAAATTAAGTTTGGGTTTGCTGCTGAAATGGTGCAGCTGGTCAGATGCAATGTCAGGTTCATGAATGCCATAGGTCAACCTTAGAAATCAGGAATGTGTGTATTCTATTAAAATAAGCCTATTGATCTTATAATGAAATTTCCCATTTAAAAATTGCTTTCAATATTATATATCAGTCTAATTTAGGATAGATTGTGATGGGACAGTGATTATAACCATCTTCACTCTTACGGTAAAGGTAAAGGTAAATGGTATTGGTCTAAGTGGCTGGTTCCTGGTTCTTCATACAAAAACTCAAAATTCAGTCTTGAAAAATGCAGACATGTAGCAAAAGGGTATATTTCTGAGATGCACAGAATTGTCTATATGTAATAAAATTTCTGTGTAAGTGTAACTGACATACTCTAATACACTTTATACATAAAATTATAAAGACACTATATATATATATATATATATATATATATATATATATATATATATATGTCCTGGCATGTACATAATCCATCCTGAGCTCTGCTTAAAGCTGTGTAATACAACAGGCATATGTTTGAAGGAAGCCATGTTTAAAATGGTATTGGATAACAAGAGTGAAGCCTTTGTGGGCACATTTGCATGTTCCTGCCCAGGTTCCCAGATCAGTGGAATAACTGTATTTCTCAGAATTCTGAGCAGGAAATATGTTTTTTAGCCTATTTTAGAGATTCAAATGTGCTATTTATTTACTATATATATATGTTCAAGGTTTGGATATAGTAAGGAGAAGGGACACAAATTTGTAAATGGTTCTAGAGCAACATAAATCTGAAATCTGTCCCTGTAGTAAAGGTGTGGCTGTGAAGGATAGTTCAAGCTTGTTCCTAAGTGAGTGCTGCAGGTCGGCATGGAGTTCATAAGAGGTTCTTGAGTGCATGAAATGGGTTACCTGTGACATTTTGAGGGAGAGCAAATTACAACATTAATCAGTAACAGTGTATCAAGGGGTTGACTGTTGTATCTACATGCACAACCCTGAAGTATAAACAGAATAATATAATGTTAATCTGGTTCTATGTGTGGATTTAGATATATGCACAATACCCTTCCTGGCCAATGTAATGGTCAAGCTTTCATGATTTTTTAATTGGTAAAGATCAATAACTTCTTGTAATTTAAAAACATTGATAATTTCTGAGAAAACATTCACTGAAAATGACCGTTTTTCTCCTAATCTTTAGGCTGGGGCTTCCCCTATCTATTCCGGAATGACAGCAAATACACCCAGGGCCTCATTCAAATGCGATTTGGCCAGTTGAATAGGGCTTTATATAAGCACAGAGCATATTTTTTTACAGAAGTTTTTAATTAGTGAAGGCCTTGCTTTTGGATAGAAGTTCACTAACTAAAAACTTCTGGAAAAAAAAATATGCTATGTGCTTTTATAGTGCCCTATTTAATTGGCCAAATCTCATTTGAATGAGGCCCACAGACTCGTAAAATAATCCTGTGAACTAAAGAAAATGGAGCGATTCTGGAAGGGAGGAAGGGAACAATTGAAAAGGTGGGAGGAGCTCCAGCTCAAAGTTGTTTGGGAAAACCAACATTTTTCAACATTTTATCCAATATAAATTAAGCATTGTTTACACTGATCTTTAGTAAACAACCTCATTGTTTACACTGATCTTTACTACTTGGACGCTGGATCATTACAATGAAATTTTAACTGTCTTGTGTCTGCTCAGCTACTTCTCTTTCATAATATTCATAATCTAAATTAAATCATTTGAGCATTAGATCAGTGCGGTCCGACTTCTTTAATGTAAGTGACCTTGTGGGCTAATTATATATTAGCTAGTGATCTGGTGGGCCTGATTTAAAATAATAACATTTTAAACAATGTATATGTTTTAATATATATATATATATATATATATATATATATATATTTATATTTATAAATGTAAAGATTTTGTACGAAAGAACCAAACATTTGGGAATCATATATATCGTTGTCGTAATTACGATTTGACGGTCACGCAATGTTAAAAGTTACGGGCTTGCACATGCGCAAAGAGGTTCGTACTGCTTTGCTGCAATGAGCGCCGAAGACGATCAGCGTGAGGCATGCAACACTTTGCAAAAATTACGACTTTTATGGCTGCCATGGTTTTCAAGTGCGTAACTTGCAAACCATCAGAAGACGCCCAGAAGACGCCAATTACTTCATAAATTAACTTACAACCTCACACACAGCACAGGGGGTGAGGCAGCTAGCATGTGAGTCAGGTAGCAAGCTAATTTGAGCTTTATTGGCCATTTTAACATAAAAAATCAGCTAAGCGGGGGGGGGGGGGGATTGGCAGCCGTAAAAACTTAAATCTTGGGGGGGAAAAAACTCGAAAACGAGGCCGAAGGCAGTAACACTTATCCACACTTTGCGAGGCTCACAATACTTTGAAAAAACCAAGGCAGTAAGACTTAGGCGCACATGGCAAGGCTTGCAAAACTGGAGCAGAGGAAGAGAGAAAAAAGACACGGGAGGGAGAGGGGGGAGACGGTGGAAAGAGACACAGGGGTGAGATAGGGGGGAAACCGACACGGGGTGGGGGGAATAAGGAACAAAAAAAAACAGGGCAGGGACAAGGGGGAACATATGGAAGGGGGAAGGGGAAACTGACACAAGGGTCAGAGAGTGGAGAGAGGCTCGCAATGAGCGCCTAAGTTGCTCAGCGCAAGGCATGAAAGTGGACGGTTGGACGACGTCTGCAATGAGCGCTCATTGCGAGGCCCGTAAAGTAGACGATAGGAGAGGCTCGCAATGACGGGCAAGTCGCTAGTTTATATAGAATACCCCAAGTGTTTAAACTGTCCCAGGTGCTTTATTTTAGTAACATTAGGCCTGTTTGTCACAGAAATCATGTCACAGACCACATCCAGCGCAAGTAACGCAGTTAGACAGCACTGCATTGGATAAAGGAAAAATAGCGTCTTATATCAGTGGGCCATACATGATGCCGTTTTTTTTTATTTTAGTCTTCCAGTCTGTGTGGTGCCAACAGACGCAGCCAATAAGAGACGGCATAGTGGGATTTATAGCTTTCAATTGTGTAGTATTATGCTTGTGACCTTGAGATCACATGCATATGAGGTTTGATATCATTCACAGGTGAAGTTGTGCTCAAATGTATTCACCTATCAACATGAGATAGAGAAGGTACCTCACTTATAGGCATTAACATCATGACTCCCATTGCTCATATTCAGCCCTTCCCTGGTGGGCTGGGGGACTGAGTGGTTCCAATACCGTAAGAAAGACCTGCTATTCATATAATGAGGGTCAGTGTATGTAATGTCCCAGTTATAGATTCCAACATGTCTGTTCATACTGTACATTCCCTCACCAACTTATCTGCTGTTTTAAGAAAAAAGCTGCGGCTGCAACTGCATCCCCCGTGTCCCCAGCCAAAACCACAGACACCAGTGTGGCTAGGTCACCTGCACTGTGGCTAAGACTTATACTAAGGTTTCCAGTAAGCTTGCGGCTGCCAACCTTCTTCTTGCTGGTTTGTCATCTGTTTTTTTTTTATTCGGACATGTGATGTGGTTGGTGTGTCTGTTCCACAGAATTTGTCCAAGGTGGTCTTTCAAAAGATTCAGGAGGGTGGCATGGGTAGAATAGTGCGTCCTTGCCAGCAACTGCAGCGGGCTCGCTGCACGAGGCCGCAAGCGTTAGCAGCAACCAGCAATGCTCACCACTATATATGTGATATTCAGCTGTAAAGAGCAATAAATAATTAGAGATTACACCTTGAGATGTATAGCCTCCATTTTTTTTCCAGTGTTAGGTTTGTCACTGTAATAATATATTTGCATGTGAGAGGTGACAACAGTCATGTACATTGGTCAAAATAGAAGCAAAGAATTAGCTTAAATACGTCATTCATCCTCTGAAGAAGTCTCACCTCCCCTGAAACTTTCAGCAGAGCAGCCAACTACAAAGTAACAATTCTAATAGCAAATTCTGACATAAATAAATAATAGTATACAATATATATGTGAAAGCGGGGAAATGCCTATTACGCACTTGTCAGTGTAGACATAGATTTATTTTTATCGTAACCTCATCCACACAATCACAGAATGATTTATCTGATGTTTTGAATCAGTATTTCTTACAATAGGACACAATTAATCATAAACACAATGGGAACTTTATAACATTTATCAAAAAATACATTCACAATTTGCTCCATGAAAACATAAATTAATTCATAAAACATGTGACTGTTATTTTATATAAAGTATATGTACTCTCCCTTACTTATGAAAACTCAGTTGTCACTCCCACCCCTCTGGTTTGCTGTACTGGGGTTACACTGGACTCTGGACTTTCCTTCAAGCCACATATTCAGACCCTAGTTAAAACATGCCAATCTAATTTAAATGGTCATTGTACTCTCTCTCTCTCTCTCTCTATATATATATATATATATATATATATATCACATATAATAGTTGTCAAACTACGAAACGTCGTCACGCTTTGCGAGCTCGCAAAGTGGCTCAGCGCGAGGCTCGCAATGAGCACGAAGGATCTCTGACGACCAAAACACTTAGGCCATCATTCAATTGCAATTTGGCCAATTGAATAGGACTCTAAATAAGCACATAGCATATATTTTTTAAATATATTTTTTAGTGAAAACCTTGTTTTTGGATCGATGCTTACTAACTAAAAACTTCTTTAAAAAATATATGTTATGTGCTTATTTAGAGCCATATTCAATTGACCAAATTGCAATTGAATGAGGGCCTTACTGTCTGTGGCAGACAGCATTACCTGCTTTACAATTTTATTGCCCTGTCAATTTTGACGGGCAAGTCGCTAGTATATATATAATAACTGTTTGTCTCGGAATTCTGAGCTGGAAGGAGTTTTTTTTTACTTTTTTTAGACATTCAAATGTGAACACAGATGTACTATTTATTTACTGCAATACTGTATGGTGGAGGGCTTCTATCACTCTTTTGCCCACCATATATAAAATTATTGTTGTGGTGAACTGCCTACTCATAAGGTCCACAACACAGGCTGAGATCCTGCTCTACTCCAATCATAGCCAGTAAGCTTGAAACAGCTGTACATGGATAGGATTCTCATTTTATGTTTAATCAACCTTGGCTTTGCATTAAAGCTGTGTAATAAAGCAGGCATAAGCTTAAAGGAAGCCATGTTTGAAAATGGCTATGGATTAAAGAGTGAGGCATTTGTGGGCACATTTGCATGTCCCTGCTCAGCTTCCCAGAATGCAGTGTAATAACTGTTTTTCTCGGAATTCTGAGCTGGAAGCAGGTTTTTTAACTTGCTTTAGACATTCAAATGTGAACACAGATGTATTTTTTATTATATATATATAATCTTGATGCCTCTGCATCCATAACACAAAGGTGGGAACTGTGTGCGTGAGGGTTATGTTTACTTTTCTGAAGAGTAATGCTTGTATTTCCTAATGCAAGTGGTCTGCTTCTAGACCAGTTAAGGGGAGGGGGGGTGGTATAAGTTTCAGTCAAATCATTTTCTAACAAAGTCTTTAGGTCTCTTCCTATTCCCTGCTCCTCCACCAGCTGATATATAAACATAGAATGATTTTTTTCCGCTGCTAATGTTGTAAATTGTCTATCATGAATTTTAATTTCATTTTGAAAAACTGATTATTTACATGATAAAGATGTATTATAAATTCAAGAAACATGAGTAAGGTCAACCAATCAAAAAATAAATAAATAAATAAACGCAAATTTTATTTTCTATTCCATTAAAAAATACATAAATCACCGTCTTATTTGTATACAAAATGACACCTTTTAAAAAAAGTATTTGTTATTCTTCAATACTGTTTCAAGTTGACACAAATTAATTAAGTAGCCAATAGTACGGATCTGAACAATAAGTGAGTCAGGAAGTTGTGTGCCCATCAAGCAAGACTTCATAATATTATTTGTGAAATTACAAATAATACCAACATCTAAATCTAGAATATAATCCTAAAGCACCACCTACTGGGGAAATCCAAAATTGTTCTACTATTTAGGTACAGTTTGCAAACAAATCTAATGTATTTATCTTTCAAAACAAGCATAAGATCATTATCATATTTTAGTCAGATAAAGTTACTTTGCAACTGAAAATAAGCAATAACCAATTAAGAAATAGACCTAAATAATACATAAACAATGTCAAAGCATGCATATTTTTCTATCAGGTGCACCATCTTCTGGTATCTTTTGGTACTTTTTATTTTTTGTATCATATGCTTATTTAATAAGCATGGTAGCCCTAAATACTATTCCCCCTTTGTCCGGTTATTGCAGTCAGTCAGTCAGTCAGTCAGTTAGTCAGTCAGTCAGTCAGTCAGTCTGTCTGTCTGTCTGTCTCTCTATCCATGAATACATGTGGTCATTTCTGTGCTTGCAGGTACACTGCTTTTAAGAAGGAGAAGGTGACATGATATAGGACATTTTGAATTTTATTATGCTGAACAACAAGCAAGGCATTTCTTGACTAGCCACAGTGAGAAAAAAAAGTTTCTGCATCCAGGACATATACAGAATATATACAGAATATATATATAATCTTTTTTCTTCAGATTTTTAATGTTACGGCACTGCCCTATTTTTCAAGTAGTCCGGAAAGTCTTATTAGCATAGGGTTTTGGTGTAAAAGTCTAACAAAGTAACTTGTAATACTTGTAATAGTCAAATCATTGGAAACGTTTGCCTTTATTTTGGCTGCAGCGTGCCACAGTCACTTGTAGCGGTTCTCTCACAATTTTTCCTGGATTTGTGATTATCATAGCTAGGGAGATTTACTTTGCTCCTAAACATGGTGTAATCTGTGACCTAGGGGATGAGCATGGATGCCTTGATTATAAAGATAGTTACTTACTACAAATATGAAGACTGAAACATTACAGTGGCCCCTTAAGGCCAACTATGTTAAATAATACATAAACAATGTCAAAGCATGCATATTTTTCTATCAGGTGCACCATCTTCTGGTATCTTTTGGTACTTTTTATTTTTGTATCATATGCTTATTTAATTAAGCATAGTAGCCCTAAATACTATTCCCCCTTTGTCCGGTTTTTGCAGTCTGTCTGTTTGTTTGTCTATCTATCTATCTATCTATCTATCTATCTATCCATGAATACATGTGGTCATTTCTGTGCTTGCAGGTACACTGCTTTAAGAAGGAGGAGGTGACATGATATAGGACATTTTGAATTGTATTATGCTGAACAACAAGCAAGGCATTTCTTGATTAGCCACAGAGAGAAAAAAAGGTTTCTGCATCCAGGACATATACAGAATATATACAGAATATATATACATTCAGGTCCATAAATATTGGGACATCGACACAATTCTAAACTTTTTGGCTCTATACACCACCATGAAATAAAACGAACAAGATGTGCTTTAACTGCAGACTTTCAGCTTTAATTTGAGGGTATTTACATCCAAATCAGGTGAACGGTGTAGGAATTACAACAGTTTGTATATGTGCCTCCCACTTTTTAAGGGACCAAAAGTAATGGGACAGATTAACAATCATAAATCAAACTTTCACTTTTTAAAACTTGGTTGCAAATCCTTTACAGTCAATTACAGCCTGAAGTCTGGAACGCATAGACATCACCAGACACTAGGTTTCATCCCTGGTGATGCTCTGCCAGACCTCTATTGCAACTGTCTTCAGTTCCTGCTTGTTCTTGGGGCATTTTCCCTTCAGTTTTGTCTTCAGCAAGTGAAATGCATGCTCAATCGGATTCAGATCAGGTGATTGACTTGGCCATTGCATAACATTCCACTTCTTTCCCTTAAAAAACTCTTTGGTTGCTTTTTTGCAGTATGCTTCGGGTCATTGTCCATCTGCACTGTGAAGCGCTGTCCAATGAGTTCTGAAGCATTTGGCTGAATATGAGCAGATAATATTGCCCGAAACACTTCAGAATTCATCCTGCTGCTTTTGTCAGCAGTCACATCATCAATAAATACAAGAGAACCAGTTCCATTGGCAGCCATACATGCCCACGCCATGACATTACCACCACCATGCTTCACTGATGAGGTGGTATGCTTTGGATCATGAGCAGTTCCTTTCCGTCTCCATACTCTTCTCTTCCCATCACTCTGGTACAAGTTGATCTTAGTCTCATCTGTCCATAGGATGTTCCAGAACTGTGAAGGCTTTTTTAGGTGTTGTTTGGAAAACTCTAATCTTGCCTTCCTGTTTTTGAGGCTCACCAATGGTTTACATCTTGTGGTGAACCCTCTGTATTTACTCTGGTGAAGTCTTCTCTTGATTGTTGACTTTGACACACATACACCTACCTCCTGGAGAGTGTTCTTGATCTGGCCAACTCTTGTGAAGGGTGTTTTCTTCACCAGGGAAATAATTCTTTGTTCATCCACCACAGTTGTTTTCCGTGGTCTTCCGGGTCTTTTGGTGTTGCTGAGCTCACCGGTGCATTCTTTCTTTTTAAGTATGTTCCAAACAGTTGATTTGGCCACACCTAATGTTTTTGCTATCTCTCTGATGGGTTTGTTTTTTTTTTTTTCAGCCTAATGATAGCTTGCTTCACTGATAGGGACAGCTCTTTGGATCTCATATTGAGAGTTAACAGCAACAAATGCAAATAGCACACTTGAAATGAACACTGGAGCTTGTATCTGCTCTTTGTAAATGGGATAATGAGGGAATAACACACACCTGGCCATGGAACAGCTGAGCAGCCAATTGTCCCATTACTTTTGGTCCCTTAAAAAGTGGGAGGCACATATACAAACTGTTGTAATTCCTACACCGTTCACCTGATTTGGATGTAAATACCCTCAAATTAAAGCTGAAAGTCCGCAGTTAATGCACATCTTGTTCGTTTCATTTCAAATCCATTGTGGTGGTGTATAGAGCCAAAAAGTTTAGAATTGTGTCGATGTCCCATTAATTATGGACCTGACTGTATAAGCTATTTTCCTCAGATTTTTTATGCTACGGCACTGCCCTGTTTTTCAAGTAGTCCGTAAAGTCTAATTAGCATAGGGTTTTGGTGTAAAAGTCTAACAAAGTAACTTGTAATACTTGTAATCGTCAAATAATTTGCCTTTATTTTGGCTGCAGCGTGCCACAGTCACTTGTAGCGGTTCTCTCACAATTTTTCCTGGATTGGTGATTATCATAGCTAGGGAGATTTACTTTGCTCCTAAACATGGTGTAATCTGTGACCTAGGGGATGAGCATGGATGCTTTGATTATAAAGATAGTTACTTACTACAAATATGAAGACTGAAATATTACAGTGTCCCCTTAAGGCCAGCTATGTTAAAGAGATACAAAGTCACAAAATTCTATATGCTGTAGCAACTCACATTTTTAAGCAAAACAACGTTTTAAAGGATACATTTAAACATTTCATACGGAGCATATTCAGTTTAGTATTGGAAATAATAATGAATACATTGATGGTTGTTTATCACTTTAGTATTGATTGCAGGAGATTTTGAGCATGACATTTTATGATCACTTCATGCTGCCACATTGATTTAAACATTGTCGATAAATTATCCATTCATTTTAGCCTAGGGAGTGTTATATTTTTACAAATTTTAAAGAATAAGCATTCATATTTGGAAAGATACTTATTGGAGTAAAAAATGAATTAATCATCTCTCATTCTTTATTATAATGCACCTTTAGGAGACAACAACTAGAAAATTCTAGTGTAACTTTGCAAATTCACATTAACCTGCTCATACACATTTGAACGATGTCTGTGCACACTTGGATCCGACCGCAAACACTCCAGAGATGGCCTGGGCTTCCTGGCTCTCACCTGTGCCCTCCCTCTTTAGTAAAGAAAACTTTTAGTAACAATTACAGCACTTAACTTCAACTATATGGGTCACTAATTAGACTATTGTGACCTACAAAGTCAGTGTATTTGGCCTATCAACACTTCTTCTGGACATACACAACAAAACCTTTTACTGTTTTATATTTTTGGTACGAAGAGGCCTAGGGGGAATCAAACAATGAGACGCCATTTAAAGCACCCCCACCAAAACTCTAATGAACTACACACACACAAACACACACACACACACATATATATATATATATATATATATATATATATATATATATATATATATATATATAGAGAGAGAGAGAGAGAGAGAGAGAGAGAGAGAGAGATTTATAGATTTATAGATTTATATTTATACTCAAATCAAGGAATCAACCTTGATAATGTAAAAAAAACAATTTTTGGAAAAAAGGAAATAAACATTTCACTTTATTAACTCTTATATGCTCTAATGATATATATCAAAGACATTTTTTACTTAACTAAATAGGTGGAAATGAGTGGGTAGTTCAGAGTATATTTGGAAATGAGAGCAGAGATATAGGGGGTATGGACTATGGAGGAAATCTCGCACTGCAGCATATTTCTTCCATTACAAGTTTATTCTGTGCTCCTACTGCTCTGGCCCCTATCTTGTCAAACAACACTACTTTTCATTGTTAATATAAACTTACTCATATTCAATTGGCTACATTTTGCTACTTGCATTCCAACAATTAAACAAGCCTGAAATTGCCTTCAAACCTGTAAATGGTAAATGTACGAAAAAATTCTATGAGTACTAGATATGACTCACCAGTGAATTAAACACCTGTTCGTAACACTGCAGCAGCAAATACTCACAATACACAATACTGTACTTACAAATACTGAGAATGCAATGAAAGGCATTAGAATTAATTCCTGGTTATATCGATCCAGGGAATCAAGCAGTTAATACATATCAGGGAACCCGCATGGACTAGAACAGTTGCTTTATTGATTTTTATTGATTTCTACATTTCTGGATTGTGAGTCCGATTGCAAATCAGACTTCTAAACACTAATTGATTGTAGTTTAAACTCTATATTTTACTGACATCATGGCATCATGATGTCATGATGTTTACTGACTTCATCTCACTTACTATTGGCTCTGTCTAAAATATAACTTACGGGTCAATTGAATACATCTATATATGTAAAAAATGTGTAACCAGCAGCCAACATGGAATTACAGGCTTGGAATTGAAAAAGGGCCAAAGTCTCTAGTCTTCTATAAACTTCTCACCTTATGACTTGCCTACTTGATCCTATTCCATCACATCTAATACCTTCCCCCTCTACCACACATCTATTCAACCTCTCCCTAAAAACTGTCAAGTTCCCATCATTTTACATGTCTTAATTACACTGTTGAATACTAATTGCCTCACCTCAATTTTAATTTCGTTATTCCTAAATTCTGGTCGGATTAGGGTTCCCTGAGATCTACTGCCTTGCACTAATTAAACACACTGCGCCATAAAACAGTACACATACCATGCCAAGAAATTATATTTATTATTGGAACTAATAAAATATGAAAAAAGCGCAGAATGGTGAATTTAAAAGCAAAGGGATAGGAGAAAAAAGGGTGAAATAATAATCTAAATCACTGTGGGCGTTATCAGTTAACGTGGAATCACCCTTGTCCAATCTGAGGGACTGCAAAACACTCCACCAATACTGGGGTGCCTCTTTTTACAATCCCTCATAAATAGCAGATACTGCTTAATCACAGAAAAGTATTGTAGTAAATATTACACAATAAACTTTAAAATGCAACTACTGAGTTAAAAACAAAGTGAGCCAGGAGTATAATGGCAGAAAATAGACAATATATATTTGCCAATGGATAAGCAAAAAGCACAACAGTGGTGCTTATAGTTAACATAGATGGCCTAAATATAAATGCACTAAAAAAATATATGTGCTTAGTAACAGAGGACATCTGCTAGTCCAATCAAATGATCATGAAAGCAGGTACTTGCCTTTCAATTAGAGCATACTATAGTTCCATTGGATCCGTTGTATAAGTATATCATATTGCCAAATGTCTCCTGCAGGGTCCGACGGTTCTGTTTCGCCCATACACTGGGCTTCCTCATGGGGAAGCCAGTGTAAAATTAGGTGTTAAACGCCAGGGACTTTCATATAGTCAAACATTTATTGTGCACATACCATGCCACAAATACTGTTACCAAATAATGCAAATAAAGCAATAACATGTATCTAAATAGCATAACTGAATTATTAATCACTGACAACAAAAATAAAGAATATTGCTACAAATGTTCAATGTTAAAATATGCAGAGAGCAGCAACAACGATAAGCATATAAATCAGTGCACAGCTACTGATCTAAGAAGAGACTGAAAAGACAAACCCTAAGGGAAAAGCTATGGAGAGATCTTAATAAACTAAGCAGAAAAAAATAAACTTTTTGGTTCTTTATACCTTTTGATCTGTGATACATACAACTGTCATTACTTGGACTGTATATTTTTGTATTTCTACATTCTTACACGTAGTGGCGGAGCTAGTGAATGGAGGACCCCGGTGCAAAAAAAAATCTTTCCCCCCCCCCCCCGAAGGGCTCCAGGGCCCCCTCCAGTGCCATGTATATATACAGTATATATATATATATATATATATATATATATATATATATATATATATACTTAAGCTTAAGTTTTCTTGTAAAAGAATATCCCCAGCAACATCATTCAGCCCCCCATAGCACCATTACCCCCCCCCCCCCCCAGCAGGCCCCTTTAGCTCCACAATCCCCCAGTAGCAAAATTCACACCTCCAGCAGCCCCATTCACCCTCTAGCAGCCCTATTGAGCCCTCAACACAACCAGCAACCCCACAAACCCCCAGCAACACCATTCTCCCCCAGCAGCCCCATTCAGACCCCACAACCCCCCAGCAACACCATTCACCCCCATTCAGGCGCACAACACCCACAGCAACACCATTCACTCCCCAGCAGCCCCATTCATCTCTACAACCCCCAGCATCACCATTCCCATCTCCAACAGTCCCATTCAGCCCCACAACCACCCAGCAGCCCCATTTACCCCCTCCCAACAGCCCCATAACCCCCAGCAGCACGATTCACTCCCCAGCATCACCATTCACCCCCCAGCAGCCCCATTCAGTTCCAACCCCCCAGTAGCACTATTCACAACCTCAACAGCCCCATTCAGCCCACAACCCCCAGCTGTGCCATAACCCCCAGCAACACCACTCACCCCCAGCAGCCCCCACAAAGAGCAAACGTACTGTTGTGTCCTGAAAAGATGCTCACACACATAAGAAGCAATGTACATACGTACAATAAGCTTGATAAACTTGTATATTGTTAGAAAGCTAAAGCTGCTAATTATTATGTTACTAATTATAAACCAAGGGAATGTGAACCATGCACTGCATGCTCTGTTTAGTAAATAAAATGCTATAGCATTATGCACCCAATAAGATTGAAAACTCGCAAACTTAAAGTCTAGAGGGTATGGGTAAGGCATAGAAAGGTGAGGTACAATATATTGTGCATATTAAGGCTGAAGGTGAAAAAATCCTTATCAGTCCACACTGTAAGAGATAATTAAGCTCATGCCATAAATTCACAATCTTTAAATTAGAAAACAAGTGAAAGGCTTGGGGAATTATTTGATCCTCCTCTTGCCTTTAATTTTACATTATACATCATCCCAGCCTGCATGGATTTGCATGCACAGTACTGGATGACTGATAACGGCCATTGCATCCTTTCTAACCCATTTGACCCTGGGATAGCTGACCCCTGTTCTCTATATGTGTTGTTAATTGTGTTTTGAATTGACACAGATAAGGTCACATTTATTAAAGAAATACATACAAATGTAAATATTTGCAATTGCTGAAATGTAAAACTCTAAGTGGAAGTGCAAGTACTCCCCACTGCTAATATTAATTAATTACCGTTGATAATGTAATTAACACAGAGGACGGATTTTTATACATAAAATAACTTTCATTGGACCTTGCACGTTTCATCAGCGCGACCTGTGTGCGCACGCTGCAATTGCGTGCCCGACCATGTTATGGTCCCCCCTCCCCCCCAGGTCCCCCATTCTAATTTCCTCCCCCCCCCCAGGTCCCCCCATTATGATCTCCTAGCAGTGTTAGTTGCAATACATGAAGATACGCGCGTGTGCATAAGGGGGTTGGCCACACACACATGGGTGGCGCTGATGAAACACGCAAGGTCCCTTTCATTCTATATCTGTTTTCAGGAATGTCCACTTAGAATTTTAATTATAGCCAATTGCAATTATGTTTATTTTTATGTATGCTTTTTATTTCTGCAATAAATAAAATAGAGCTTTTTTGTGTCACTTCATACACTTCAAATCATACATGTTTCATGCAAAGAAAACTTTTGTATTTGTAAAGAAAGCTGTTTTAAAAAGCAATATAAATGTGTCCATATTGGCATACAGTCTTTGTGTACCGTGAGCTGCAGGATGCATACATATTTTATTAGAATTATTAACAACAATTGCAACAGACAGGTACAAAGACGTTTTCTCACTGAGCTTCTGCACTCTAGACAATCTAATTATTTTGGTGCCACAGGCAGCTGAAGATAAAGACTTATTGTAGTCAAGGTCACAAGATGCTGACACAGGAATCACAACAGGCTTTTCCCTCAGAGGTAGAGATGCGGTGGAGATTGCTAACTGGGTTAAAGGTGCACTGCAGTTAAAGGCATATTTAAATTTCCTGGATTATGAATGCATATGATAGAGGAGAATAAGCAGGGAATGAAAAAAATAAACATGCTTAAACTTACCCTAAAGGTTGCTAAATCTCTTAAATTTGCAAGCAGTTGCTTTTGAGAGTTAACGCCACTGTAAATCCCTGCTAAAATTAGCATAAAGTTCACAATTCGTTTTGGATAATCACAGCAGCTAATACATTGTTTAAATCTGTATAGTCAGTTTGTGATGCAAGGCATCATGGAATGTGTAGTACCCTGCACAAGGAATCAAGGAGGAGCTCAGACATTGCTATGCAGATCTCTGCATTATGCTGCTGTTGGCTTGAAGATTAGTAAAGGGTTAAACAATTGTACCCAAATGCAGTGTTTTTATCATAGATCCCTCCAGGGTTCTGCAAATGTATTTTTTTTTCTAATTAAAAACAACAGTATGACTTTTTTCTAGCTTTATTATTCTCTTAGTCAGGCTCAATGTTTTCAAACATATTTTTTTTTTGCACAATGGTCCTTTAAAAGTGTCAAATTGCTAAAATAATTACACTGTCATAACAAATTAACAAATCTGGTGAGAAACTCTAATTATTAACTGCTCGATTGACCAATTCTCAAAGTTAAACACACATAAAACACTCTGAAAATTGGCACAGATTCTATTAGCTACCCTCAATCTGATTACCACAATGACTACGGACCAGGCAAAGCCGCAAAACTGTCCTTAGAACTCCATTGGTTTTAGCACAGCTCAAAAATTATGAGCTCTAAATAATTAAAGTTACACAAAATTAATATTCTATTAGAACCGGAGCTCTAGATCGCAAATAAAGTCTAACCTGCAACTGAAAAAAGTATCACATTTCTGTCAAAAATATTACTAGTACTCAAGAGGACTCGCAAGGCCTTTTTCAATCCATCATTATAGCTGTAACAGCTATTAAACACGCAATACTGTATTTTAGAAATTGGTAAAACATAGAAATACATTAGGATATCTTGCAGAATATGCTCAAACAAACTACAAATATGCAATAAAAAATATTTTTTTAAGTTTTTTGGGTGTGTGAAATGGATTCTGGGACTTATGGTTAATACATATCATGAAACATCATGGACTAGAACAGTTGCTTTAATTAATTTTATAGATTTCTACTTTGCTGGATTGTGAGTCCAAAATTTATTTATCAACACTAATTAATTTGTAGTCTCTCAGTGAAGTTTAAATATATTCTCCATGTTTTACTGATGTCATGATGACGGTCTCATTTATTATTGGCTGTGTCTAAGAAGTAATTTATGGGTTTGCTTAAATATTGTCAGATCATATGATCACGTCCCCTGAAATCCTACTTAAAAAGCCAGGGTTTACGAGGTCAGCCTTGCGGTAGGAATTTGCGAGCTGGAGTCAATAGAATACATTTAAACATTTCTTTAAAAAACAAACAACCGCAGAGTTCTAGGCATTTGCGAGCAGCTGATAGAATATGGCCCTAAATAAGCTACTCTGTTTCTAAATTGTAAAGAGTTAAAGTGTAATACAAATTTCTTTCACTACATGTATGTGTTAAAAATTATGATCATTAATGTTAAAAGTCGGGATTGAAGGGGACTCTAAATACAAGTTTCTCTTATAAGGAGTTCGCTTGTGAAAATGTTATAACTCTTGTCACACACATATATATATATATTTATGTATGTATATTTATATATATATATATATATATATATAAAAATAGTACATATGTGTTCATATTTGAATGTCTAAAACAAGTTAAAAAACCTGCTTCCAGCTCAGAATTCCAAGAAAAACAGTTATTACACTGCATTCTGGGAAGCTGAGCTGGGACATGCAAATGTGCCCACAAATGCCTCGCTCTTCAATCCATAGCCATTATCAAATATGGCTTCATTTAAGCTTTGGCATGCTGTATTACACAGCTTTAATGCAAAGGCAAGATTGATTAAACACAAGCTGAGAATCCTGTCCATGTACAGCTGTTTCAAGCTTACTGGCTATCATCAACATGGCGCAGGATCTCAGCTTGTGTTGTGGACTCTTATGTGTAGGTAGTTCACCACAACAATCATTTTTTAATATGGTGGGCAAAAGAGCGATAGAAGCCCTCCACCGTACAGTAGTACAGTAAATAAATAGTACATCTGTGTTCACATTTGAATGTCTAAAACAAGTTCAAAAACCTGCTCGGAATTCCGATAAAAACAGTTATACATATATACATACATAATAAATACCTAATTTTTCTCCTGAATACTTCTCCTTATCTATACCTTTATTACCCATTAAATCCTTTCCTACAGTGATTTTAACAGTCTGTTTTGGGTAACATAAAACAGTTTAAAACACTGAGAGGTCCTTTTAAGGACCCACATGCCACATATGAAGTCCTTCAAGTGAAATAGGTTGTCGGTCACTGCGACCATTGGGTAAGCTCAGAATCTGAGAATGCTTAATCTAATTGTTTTCTGCATAAAACTGTTCTAGAAAATACTATTTTTGGCTAGCTTCACAAATTAAAGGGCCAGTTTAAGTGATTTTCATGTGAAATCTATTTTTTAGTTCACTATTAATTAACATAAAAAATTACATGTGCAAACAAAAGCAAATCTTTACCTAAAATATGCAATTTAAAAATCAGTTTACCTTATTAATGGATGCTGCTGTTCCCCACCCCACCTCTGACATTGTGCATGGCACTACGGAAAACAAAAGATACATTTCATCTAATAAAACATTAATTAGGCAGAGCTTAACCTATTTTTAGTTCACCATTAATTAACATGAAAAGTGCTTACACAAGAACAGTCCACAACAGATTTGTATAAATTAAATATTGTAGAAAAAAGGAACATCCTACTAGTAAAATCTCAGAAGAATTATTAAATGTTTTTGAATAAATTTATAGGGATCTTATGATGAAAACAGATTTTAATTTATTGACATCAAAATAAAAGCAATTAGATGGAAATAAGACTAATAAACATTTGGAGCCTCATTCTGTTGAGCTTTCGCATGTTACTGTAGTCCGTAAGTGAGGTCGCAAGTTAATTTGCTATTCAATTGGCGTCTTTTTGTGGGCTCCAAATGGGTTACGAGTTAAGGCCTTGAAAAAATTGAGATATTTAAACCCCTATCTTACAGCCCCCCGAAGCCTTTGATCTTTCAAGGCCTCAAGACTTCTGATTGCTAAAATTGTAAAATCGATATTCAATTGCAAAAATCAGTCAACACCACACCCGCACTCAAGCCCGCAAATGCCAAATGGCGTCCCAAAGCTTCCAATTTATAAATAAGACCCGCAAAGAGTTTACAGACTAGTTTGTAACACTGCAAATGACAATATAAAGACACCAATGCACTTTAAAATATGGGGAAAGCAATGGAAGGCATTACAATTACATGCACAACTCCCAAATATAGCAAAACATTTAATTTAATTTTTCCCATAGATTTTAATGGTCAAGCATATGCCAATATGAAAAGCCATGCAGCAACATGCTGAAAGCTATTACAGACACACTACCTCATTAAATTGCAACACAAATACATGCAAATTGCTGACATATTAACCCTTTCTCATTCACAGAGGCTCTAATGTGGACCCTAAAAATACAAAGATCATCTTATATACATTTCACTCATCACATCTACATTTGGAAACACAAATAGTAGTCACATGGTATATATCAAGTACCCGGGAACATTTCACATATGGTTGTTCAGTCCCTCAGTTGTGTCCCACTCTCTTTGACCCTATGGACTGCAGTACACTTACTAATCTCTGTCTGTGCGTATACACAAGGTTTGCTTGCCAAAGATACTGGAGTGGGTTGCCAGTTCTTTCTCTAGTGGACTGTGATTTGTCTGACCTCTCTGCTATGACCTGCCCACTTACAGTGGCTCTACATGGTATAGCTCACAGCTTCATTAAGGTACACAAGCCCCTTCACCACCACCTCTTAGCAATCGTGAAGGGGACCAGGGGAACATACACCACACTAATCTACTCTAACCCATCAGGAAGGGCCGCAAAAACACATGGAGGCTGTGCAGAGGCACGTGGATCAACAGCCAATTCACCTCCATCAGGGATAATCGCCGCTAGGCCCATCTTGGAAAGTCCCATGCCATTGCTGATGGCCATGTGCCAAGATTTATACTTATTCCCATTTGGTGACCTCCCATTAAGTTTTGCTATCAATCAATTCACATTATCACCTGTCATATTCTTATCAGGCCTTCAGGGGATTGTTGATACTTCACAGTATCACAAATTGGACTTTGTATAATGTTTCCATTTGTCTGCAACCCTTAAATAACATACCTGTATATTCTGTGTTAAGAGAAGAGAGAAAAGGGGAAGGGGAAAAAGAAAGAAGATAGGAAAGGGAAAAAAAAAAAAGGACAAGGTTCTTGCCAAAAAGGGAAAACTCACAGGGGGTGTAGTTAAAACGTCATCAGTGTTGGGTAACTGAAGCGGGACAAATAAGCAAAAATGATAAGGAAGGATGTGTCAGTGGTAAGAAGTAAAAACAAGGGCAGAGATACCAAATTGCAGGGTGCTATCTTAAAAAGCCCACTAACAACTAGAGAAACAGTGAAAAGGAAAAAAGTAAATTTATCTAGCTCTCAATCGAATATATCCCAAACAGACACAGAAAACAGTGAACACGTTAATATATCAGAGATAGTAGACCTCCCCGATAGATTGAACACAGGTCAACCAGAAGCATTAACTGTAGAGGCAATGGAAAGGTTGTTCTATAATTTTGAAAATAGAATCAGGAAAGATATACTATTAGAGCTTACAGAGAATACAAAAGCAGTGAATGCGTTACTAGAGAGAATTGGCCAGCTGGAAGGCAAACAAGAAAAGCTTGTGGAGGATCATCAGAGATTAGAGACCAAAGTTGGGAGGCTTGAGGATGAAGTTGTAAGTCTCAAGAACAAATTATGTAGAATTGAAGATTTCTCTAGACGGAATAATTTAAGGCTGAGGGGGATTTCAGGGAAAGTCCCGGACAATGAGTTAGGCGAGTACGTGAATGAGTTTTTTAAATCTATCACAGGGAATGATAACACTCTGGAAAGTACGTTTGAGAAGATACACAGGCTCCCACTACCTAGGAGACTGATAGGGCGAAGAGAGCAGGATGTAATAGTAAAATTACAAAATTACTCCTTCAAAGAACGGATAATTAAATGTAGTAGAGAAAAAAGACAGTTTGAGAGTCCTTATGAAAAGGTAGAAATTTACCAAGACTATTCAAGCGAAACTTTAGCTAAAAGAAGAGAATTAAGTTCTATCACTAAAGTGCTCAGAAGAGAAAAGGAATTATATAAGTGGGGGTTCCCTGTTAAACTAATTATAACTAAAGGTAACCAAACTGAGGTGATCAAGTCCGTCGCAGAAGGTGTTCATTGCTTGGAAAAGTGGGGTTTCGAAATAGAAAAAGAAGACACGAGAAGGGATGGGAAAGGCCCCAACTTCGATGGAGGCGGTAAAAGAGGAAAGTGAAAGTGAAGTACGTAGGTTAATAAAGAGAAAAAAAAAAAATGGAAAAGAAAATGTATAAAATATACTACTTATCCGAGACAATTTTGGGAAATGTTTCAATATTTTATTGTAGAGTCAATTAAAAGTTTTGGACTTGAAGGAAACACTTAATGTATATTTGAGTACTTCTAGGAGTAGGGTGAGGGGGCAATGGGCGCACTCCCAAGGTTCTGCCGGGGTCTTTTTTTTTTTCTCTCTCTTTTTTGAAGTTTTTTCTCCGCCCCGGAGGACCAGACATCTTAAAAGATGGCATTAAGTTTTTCTTGCCATCGGGAGGAAACGGTATGTGTGGTGTTTGTATGCTGTTGGAAAAAGGAAGGGAAGTGAAGGCAATAAAAATTGTATGATAGGGAAGGAGGGGACTCGGAGGTTATCAAGTAAGTCACTTTGATGTTAAAAGTGATATCGCAAAATGCTAGAGGCTTAAATTCACCCGGCAAACGGCACTGTGCCTTCCGTCAATTTATAAAAGAAGAATTGGATGTTATTTGTCTACAAGAAACCCACTGGGTAAAGGGGAAAGAACCTAGAATAGGATATAAACAGTTTGAGTTGGGTTTCTCGTCTAGCTTCAGGAAAAAGGCTAGAGGGGTTGCTATTTTGTTTCATGATAAGAATGTGATTGTAACGGATCATGTAGAATATGATGAAGAAGGGAGATTTATCATTTGGTTAGGACAGGTAAATGGTCAGTCATTTACAATTGCAAATTTATATTCTCCGAATGCGAATCAAATAAGCTTTTTGAGTAAGTGTTTAAAAATTATTTCCAAACTAAAAGTGGGCAAGCTTATTATATGTGGGGATCTGAATATGGTCCTGGACATAAACATCGATAGGAGCTTAAGGACGAGCGATTTGGCTCTGGAAAGATTGTCTAGAAGATTTAATGAGATATTGTTGAAATACAAACTATATGACTCTTGGAGGCTATACTTATTATTCTCAGAGACATAGTATATACACAAGGATTGATTTCATACTGGTTGACATAGAGACATGGAGAGAAGTGGATGATGTGGAGGTAGGGGTTATATCATGGTCAGACCACGCCCTGGTAAAAATAGTACTGCAAGGTCGGGGGACTAGCAATGGAAAAAAAAGAGAAAATATTAACTCAGAAGTATTTTATACAATAGAAGAAAAAAAAGAAATTAAGGAAGTAATTGAAGAGTTCTTTAGAGTTAACAGTGGCTCTATAACCTCAGATTTAAGTATTTGGAATGCGCACAAAGCGTATATGAGGGGTATTCTGAAAACAAGAATGATTAAGAAGAGGAGGGCCAGGGGGAAATCGCTGCATGATTTATATTTAGAACTCTACAAGTTATCATATGCCAACAAAAAAAGCCAGGATAACATGTTGACGAAACAGATCTATAAGATACAAGCACAGATAAATATGATCTTACAAAGTCAAATAGATAAGAAGTTAAAAATAAAAAATTATCATCTAGGTAATAAAGCAAATAAATCACTAGTGGATCTTATTGGGAAAAAGCGAAGCAACAAAAGGATAGTGAAATTCCTCGATGCCAAAGGAATTATGAAAAAGGATCCTATTGAAATAGGTAGAATTGCGGCGGAGTATTATAGCGCCTTGTATAATCTGGAAAAGAAACCAGGGTTGGTTAAACCTGATAAAGGGCAAATACAGGATTTGTTTAAAAAGTTGAATCTAAAAAAAATTTCCGAGGAGCAAAAGGAACTACTAAATGGGAAGATTTTAGTGGAGGAAATCGAGAATTGTGTGTCCGGTTTAAATGTCCAAAAATCCCCAGGACCAGATGGGTTCCCGATACTGTATTATAAACAATTCTTACCAGAATTGGGGGCTCATATGGTAAAAGCATTTAACAAAATTAAAGACGTAGGATGGGCTCCTAAGGAGACATTAGAAGCAGCAATAATTATGATACCGAAGGAGGGAAAAGATCTGGCAAATTGTGCTAACTACAGGCCCATCTCTTTACTCAACATCGATATCAAAATATATTCAAAGATACTAGCACAAAGATTAAATCCTCTTTTAGACCAGTTAATTGAGTCAGATCAAACAGGTTTTGTTAAAGGCCGACAAGGGACAGATAATCTGCGAAAGCTTATCGATATATTGGCACATGCTAAAGATAATAAAATTCCGTTGGTGGCAGTAGGGTTAGATGCGGAAAAAGCCTTTGATAGGCTCAACTGGGAGTTTATGAAGTGTACTTTAGAAGAAATTGGATTGGGCAAATTCGGGTCAAGTGCGATTATGGCGCTATACTCTAACCCTTCAGCCTTCATAAAAGGTACAGACTTTCAGTCGGAATCGTTTGAGATTAGCAGTGGGACGAGACAAGGATGCCCGCTATCACCAATGATCTTTAATTTGTGTATAGAAGTGCTGGCTCAAATGATAAGGAAGAATGATAGGATAATAGGAATTATATGTGGAGCTATAGAATCGAAGATCACTCTATTCGCAGACGATGCAGTTGTAGTCTTATCAGAGCCACTAGAATCATTGGTGTATCTCATGAAGGAATTAAAAACCTTTGGTTGCTTATCATATTATAAAATTAATTCTTCCAAATCAGAGGTTATCTGGCTAAATGTGAACTTAGAAACTAAAACCTTGTTACGAGAGAAATTCCCATTTAGATGGGAGCAGAATAAAATAGAACATTTGGGAATAGAGTTGACTCCGTGTGTTGCTTCCATGTTAAAGAACAACTTGGAAATAACTTTTGTTTCAGTGGGCAAACTACTCAAGTCATGGGAGAGGCTAAACCTAACCTGGTCAGGCAGAATCGTATGTGTTAAGATGTTCATTTTACCAAAACTTACTTATGTTTTAAGAGCAATCCCTCTATTTATATCCAGAGGAAGTATTACTAAATTTCAGAAAGTGGTAGATCATTTTATATATAAAGGAAATAGGGTTAGAGTCAGTAAAGACCAAGTAAATAAAAAGTATATAGAAGGTGGATTAGGGGCAATCAACCTCTGGAAGTATGCAGAGGCTATAAAATTGTACCACTTTCTGAGATGGACAGAAGGAGTGGAAGGACCCAAGTTTGTCCAGTTAGAAGAAGCATTAAGCCCCAAAATAGTTCTGCAGCAAGCTCTATGGTATAAGAAATCGTCCAACTTTAGGACTCAGATAGAGCTCAGAATAGGGAAACAATGTTGGGCTAGTTGGCTCAAAATGAACTCAAAATTGAAGTTGCTCCCTTTTCCATCTCCATTAACACCACTGGAAGTAATTTATGATATTCACCCCGAAATAGATAAGGCAGAATGGGGGAAATGGGGTGTTGACAAAATTAAAGATTTAATCAGAAATGAGGGCTTTATTAAATTTGAGGAACTGAGGAGAGTGAAAGAGGTCCCAATATCAATGTGGCTGCAATTTCTGACCCTTAAGAAGATATTAACAAAAGAAGGTTTTGATGTAAGATCAGTCAGGGATTTGACACCTTTCGAAAAATTCCTGTCCTTAAGAACAAGTAATAAGAGTTCAGTGTCGAAATGCTTAAAAATTTTAGACGAGTACAGAAGTTCTGGAAAATCTGTAGCCATGGAAAGCTGGGAAACTGATTTTAGAATTAAGAAAAATTTGGAGGACTGGGGAAAAGCATATCAGCTAACAAAAGATAACTTGATTTGTACAACTTACAGAGAAATCCACTTTAAAATTACACAAAAATGGTACATAGTTCCAGAGCTTCTGTCTAAAATAGATCCAAGCAAATATAGTGAGCTGTGTTGGAGAGGGTGCTCGGAAATAGGCACCCAAAGCCACATGTGGTGGAAATGTGTTAAGATCAAAGGGCTTTGGGAAAGGTGTGTCACCAAGTTGGTGGGTATGGGATGTAAGGAAGTTACCTTAAACCCAGAAGCTTTTCTATTACATATCTTTCCAAGGGAATGGTCTAGTGAAACAATTGGGATAGTGGTGCAGGTTCTCATGGCAATTAAATGGTGGATTGTACGGAGATGGAGAAGTGGGGAATTGCCTAAATAGAATGAGATTTGTAGTACTATGGAAAGGAATAAACAGTATGAAATGGAATATTTAAGTTTTGATTCCAAGTTAAGATTGTCAGTGGTTAAGAAATGGGCAAGATGGGACGAAGAACTGTTTGCCGGGCCTTTCTGTTAATAGATATTTTTTTTTGTGGTTGTATTTGTTGCCTTTAGCAAAGTTACTTTAATTATATAATAGGTTTCGGGTATTGCCTCCTTCTGTAAATAATGAGAATATTGCCAAGGGGTGGGTGGGGGGTTTGTAGGTGGGTGATTATGTATGATTTAGATGTAAGTATTGTTTTACTGTATGTATTTTATTTTGGTTGTCTGTTTCTAAAAACAATAAAAAAATTAAAATATAAAAAAAAAAAAAAAAAATTGGACTTTCCATGTATATTAACCCTTTAGTATTATTATATATTAAATATATTATGATACTAGTGAATCGCCCATCAAAAAATTATGGCAATAAAATGTGAAGCCTGGGAATGCTGTTTGGAACACAATGTGAGGCTTTTTGCTTCTCTGAGCACCTTCGGCGCTCATTGCGAGCCTCTCCCCTCGTGTACTTCAACTTCCTGCTTTGCAATGATCACCTATGGTGGTCATCGCAAGCCCCACGATGAGCGCCTACGGTGCTCATTGCAAACCCTGCGATGAGCGCCTTCAGTGCTCATTGCAAACATTTCCTGCCACCTACTGTATGGGCCGCTCGTTGCAGGGTTCGTTAAACTGGCAGTTTTGTGCTTGTGAATGCCATGCGTCTCTTTCCACCATCTCCCCCCTGTCCCTTCCCTGTGTGTTTCTCCTCTGTGTTTTATTTTCAAAGTCCCGCATGCCACTGAGTTCTCTGTTGTGTATTTTCTAAGTCTTGCGTGCCTGGCATTGGTGAGCCTTGTTTTCATCCTGTTTCAGATTTTTTGCGTTTTTCGTCCGCCTTTTTTCTCTCGCTTAGCCGATTTTCCAGGCTTCCTGTGTCTCCCCCCGTGCTGTGTGTGTTACGCACTCCACGGTTAGAGTTATGCGCTCGCATGAGGCTCGGATGTGTTACAGCGCCACTGGCTGCAATGGGTGCCTTCAGCGCTCATTGCAGCCTGTGCTGCGCGGCTGCTTAAGTGCCTTGCTTTTATGAGGCGCACAAGAGTGGCAAAAAATCGCAGTTTGACAACTATTAAATGTGATGATATCTAATGCTATTATAATTATTTTAATAATTATTGGTATGTAATTTATTAATCTATTGCATAGTAACTAGGGCTCATTAGTTTACAGATATAGGAATGTGACACAAATGGGATTTATGTGGATGTCCCAAAACCCCAACCATTGAAAACACTGTGACACGGTGAGAACGGAATAACAAAGCTTTATTTCATACACAGAGCACAAGCAGAAATGGACAAGACTGTGCATTAATATCATGGGTGTGGTGTGGGCGGATACCGGAAAAGCAACAGGTTATTCTTGTGAACAAGGGGATACCTAAAGGGGATAATGTGATAGTCTAGAATAAGCATGATGCATAGCACCTACCATGGTCACATATGGTCACTACAGCACTGCAACTGGAATCTGGTGAGAAAAAGGATCATCAGAAATCACTCAATTTAATTGGAGAAAGCAGTCATGTGCATAGCACTTACAACTTGTCTAGATCTGCTCAGTGAAACAGATGAACATAATTATGGATAATGTCATACAGATCTAATCCACAGATATGAAGGAATAATCAAAAATTGATGAGCAGAATCTGTGACACAGAAAGAGGAGGTTGAGGAACATGCCTTCATGGTCGTGAGATTGGGCTATTAAGACCTACTGAGACCAGAACAAGATATTAATCAGAGCACTATTTGAATTGACTGCAACACCTCATCTCAACGGCAATCCACATTGATTGCAGAAATATTCAACATATACATACGTGTACACACTCTGTAGCCAGCCATTAGTGTCAAAATTAATTGTGGAGTGTGAATGAGGAGGACTTAGGGCAGTGGTTTTCAATACTCTCCTCAGGAGCCATCAGACAGGTCATGATTTATGTGAAACAATAAATGAGGCAAATAGTATTCAACAGGTAGTGGAGCCTCGAATTGCTTCACATGTGTATTCAAACAGTGTTTCTCCTAAATAATCCTTGAAACAGCAGGCAATAACCTTGAAACAGCTGTATGCATTGCTCACTAACACTCTTTATCTCTCTCTAACACTCTATATCTCTCTCTCAGTCTCTTTCTATCTCTCTCTCAAAAACCCACCAATGCCTAGACCTGTGTGTTGACTTTCTCAGCTACACACAATCAAAGAATTAGCGTTTTCCCAGTCTTTAAAAACAGCTCCTGACGCGTTGACTGGCGACATCTACTTCTTTTTATTTAATTGACCTGTGACGGGATCGCAACTTATGGCCTTGATTGATTTTGGCGCGCTTCATCGGATCAGATACCCGAAGCGTTACAGGTGAAAACTGGCTTTACGGGCTTGAGGCTTCAGCCCGTAACTCGCGCCCTTGCTCAATTGAATAGCATCACAATCAGAGACGAATGGGAGCTCGCAACACACCCGCAGACATATGGCCTACAATGATCTATAACTGAGATTTTTACTAGATAAAACAGTAGTGTGACAGGAGCTCCCTCTGGTGACTTCTTTCTAAACTGTACATATCTATATATAGATAGACAGATAGACAGATAGACAGACAGACAAACAGACACATAGACAGATAGACAGATAGACAGATAGATAGATAGATAGATAGATAGATAGATAGATAGATAGATAGATAGATAGGGAGATATGGAGATAGATAGATAGTAACTAGGTCCTGTACAATTTAAAGCACAATATATATGCAGTATATACCTACTTATCAAGTCCACAACACAGGCTGAGATCCCGCTCCATTGCCAGTAAGCTTGAAACAGCTGTACATGGATAGAATACTCAGCTTGTGTTTAATCCAACCTTGGCTTTGCATAAAAGCTGTTTAATACAGCATGCATAAGCTTAAAGGAAGCCATGTTTGATAATGGCTATGGATTGAAGAGCGAGGCATTTGTGGGCACATTTGCATGTCCCAGCTCAGCTTCCCAGAATGCAGTGTAATAACAGTTTTTCTCTGAATTCTGAGCTGGAAGCAGGTTTTTTAACTTATTTTAGACGTTCAAATGTGAACACAGACTATTTACTATGTACTATTTATTTACTATATATATATATATAGATATATACAAGCAATATCTAAGTTAATTTAGACATTCTTGCATAAAATAAAACTTTGTGAACTTGCTCCAAATCCAGTTTTATAATTTACATAAAATAATTACTAAAGATCAGTTACAATACATCAGGTAAAGATGGCTATGGCCTCTGGTTCTGAAGAATTTCGGTGTTGGTATACCTCTTCTCCATTGCCCTCCAGGGGTAGGCAGGTTTGGTGCTGGAGCGACACACTGGCCTGAATTTGAGATTTTCCTGTCTGCGCACAGGTGAGTCTATCAGGATTCCTGAAGAAGCAATATTCTCATCTGTACAAAGCAGGAATATCCTCAAATCATGGACTGTGTGTGCCTCTTCAGGACTAAACTTGCCTATCCCAGATCTAGACCCAACTCATTATGATAAATTACCCCTGTAGATGTGCAAATATACAACAGCTTTTTCCATATCTATCGGGTTCAGGTTAATACAAATTATCCTGATTGCCATGTGGGGCAATATAAAGGCTTTGGGGCTATAGGGGGACTTCTCAAAGATGTTTGTTAGAGAAGAGATTGGATAATCTTTGAGAACCATCACATTCACATAAACAACTATTTATTTTGCCAGTCGCTTATGAAAACATATTACTGTTAAACCTACTGTACTTTCTTTCCTCCTAATACCCTATTACAAAAAACATTATAGCCATATTATGATTTATGCCAGTAATGGGACAACTACACTATGATTTCTGTCAAAGTCCATGATTTCTGAATCTCTGTTTGTGTATCGAGGTTCTCTCTTCATTATGAATGATCCCCTGTGCTTAATCAGAAACATATTGAAACCATGGCCTTTTGGAGGCTCTGATAGGACCAAGTTGTCCACTTCTGATTTAGGGAATTTTGTGACATGCACATATATGTTTGCCCTTAAATGATTATTTTTCAGAGTGCTTTTTAATGACTCCTACTCCACTTAGCAGACATTTGAGCATTCTAAATAACCCCCTAAATCAGGGGTGGGCAAGTTTGGTCCTGGAGGGCCATAGACAGGCCTGGATTTGTATACAAATATTTACTGCGTGGCTCCATTTTGGTGTTTTCACTGTTACTTTCCTAGGCGGGTGTGCCCTTCTGTTTAGTCCTGCTGAGAGCACTGGCAGCTGTCTCTGCCATTACCCATTGTACAAACAGGCACTTCCAGTGTATTTTCATCTCAGGAAGATGAGCTGCTGAATCCCAAATAGTAGGTTCCACTGCAGCATAATTGTATATAAAACAGTGCTATATATATATTTTTTTAAATCTAAACACATGTGGCATATTTTAAATGTAGTTCTTTAAATTGTTAATTTAAAAAATATATATATGACCACAGTGACCCTTGAATTGTTGTCAAGAAGCCCTCACAAGTACTGAACAAAGGAAGTCAGGGATTCTTCCCCAACCATAGTGGAGGGATGGTAGAGGAAGAGAGGAAACTAGGAAGTCCAGAGCATTGGTTTGATAAATGGATAAGACTGACATTGACACCAAACCCTCACTGGCCCAGAAGCAGACCCCTTGCATCATTCAATGTCACCACAGCTCTTCAGAAATGTACACGTCCCTATCACACACAACTTGCACCAGTGTATCATGGATTAATCCAAGGTCATGCAGAGGCATTCAAATATATTTTGTTCTAATTAAAAACTAGCTGCATCACATGACATTTTTCTTGCTTATTTATGCTTTTAGTCAAACTTACAGTTTCCAAAAATGTTTTTGTTCTTTTATTGTGCAGTGGTCCTTTTATCTGCAAACACTATCACTACAAAAAGTATAATCTATACATTTTACAGAATACTTACAAGTTTTTCACTGCCCACAAGGCAATAAATATTTGCAGATAAAGCTATCTTTGTGTCTTATAGTGCACATTCATTATATGAATATTAAATGCATAGATTTTGCTAACTTGCAAATATATTAATAACATTCATAATACATATCTGACACATGAATATTAAATACACTACTTGAAAGTGATTTTCATATAAGACCCAAGAGGCAGGATAAATTGAGTTGAAAGGAAGATGTCAGCTCAGTACGTAGCTCTAGAGCTCCCTACACATAGTCTTAAAGGGCCATTGATGTTACAAGTTGTGATCTTAACCATCAGACACAAGCTGAAACATGTAGATTAGGTGTTTTCCTTTTGGAAATTGTTGCTAAACTGGTGAAGTTATAGTCATTTTAGTTTGGGGTTACTGAGGGTACTGGGTTGGATGCACCAACGAAGGTAGTGGAATCTGCTGTGCAGGATTAAGGGATACGTTTTGGTATTACAAGCTGTATGAGTTCAAACTGCCTGTAATAAAACATTTCCTAGCTCAAATCTACTTTATTCTTCTCTCTGTTTTTTATTGACAGAAACAAATTCAATCAAAGTAAACTGGTATGAACTGGTTAAGAGAACTATGGGCTCTACAGTGCATTGGCAACCACAGTCATTCATACCCCCTCAAAATATTACATCCCGGGGGCGGAGCCGGAGTCTGATGGTGTCGGACGCGCCTAGGCAGAGCTCCTGCTTTGAAAGGGGCATTTTAGCCCATTAATCACCCTAAAAGCCTCGGATTCCCCCTTCGAGGAGGCTGGGGGAGCAGGTGAACATTGGGCCAGTCCCCAGCAGCAATTCGGGGGTCCAATATTGGGGCACAGAGACCCAGGCACGGAGCCAGAGGGACACCTGCAGCACAGGCGTTCATACCCGCGCCCCTGCTGAGAACCGCCGGGAGAAGAAGGCTGTGCAGAGCCTTGGCGGTTCGGCGCCTGGGGGTCCCAGTCGGGCAGAGCAGAGAGGCCTGGCCAAGGTCCTCCGTCGCCGGGAAGCTCGGCAGGAGCCTGGGGACATCGGGCGGCGGCCATCTTGCCCACTCCGGAGCAGGGAGCTCCGTCACAAGCCCAGGTAACGGGGATACCCCGAGGGAGCTACAAAGGCCACCCAGAGCCTTCCAGGGGTGGCTGGTGTTGATCGGAGGGGTGCCTGGGGGCTAAGGCCAGCTGGTGCTGCAGCACAGAGAGGTTCAGGCCGCAGGAAAAAGCCCGCGAAACGGGTGGCGGCCATTTTAAAATCTAGGCCTAGCGAAGAAGCCTCAGCCTCTTCACACCCCTACTCTTTTCTATGAACCCATAGCTACCACGGGCAGGCCACAATACTGGATCAAGAAGGGGGCCCAGGACATAACCTCCCATCTAGACCCAAACAGGAGGGGACGACCAGTGCGAGCTTCAATGCAGTGGTAGTGGAACAGCACTATTCATCCTGGAATTGAAATGTGACCAGTGACCCTGGCGCATTTGCATTGCTGAACATGTAGGCCCTGGACTGAGCTATACATAACCTCCCTGGCAAAGCTGTGGGTACGCAAATACAGTGCCCTTAGATCTAACCTATGGGCTGGATAAATGCCGGCTAATCAAACACCACATGGCACATATACAGGACTGTCTTCACAAGTCTCCCTAGCCATGTTAAACTTTTAAAGAAGAGAGGGCCCTAACTAGGCCTGCATTTTACAGCTCTGCAATATGTCATCATACTAATTTAACAAGCAGAGACAAGGAAACGGGAAACCCAGCTATAAACAAATAATTTTCATATTTCAAAAGCCGGATCAAATACAAGGCCTCAGTAATCCACAAATGAGATAAGGAGGGGAAGATGAAGGGTAAAACACGCAAGAGCATGGCTGCTAAAGGTATTCAAGAACACTTTCAATCGCTCCCTAAATCACAACCCACTCCCCAGAGCCCCGCTGCAGACCTATCTGACAATTCGGATATGGAAGGGGATCAGAGAGGCACACTACAAGACCCAGAGATGATCGACAAAATTATGACCAGATTTGAAACCTTACTGAAGACCCAACTCTCCCAAGCCGTGCAGGACTTTAAGAAAGAAATCCAAGAGCTGGGACAGAGAACTCACCAACTAGAAAGCCTCACGGATCAACTGGCCTCATCCCAAGAGCAAGACAGAAAAGACATCTCGGCAAACTCTGCCAGAATCTCCCTCCTGGAAGACAAGCTAGAGGATGCTGAAAATCGCTCTCGCAGAAACAACATTCGTTTCAGAGGGATTGACAAAAGGGTAACAAATCTAGAACCCTACATCAAAGAGGTGGCCAGATCCTTGCTGCCGGGTGAAGAAGCTGATGTGATCGAAATTGAAAGGGCACATAGGGCCCTAGGTGCATCCTTAAATCAAAGCCTACCCAAAGACACAATAGTCCGCTTCCTCCGTCAAAAAACAAGGGATAACATCCTCTCGGCCGCCAGAAATGTTCCACAAGTTGTTGGTCCAGATGGATCTCACCTGCAGGTTTTTGCTGATATTGCCCCAACCACCCTGAACAGACGCAGAGAAATGAAACCGGCTTTAAATGTTCTTATAAAAAACAAGATCCCTTATAAATGGGGATTCCCGTTTCGCTTGCTTTTCCAAGCTGGAGGTTCCACCTACTCCGCTTTCTCTCTGGAGGACTGTCAGAAACACTTGATTCACCTCAATCTTGCAACCAGGGAAGAGTTTCGTGAACAACAAGCAGCGAGGCCAAAGGACAGGCCCTCCAGGCAGTGGACGGATGTACCGATCCACAAAAAACAAAAAAAGCACAGAGACGCTGTAGACTCGCCACAATCTGAGCAGGGGACCTCCGGCAAGTCCACCCAAGGCACCCCCTCTGTACCGGTACAGGAAGGGTGAACTTTTACAAACCTTAGGACCTAGAGTCATTTTAAAATAATGCATAAAAGGTCTAACACTTGTTAGGAAACCAGGGGCTGTAATTTAAGGTTTTTACATTCTGTAAGTTGGGGTAGACAGCTCTAGTTCTAACACCAGAGAAAAGTGAACAATTCTTCAAAGAGACTATAGACCTGGATATGTTTTATTCTCATAGTCTATACGTTTCTCCAGGGACGGGCCTTCTCCAGGGCTGGTGTTCTGTAGTGTAAATGTGTTAATATTCTAGTCAAGTACTATTCAGTTGTATTCTTTTTCCTCATACTAGGGTCAGGAGGAGGAGTTTCTTCTTTTACTCCCTATCCACCCTAGGCACTTAGGTGCTATTGGTAAATTACAATGAGGATCAATGCTCTTGAAATGTTTTTTGGTTATTGCCATTGTTTTAACTGTTATGTTTTAGTATTTTCTTACTGTTTTGTTAGCTTGCTGGCGGTCTCATTCTCTTCCTTCAGGATCGTAAGACTCCCCAGAGGTACCTCCATCAGGTTAGAAGGCAACCCTCATTCAGCCATTACTTGCTCAGACGATAAGCCCACAGGGCTATGGAACTATCCACTCTCCCAGTCATTCACACCAACCCACAAAACTACCAAGATTTCTTCGGGGGATTGGGGTAAGTCAGGACAACACCTCACCTCACCACAAACATGGCGGTAAATCAGAACAATCTAGACATAGTTTTCCTGACACACAATGTCAAGGGTTTTAACTCCCCTTTTAAACGTCGCAAAGCCTTTCTCTCCTACAGGGATAGCAACCCCTCTGTCATATTCATGCAGGAGACTCACTTTATACACAATAACCATCCAAACTTCCTACATAAGAATTACCCAACAGTATTCCTAGCCAACCAAAGAACTAAAAAAGGCGGTGCGGCCATACTCCTACACAAGAACTTCCCCTTTACATTAGAAAACAAACAGATAGACCCGGCAGGCAGTTTCGTAATGTTAACTGGACTAATCCAGGGTATTAAGACAACCCTGGTCTCTATCTATGCCCCTACAACAAACCCTCATCAGACTGTCATAAAGATGCTAAAAACTCTAGACAAACCGGGATTGGGAAAAATAATAATTGGAGGGGACCTGAACTTGGTGATGGACCCAACTCGAGATAGGTCTAGGGTAGGGGGACAAGAGAGGTTTTCCAGGAAACTGCAGACAATTAAGAGCCTTCTTTTTAAGCTAAACCTGACAGATGTGTGGAGGGAAACTAACCCCAAGGCTAAGGAATACTCCTTTTTCTCCCAGGTACATAACACCTATTCCAGGATAGACTATATTCTTGCAGATCTCTCCCTCTTAGACCAGGTAAAGAAATCCGAAATTGTCCCATGCACATGGTCAGACCACGCCGCGGTAAAGCTAAACTTGGAATGGGCCTCAGGGGGGAAGCCTTCATTCTCGTGGAGGCTGAATGAAAGACTTCTAGCTAACCCAGATGTAAAGAAACAAATTTCTCAAGATCTGGATTTGTTCTTTCAAGTTAATCTCTCCCCAGAGATAAGATCAAGCATTATATGGGCCACACACAAGGCCTACATTCGGGGAACCCTTATCAAAATAGCATCCCAATACAAAAAACGAAAAAAAGCCAGAGAAATTGAACTACAAACAGAACTGACAAAGCTTGAGAAATTAAACCAATCCAAGCCGGATATCAAAAATAGACAGCTAATTGACAAGGTTAGGACAGACCTAGATGCCCTCCTTTCGGACCAAACTGAGAAAGCCCTAAGGTGGACTCAGCAAAAATTTTTCGATAAAGCTAACAAACCAGGCCCACTCCTAGCCAAAAAACTACAATCAAAAAACACGCAGAATAAAATCCAGCAAATAAGAACGCGGGAAGGTGAGCTAACAGCCAATCCAAGTAAAATTAAATCTACTTTTACCAAGTACTTTAACTCCCTTTATGAAGGCTCCACAGCTCTTATTGGTAATGAAATAAATTCATTTCTAAATTCAAAAGATCTCCCCATCGCCACAGGGGCAGAGCTGGGGATCCTTAACGCCCAATAACGCTAGACGAGGTCCGCAAAACGGTTCACAAACTTAAAATAGCGAAATCTCCGGGGCCCGACGGATTCTCCAATAATTATTACAAAGCATTTATAGATACCCTTGGCCCACATCTAGTCACACTCTTTAACAACATTCTAGCCGGAGAAAAAATACCTGCTGAACTTAACGCAGCTGAAATTATTCTATTTCCCAAGGAAGGTAGGGACCCACTGGAAATGAAAAACTACAGGCCAATTTCACTTCTAAACTGCGATATGAAAATTCTCTCCAAAATTATGGCAGACAGATTGGCATCTTTCTTGCCAAGATTAATTCACAACGATCAAGTAGGCTTCGTGGCCCACAGACAGGCAGGAGATAATATTAGGAAAGTCCTTAACCTCATACACAAAGCCAAAACCACTAAAACACCAACGTGCCTTATGGCCTTCGATATAGAGAAGGCCTTTGATTCTCTAGAATGGCCTTATCTATTCGCGACCCTTAGTAAATTTGGTATCAATGGCCAGTTCATCAACTTGCTGAAGTCTTTCTATAGCTCCCCTTCGGCCAAATTGAAGCTCCCGGGACCTGCATCTCCAAATATAAGAATAGGGCGGGGTACTAGGCAGGGATGCCCGCTATCCCCTTTGCTATTCGCATTGGCAATGGAGCCGCTGGCCGGAGAGATCAGGGCAAACTCAGGGATTTCAGGGATAGAGGTGGGACATCATCACTTCAAAATCTGCTTGTTCGCAGATGATCTTCTTTGCGTGGTGTCCAATCCGAGTAAATCAGTCCCGGTACTCATTAAAACTCTAGAAAGGTTTGGCCAAATCTCGGGACTAAAACTAAACTTAGAAAAAACTGAAACCCTAGCCATCGACGTCCCGGCAGCAGAAAAAAACAGTTTACATGACAGGTATAAATTTAACTGGGACATTAAATATATAAATTATTTGGGGATAAGGCTAACGGCGAATCTAAGTGACCTATATAATGAGAATTATTCTAAACTACTAAATACCATGATGGCCGATTTAGGTCGATGGACGAAATTCCGCCTGTCCTGGGTAGGGAGAATTAACACAATTAAAATGAACATTTTGCCCAGACTTCTTTACCTTTTTAGAACCCTCCCAATTCAGGTTAAACTTAAAGAGTTATCTAAATTCCAAAGGCACATCTTTAGGTTCATCTGGAACCAAGGCCCATCACGAATCGCAAAAAAAATCATGTATCTACACAAGTTAGATGGAGGTCTATCCTGCCCTAACTTTAAATTGTATTACAAGGCCGCCCAACTATCCTTTCTACCAATTGCACACTCAACGACACATCAGCCGGCGTGGATTTACATAGAAAACCAATCAATGAAACCGTTGACATGGGATTCTATTATGTGGTTGTCAGAAACTCCCCCAAAAATTAAAGACTTATCCAATCCCATGATAAAACATACTCTGACTTGCTGGAAATGGGCCCGCGAACACACAAATTTATTCCCAAAACCATCCTGCATGATCTCACTTCTTAATCATCCCCAGATGCCAGTTAACCTAAATCTATCCTCCCAACACTGGTGGAAGAATAAAAATCTGGATAGGCTGGGAGAGTGGATGGAAAAGGGGCGAATTATTTCATTCGAAAAAATAAGGGATAAACATGATATGCCCCTGTCTGAACACTACAATTTTTGTAGATTAAAACACCTAGCAATCTCCTTATTGGAAAAGCACACAGTCCCAGAAACGAATTGGCTGACTAAAATCTGTCAAGCGGCTCCTCTAACGAAGGGCACCCTAGGGATGCTATACAAAACATTCAATGCCAGGCCTGCCGGACTTAAGCCCAAACACATGGCCGATTGGGAAACTGACATGAATACGAGCTGGGACCTAAGTAAATGGAGGGCAGCTTGGTCTAACATCTATAGGGGCTCCCTTAACTATAGCATCCTAGAAACCGCTATCAAGGTGCTCCACAGGGTATACATAACCCCGGAGAAGCTCGCAAAATGGAAAAAATCAGAAAGCCATCTATGCTTTAGGGGGTGTCAGGCAACGGGGACATTCTCCCATATCTGGTGGTTCTGCCCCAAGGTAGTAAAGATTTGGGACTTAGTCTCAGTACTAGCCTCTGACCTATTCCTTACCCCGGTAGATAGGTCTATAGATAGCATGCTACTGGGGATCCCCATTAGTGCTCTGACTCCCTCCCAAAACAGACTGCTGCAATACATAGCATTGGCAGCTAAGAGTCATATTGCTAAAGCCTGGAATTCCAGTAACCTAAACTTCCAGATGATTAAAAAAAAGATTAATTATATTGCCATCAACGAAAGAATCACCCACCTATTAGATGACTCTTTGGATAAGTACAGGAAAATTTGGGACCCATGGACAGTACACATAGGTCTAGCATTAGGGTGCTAGAACTAGTGGCGGGTTGTAGGCTTAGCCCATTTCCTCAGTGAAGTAAACCCGGGAGTCCGGGGAGGGGGTTAATGATGGGACTAGGGGACAATCCTACTTAAAGAAAAAAAAAAAAAAAAAAAAAAAAAAAGTCCTGTATTTAGGGAGCCCATAAGTGGGAAAAGGGACCGGCCAGCAAGCTGTTCAAGTGTTAGGTTTTGTTTTTTGTTTCTAAAAGGTTAATGTTATAAATAAAATTAAAAAAGTGATAGTCGCCATGCATACTCTAGCAATACTCGGCTTGACCTATAACAGGCTAACCAGCATCTGGACTTATCTTACAGGGTGGGTCCAAAACTCACTGTACTCTGATGTATGTAAATGCTTGTTTACTGGATGTTATGGACATACGTGAAATGGATAGGCCTGCGTGCCTAGATCCTGACTGTGAAATAATTATTATATGCGGTGACAATAAAACTCAGTGTTATAAAAAAAAAAAAATATTACATCCCATGACAATAACATTGTGAAATATCACTTTTCCCACGCAAAGATAAATAACCAAAAGTGTTTATCACCCAGGGCTGCTCATAAAAAAAGCTCTGCTTGCTAGATTCGATCACCATTTCTCTCTTGCAGGAGCTGTCTCTCATCAAGTCAATTCACTTGATTGACTGACCACATCAAGCAGCTCATTGACTGACTAAGCTTTCATGCTCATTATCTATGCAACATCTTGTAAGAGGGCTTTTGGTTCATACAAGCAACAATAGAAATGCCCAGAACTAATAATTCTTTATCAATTGAGTTTGATGGTTTTAAAAATAAATGTTCACATAGATGCTTCATTCTACAAGGAGAACAGTTACTAAGCATTGTGAAACATAAATCCCACCTTATAACAGTTTAAACAAAAATGTATGTCAATATTTAAATGTACAAACCCACTATTCTTGTCGGTACTAAGTTAGTTTTTTCTAAGGTTTGGGATCCAAGGCTAGCAAATCACACATATATTTGTCGTGATTGCCAAAACTTGTTGATAACGCAATGTTAAAATTGCAGGCTCGCATAGCGAGCCCAGCAACTGCAGCCCTCGCAGGCCCTCATCACCGAGACCTGAGGGACTTAGGTAATGAGTGCCGAAGGCACTCATTGCGCTGGTAGAGATGTGCGTTGCAGGCGCTCATCCTGACGACCTGCGGGACTTAGGCAATGAGCTCCTTTGGCGCTCATTGCGCTGGTGGAGATGAGTGCTGCAGGAGCTCATCCAGACGACACGCGGGAAGGACGTAAAATTACGGTCCGTACTACTTAGTACCCAAAGCACGTAGATGGACTGCGGGGCTCGCAAAAATACAAGTTTAATGGCCGAACCGCCGGACTGGAAAGACCTGCAAAAATACACAAATATGACTCGAATTAACTTACACACTCACACATAGCACAGGGGGAGAGCCAGGGAGCCTGTGAGTGAGGTTGCAAGTTAATTGAGGCATATTTTGCCTTTTTTCACAATCAAAAATGCTGAAGCAAGAGAAATTGGCGTCTGAAAAAAATTAAACAAAGACAAAATGAGGCCGAAGGAAGTAAAATGCGTCTGAGGACGTAAAAAGAGGACGAAGGATGTAAATACGAGCCCTAAGCACTAAGACTTAACGCAAACCAGTAATACTAAATACAAGGCAGCAACATTTAACTCAAGCCAGTAACATTTAACTCAAGCCAGTAACACTTAACCCAAGGCAGTAGGCCCCAGAACTACACAGGACTATAAATTACACAGGGGAGAGGCTCGCAATGAACGCCGAAGGCGCTCATCGTGACGGTCGCAATGAGTACCGAACGGGAACATTGCAAAGCAGGAAAGGCCATGCCTTAAACAATTGAATTTTGTGTTATAAGTTACAATACTACTTATTAACAAACTGCTTAGCATGACCTTTGAGTAAATTAGTATATTATTTATTTCACATTTAAAATATGTTTTTTTATTAAGGATCTACATAAAAATAAATCTCAGATAAACAGCATGTTTGATGACCCAAAAACCATATTCCCGAGCTATCCAGATAAAAGAGTTTCAAATTCAGGGGTAGCCAATAATAAACCAATAAAAGTTCAGCACTTCAGCATAATCTTCATATAAAGTGGTAAAAGTGTAATTATTTATTCAAAATAAAATGGCATAGAAAACAGACAAAAAAAATAAACTTGGGGCTGTGACATCATATGTATATCCAACCTAATGGTATTTACTTTTATATTTATCAATGCTGTAGACAAAGGGCAGATCTGGGACAGAATAGCAACCTCTGGACTTTCACTGTATTGTATATTAATAATTCTTCTGTAGGTTCTATTTTTTTACATTAGGTAAATTATGCCTTTTCCATTAAAACATTTGTGTATTCTTTCTCCTTTGACTCTATGCAATGTCATATTGTTAACTTGTCTTCAATAATAAAAAGAATGGATAAAAAATTTAAAAAAAAATCTGTGTATAAAATGTAAGAACTTTGACTACATTTTCATGAAACGGTTTTGGACCTTGTAGAAGTTTGGATAAATTACCATAGTTGGCTATCCCAGGTCTGATATTTTTTCCTATTTTTCTGTTTATTTTATTTCTTCTAAGTGTTAATCTAAATTTTTCTTCTAAGTGTACAGCTAAACTGAAATATATACTGTATATAGTTTTACCACCAAATACCAAGAAGGAGTTCATCACCAGACAGAACACACACCAGTTAGTACATGATATCCACATTTCAGCAGCCATCACCTGTGTAATAATGCCTTCACATTAGGAGAAGTACCCTTATATTCAGATAACATCTATATTAAGTTCTATAAAACTATTTCCACTTTCAGTAGTCAGTTGATAATAGGACGGAATATAATAGCAAATTCCAGTAGAATTATCTTGCTCCTCAGCGTGAAAGAAAGGTAGCTATCGAAGATGGAAGTATCCATGATATAGGCAGAGTCTTCCTCCAATACCAAGCTATCTGCCTTTACTGTGACACCCATATAGAAGGTAGCATAGATAAAGAGTACAAAAAAATAAAGCAGGGTGTATGCTGCTGCCCATGTAGTCTCCAAAATGACCTGCACTCTGCTGTCTTACATCCAATGGCTTTTACACCTATTCTGAAATGAATGCAGAACATGAATACTCCCTTTTTTCTGGCATACTTTTCTGAGTTCATGTGTCAAATGTGTTGTATGATGTCCCACTTTCATCAACACATGTAAATTATTGTGGACACATTATAAAGTTATGCAATTAAATAAAAACACCTTTTTCATATTGGAATATATTTCTAATATAATTACCGTACATACTGTACATAACTGAAAACGTAAAAAAGAGTGATAACACATTGATAGGATCAAATCAACTACCAATCATGCAGGTAACATAGCAGCACAGACTTGTGACTGCTCATTGGAAATCATTTGAAAATGATAACAGCTATGAACATGTCCTCATTATTCCCAAAATACTTTAATTTGTGCCAAAACTCTACAACACATTGTTAGTGAAAGAAAAATAGCTGCATACACCTAAACTGTTGCAAAAATCCAGCATCCATTAAAAAAATACTGCAGTCAGAAATAATATAAAAAAACGTAATTTTTTTCTTTTGCCCCTCATTATTACATCCTCTCTGTTTGTTGTTAGCATGCACAAATAGTTATTAAGCTCTAAATGAAAATATATTATGAGCACTATTCAAACCATCTTATTTGTAGTAATTGTATCATCCTCTATATAAGGCAATTTGATAAGCTATCCAGCTGTAGGCTCCATCCTTCCCTCGTACTGTGGTGTATTTGATTTCTGTAGTGAACACATTAGTATCAGGGCTGCATAGGCTGGTTGCTCTGCACATGCTCTGTCTGATACTTTGTGGCTCTGTAATCATTCATCCATTGAGATCTCTATTTGCTTGTGGTGTTTGGAGATCTGCAGTGCCTTTATTCCAGCTCCAACAAAAGACATGATTCACTCATCAGTATGTCTCCAGCCTACTGTATACGTTCACAAATACGCTTTCTGATTAACTAAGAAGGGATGTATCTGATCTGAAAATGCATCACAACTAGACACTGCTAGCAGCCTGCTTCCATAGGGGAACATTTTATTCTCCTATACATCGGCTCAACCAAAGCTCTAAGCACATGTGTTTTTACTGTACGATATCAGATTCTGGTCCTGAAACCAGGGAGATGATATTTGCTTTGTCTTTCTGTAAATAATGAGATAGACTAAAATGGATTTCAGCAACTCGTCTGTGTTTGACCAACATAAAGGTAAGTAAACCATTCATATATCAGTTCCACCTACAATTTGTTATAACATATGCTTTTAAACGGTTAGATTTTTGTAGGTACAATGCGATTTACACTGTATATATTATATTTTATCACCATCAGACATGTGAGCCTACTACGTTACAGACTAGAGAAACTACTTTTAATAAATGAAACTGAATAACAATACAATATATCATACATTTTGAAATAAAATCCAAAACAATATCTTTGAGTATTCTACATTCTTTGATAACCATATTGGATTACTTACTAAACTATACTTCTATAGTATAGTATTGTTCATGTTATTTGTTCACTGGTATTATATTTTGTGTTTAACTGTTTTCACTGCAACCTTCAGTATTTTATTGCAAATTGTTTAAATAGTTATTATATACACTTCACATGTTATTACGACCTGCTTTGGCTATTACACCCCTATTCAGAACTATTTAGCATAGAAGTCACTCTTTTCAGTTTTTTTACGCTATCATGAATATCGGTGGGTAACCTCCTTAAAGTACTTCATTAGCATTTTCCTATAATTATCAGCATTGCTATTCTGCCGTACGTAGGCCATGCTGACCTGTGTTGTTACACTATTTAATTAACAAGGTTATATTTGCATAACAATGCAGTTTCATTGTGTTGTTGTTGCGGTGTAATGTTTGAGTTTATATGAGAGTGTGACACAATGGAGCTCCCTGTTCCTTTTTGTATGGAATATACTGTGTGTGTTCATAGTGGCTTGTATCAGAATAAACACTAGGGGAACCAATCTGACATGTCCAGGTTGTCATGGCAATCCAGATGGAGCCAAGCTGCCTTTTGCAGTGCAAGGTTTGAATGCGTTTCTTGCCACTGAATATAGCAATGCGTTGCAGGCCATTGCGACAGTGAATGAATCAAGTGCTATCACTCTAATCCCCCATTGTATAACGCATTCATAGCACTGTGTTGTTTAGTGATTCACGTATAATTAGGTAATAATGTCAGTATTGTCTGTGGAGGCACAATAAGGCGTGTGTCATCCAATTCAGTTTGTAGGAGGGATATACATGTGGGATGGGATGACTGCGTCAATTGCATCAATGTCCTTTAAGATAACATTGAGCTAGAAGTAACGTTTATTGATTTTATAGGTATCTGGTTTTAGTCTAATAACTATGATCTAATGCACCATCCAGGTTTAGAGCCTATTAGTGATCTCAAACTGGTACTACGTTTTATTAATGCCCTCTAGTTTACACAAAACATAGTGACTGTAAAGTGACACTACAAGGATGAATTCATGTTCCCAAGCATGTAATGCTAAGTGCTGTTCTAGAACTCCGATTTACGGAATACTTATTACTTCTGTAACTAATGTATCTGCCAGTGAAGGGGTTACAGTGCAGCTGTATTTTTTTTTATTTACTAAAAAAGTGTTCAACTACTGACAACTTTCAAATATAGCGGAACCTTAGAACTCAACTTTACTCCGTTACGGACGGCAGGTTGAGTTCCAAAAAGGTTGAGTACCAAGGTAGCATTTTCCATAGGGATCAATGTAAACTGAAAAAATCTGTTCAGAGCCTGAGAAATTTCACATTGATGACGTTTCTTGATACAAAAAACTAAACAGACATAAATAAAAAAACAATAATTAGATCAAATAAAATAGAATTTAACTTCACTTTAACTGTACTGAGAGGTCTTGAGGGCTCAGTGGGATGTGAAGCTGCAGAGGAGGAGAAGGAGGAGGGGGGTTATTGCTTGGTAGGGTAGTCCTCTTCGAATACAATATCAGGTACTTGCACAGGGGATCTTTCTCTGTTCTGTTCTTATAAGCACAGGCTACACTTTGGCCCTTACAGGCACGGGCTGCACTTTGGTCCTTAAAAGCATAGACTGCACTCTGGTTCTTATAGGCACAGGCTGTACTTTGATTCTTACAAGCAAGTCTACACTTTGATTCTTATAGACACAGTCAACAAATTTGTCCTTATAGGCGCAGACTGCATTTTGGTTCTTACGGGCTGCACTTTGATTCTTATAGGCACAGGCTACACTTTGATTCTTATAGGCAGAGGCAGCACTTTGATTCAGGTAGATACAGGCAACTCTTGGGCTATTATAGGCACAGACTGTAGTTGGGCTCTTGTAGGCACTAACCACACTACACTACCCCACAGCACTGAACTATTTACCTACTGAGAGACAGGATGTGCAAGTCGTCCGAGCTTGTCGAATTCAATGCAGGCGTCAAGTTCTGAGCCAAGGCAAGTGAGTTGAGAATTGAAAATTTTGAGTTCTGAGCATGTCGGGACCCGGCGGTCCACTATATATATATTTTTACCACCACATACTAAGAAGGAGTTCATCACCAGACAGAAAACACACAATTTAAGATATGATACCACATTTCAGCATCAATTACCTCGGAAGTTAATGTCTCCACATTAGGAGAAGAACCCTTATATTCAGATAACATCTATGTAGTCAGTAGGGCGGAATAGAAGCACAAATTCCAGTACAATAATCCTGCTCCTCAGCCTGAAAGTAAAATAGCTATAGAAGACGGATGTACCCATGATACAGGCAGAGTCTTCCTCCAATCATTTTGTAGTTAGAGTGAATGTAAAAGTTGTTTATGCAAATGTTTAGTACTGACAGTTTTACAATACTGGAGAGTAACTCAGGCTCTTTAAAGGGCCACTGTGGACACATATTTAAAATATAATATTTTGAAGAACTGCACTTGAAAATTTGCAAAATCTTTTTAAACTGGAGTATAAAATAATACCACCTGTTTTATATGCAATTATACCGCTGTGGAATCTGCTAGTTTGGTTTCTGGTGATCACTTCCTGAGAAGGCAGGAGATTTTGATTGCACAGGAAGCTGCTGTCTGCAGAATGGAAATGTTCAAATCTACAAACGCCAAACCTTTCTGTAGCAATAATGGAAAGTGTATTCATTTACAAAAACACACCTTTCTGAAAAAATAACAAACAGAATCAGATGACAAAATGAAATGAATGCCTGTATAATAATTGGTGTTTATTGTTTTTAACTTTCTAAAAACATTTTGCTCATTGTCGAGTTTAGTTATTCAAAAGAACATATAGAAACAAAATTGTCCCAGTGGTCCTTTAAATCACACCAACTTACTGTGACAGTTAAAGGACTACTGCACAATGAAATATATATGTTTGAAAACTTTGACTAAGAGCATCATTTATCAGGAAAAAAAGTCATACTGCTATTTTTTACTAGAAAAACAATGGCTGCATTGAACGATGCAAGGTCTCTGAACTTGGGCATGTGAGAGGGAAGGGGTTTGGTGTCAATTTAGATCTTATTCTATTTTCAGACAAAGGCTTTGAACTTTTGTCTGTTGCCTCCACACCACCCTCCGTCCACTGATAACTGCAAAAACACCCACCCATGCCTCATCCAGTTCTCAAGATGTGATGAGACAAAAAAGTGGATTCCCGTATTCATAAACAGAGACTTTAAAAATTCAGATTTTCCTAAAATGGTTTTATGTCCATGGTTTATACAGCTTCTAATATTGTTAGTTTGGTAAATACTTGTCTTCAGTGGACCTTTAACTGGCATCACAAACATAACCTCATGACAGACTGTGCTTCTTACTTGTCACTGTCAGATGTACTGGTGCTTTCTTCCAGTAATGTATTCCATTACAACTATGTAGTCACATCAGTAAATGTTTGTATGAAATTCATTGTATCACACTCAATGTGCGGTGTCTGCAGCACCTCTCTGTCAGTCGCTCCATTGGCTTCCCATGGCCTTCAGAATAAAACTTAAAAACCTGACGTTACAAAATAAAGCCCTTAACAACGGTGTACCCCTTATATGTCTGCCTTTGTCTCAAAATATTCTCCCAACCATCTCCCTATTAATGACCTTTTGTATTCCTCTATTGTCACCTCCTCTCACTCCCACCTTCAGGACTTTTCTCGAGATGCCCCTACTCCATGGAATTCCTTGCCTTGTTCCACTAGACTATCTTCCTGCCTCAAAACCTGTTCTAAAACCATCTGTTTAAAGGTTTTTCACCTTCAGCTTTATATGCACAACTGCATACTCTACAGCATAATATTGATTACATGCACAATCTACAGTGCAACACACAGCCACCTCCACTTTCTTCAGCCTACTGCCTTACAGTCTTATTAAATTGTGATTTGGCCAATTGAAAAGGGCTCTATATAAGCACAGAGCATATTTTTTTTAGTTAGTGAAGACCTTGCTTTTGGCTAGAAGTTCACTAACTAAAAACTTCTGTAAAAAAATATGCTATGTGCTTATATAGAGCCCTTTTCAAATTTGCCAAATTGCAATTTAATAAGGCTGTTAATCACTACCATCTTTCATCTATCACCCCTCCTGTATCACACCCCAACCTTATCTTCTAGATTTTAAACTCTACAGAGTAGGGACCTCTCTCTCTCTGTTGCACCAAGCTGTTTGCAGGTCCATGTTTTCACATTTGTATTGCACTGTACCTGTACTTGTATTTCTACTTATGTTAGAATTTCTTTATACCATTTTACTTTGCTAATGGTACCCACTCTATTCTACTTTGTAAATAGCACTAAGGAAAATAAAGAGTAATAATAAATTATTGTAATTATTTGCACACTAACCTTGCTAGACTCTCAAAATGTAATTTCTTTTTATTTATGGTGTTTTTTATTATAGATGCATACGTAGGTTAGCACCGTCCATGTATTTATCAGACACATGTATTGCAGTCTTTGTCATTGTCATTGTTAGAGAGGTACTTGTCCACAGTCGTGAGATCTGGAACAAGAGCTTCCCCAGTGCAGCACCGCGGGTGTCCAATATTAACAACATCCAGACCAGTGTGAGCTGAGACATATAGACAGCTCTGCACTCACAGGCTTTTATCTTAGTCCAGCTGCCAGATAAAATGTTCTTTAGTGTAGAACTACAAGAAGATAGTACAAATATGAATATATGACTTTCAAACAGATAACCATTGTCAAGACATTCTTAAAAGGTCCATGAGATTTCATAAATATAGCTATAAGCCATTGTCTACTGTCATGAGTCTATTGAATTGACAAACATTTGGAAAACAAACTGATAGTAAAAAATAATATTAGAGAAATATATATAAATTCTGCACCCCTAAGCCCCACTTGTACCTCCTCCTTTCCCCTTTCTATATCTCAAATCACAGCTGTATGTGTGTTAAGAAATATATATACAGTGCCTTGCAAAAGTATTCACCCCTGTGACTTTTTACCTATTTTGTTACATTAAAGCCTTAAGTTCAATGTTTTGCTAATCTGAATTTTATGTGATGGATCAGAACACAATAGTCTAAGTTGGTGAAGTGAAATGAGAAAAATATAAACATAAAACTATTTTTTGGATATAGAAAACAGAAAATGGGCATGTGTGTATGTATTCACCCCCTTTGTTATGAAGCCCATAAAAAGCTCTGGTGCAACCAAATACCTTCACAAGTCACATAATTAGTGAAATGATGTTCACATGTGTGCAATCTAAGTGTCACATGATCTGTCATTACATATACACGCCTTTTTTTGAAAGGCCCCAGAGGCTGCAACACCTAAGCAAGAGGCGCCACTAACCAAACACTGCCATGAAGACCAAGTAAGGGACAATGTTTTTGAGAAGTATAAGTCAGGGTTAGGTTATAAAAAAAATATCCAAATCTTTGATGAACCCCAGGAGCACCATCAAATCTATCATAACCAAATGGAAAGAACATGGCTCAACAGTAAACCTGCCAAGAGACGGCCGTCTACCAAAATGCACGGACCGGTCAAGGAGGGCATTAATCAGAGAGGCAGCACACAGACCTAAGGTAACCCTGGAGGAGCTGCAGAGTTCCACATCAGAGACTTGAGTATCTGTACATAGGACGACAATAAACCGTACGCTCCATAGAGTTGTGATTGCCGCAAAAGGTGGCTCTACAAAGTATTGACTTTAGGGGGTGAATAGTTATGCACATTTACTTTTTCTGTTATTTTGTCGTATTTGTTATTTGCTTCATAATAAAAAATAAAAAAAAATTCAAAGTTGTGAGCATGTTCTGTAAATTAAATGATGCAAATCCTCAAACAATCCATGTGAATTCCAGGTTGTGAGGCAACAAAACACGAAAAATGCCAAGGGGGATGAATACTTTTGCAAGGCACTGTATAAATACATATACAGTTGTGCTCAAAAATGTGCATACCCTGGCAAAATTTTTGAAATTTTGTTATTTATATTGAAAATATGACTGAAAAAAATATTTTATTGAAGCATAGTGATCATATGAAGCCATTTATCATCACATATATGTTTGGCTCTTTTTTAAATCACAATGATAACAGAAATCACCCAAATGGCGCTGATCAAAAGTTTACATACCCTTGAATGTTTGGCCTTGTTACAGGCACACAAGGTGGAACACAAAGGTTAAAATGGCAATTAAAGGTTAATTTCCCACACATGTGACTTTTAAATGTGATTTTATATTAGCATGTATACATTCATAAGGTTGCCCTTCAGCACAATACTTTTTTGGTACTGTATATGGGGCTTAAAGTACAACATTTTTTACCCTCTCCCAGAAAATTGGAGATCTGGACTAAGATTCCCCAATCATTACAGGGACAGCAAATGTTTCTCAGAGTTTGCAATGACTGTTTTATATCCATCTACATTAATTAGTCCATGGAAAGCAGCCATTAATTTGTAGTCACTGCAAAACTTAGTGAATCTTGGCCCTTATTTTTCCATCACTAAGCTTCCATCAACTTTATTTTTCACAAGTTTTTATGTTGCACATAAACAACCAGGATGACAAAGGAAAATAAATAGTACAGTTAAAAAATCAATATTAATTTTAAAATCAATCAGTAGCCTAATGTAATCAATAAACAGCATTCTCACTATACAGGAGCACCTGAATATGTAAAAAAAAATCTTTACCCTTTAGCTTATTCTTAAAATTTCAGAACATGCGCATCAATTAGTCTAAAACAGATTATGGTATAGTATAATAGTATAGCCAGTTTTTCAAAAAGAAAATTCACAATCTGCCTTATCAATAGTAATTATTAAAGGCAAGCACAAAAATTAAAGTGAGAAAAGGGATCAGGTATTAAAACACATTCACATTTTAATTCTAGAATAATAATAGACTCACTGAGAGGAGTTTTGGGGGGAAGGGGGAAACCAGCTTTAGGGGGCTGAGATGCTGCTGCAAATAAAAAAAGTTTGTGTGACCCAGTGGAGGTTCTAAATATGGTATAATTTAACACTATATGTAATTAGAGGTACTTTATCAACTGAATGTTATTTTTACAGTAAAATTTGCCATTTTCAGCCGTCAGTCAACTTTTCTGATCCACATACAGAGATTCATATCTTTTTGCTAATGAGAGACCATTGGCATTATTTATTTATATGCCCCTAAAGCACTGCAGTTGTCTGCACCATTTCAGCAAAGAGATAAAGGTGTTTGTGGACAAACAAGGGGAAATTTCAGAGTGAGATGGGTCCAATAAATAAAAAATAGAAATCAGTTGTATTTAATGTCTCTAGTTCACAGCACTGCTATTAGAACTTCCTACCTGTTTTCACTCTATATAATGATTTATTAGTTTATTCATAGATAAGAACAAATTTAAACATATGTATTTCACTTACGATAAAGGTTCAAGTCTCAGAAAACCATAAATATTAATATCCTGTATTAGCCATGTATATTAACAAGTTTAATACTTCATTTGTAAGGATAATAAATGCCACATTTTGAGGTGGGCTACTGTAATTAATTAAGGGTGTTTATTATTTAGGATTTTTTTGCAAAAAATGGTTTTGTTTTATTTGGTCAGCCTTTCTCTTCACCAATGGTTTTTTTCTGATTATAATTAGAGTTATAGGAAATCCTATGTCTTTTTGTGAGTTTTTTGGCCCTGAGGTATTATAGGGCAATGCATTTACTTAACAAAATAAATATGTTTATAGTTTTTTAAACTAGCACTGAAACAAATATAATTTTTTCAATAATAAAATAGTTCTCATTTCTATTACAAGATTTCAATAAAAATATGGTTTCATGTATGTGCATTTTATTTACTAATTGAAGGAGCATTAGCATTAGTATTATTTTATAGTAATGTATGCTAGCAGTGTTAATAAGGGCTAGTAATGGGTAGAGACTGAGGAAGGCATAGATAGATTGTACACACTTGGATGAGCCTAGAGCAGCATAAAACGGCAGCCAGTACTAATGTTTTGTACAAGCTGCTTTTGTGTCCTGAATTTGTGATTAAGTCTTACAAACTTGAAGGGGGCAGAAATATGTCCATTTTACTGATGACATAATATTGCATGCGAGTATGGTCGATTAAATGTGGTGTGAGAGTCAGTGGCGGAGCTAGTGCACAGAGGGCCCCGGTGCAAAAAGCTATTTTGGGCCCCCCTCTGCACTCCTGTTGACTTCCCTTCTGGTGCCATATACCGTATTTTTCTGTGCATAAGTATTTTTTACCAATTTTTGTAAGTCTAAATTAGGGGGGTCCTCTTATACACGAAATGTTGCAATTAGATACCCTGGTCTGGTACTGTAATGCTGCATCTGGCCACTAGATTTAGGGCAGGAGAAAAGACACACATATTGGAAATGCTTGTTCCAATTAGATTGCATTACTCTGCAAGTGTGCATAAAAATGTGTATTTTATACGTTTTTATTGTGTTACACATATATTTAAGGGGACTTTCTGTCATGATTCTCACTGATTTCCATTCCAGCTCAATATCCTTGTGATCACATCACTTATTACTCAGACGCAATGTGCAATTGCATTTTTCTGGTTTAACACAGGATCACAAAGATATTGAGCTGGATTGGTAATTAGTGAAAATCATGACAGAAAGTGCCCTTAAATACTGTATATGTGTAACACAATTAAAACTTATAAAATACACATTTTATGCACACTTGCAGTGTAATGCAATCTAATTGGAACAGGCATATCCAGTATGTGTGTCTTTTCTCCTGCCTTAAAACAGCGTAATCTAGTGGCCAGATGACAGTGTGATCTCTGTGTTAAACTTACACATTGTGAATGAGCTGTACAACTTGTGTGTGGCATATGTGTGGTGCTCGTATGCATATAAATGTGTATTTTATAGGTTTTTATTGTTTTACACATATATTTAAGGGCACTTTCTGTCATGATTTTAACTGATTTCCTTTCCAGCTCAATATCTTTGTGATCCCTGTGTAAACAGGAAAAAGGCAATGCAGATTGCGAGTGAGTAATAAGTGATGTGATTACAAGGATATTGAGCTGGAATGGAAATCAGTGAAAATCATGACAGAAAGTGCCCTTAAATATATGTGTAACAATAAAACCTTATAAAATACACATTTGCATATTTATTTCTGATTTTTGGGCTCCAAAACTAGGGGTTGTCTTATAGACGGAAAAATACGGTATATATTTTATATATATGCAAAAAATTATGTTAGATTATAACTATATTATTAATATAAATAGATTCAGAGCATATATTAAATCAATATACATATATATATATATATATATATATATACATACATCTATATTTATTTATATATATATATATATATATATATATATATATTACAAATTATAAATGTATATATGTAATATAGATTATAAATATATGTATATATATATATATATATATATATATTTCTGTTATATTATAACTAGATTATAAATATATATATATATATATATATATATATATATATATATATATATATATATATATATATATATATACACAGCCACACATAACAACAAGAGCTTTAGCATTGGAGGCTCACATTCATGTACATCATCCAATGTAGTCTACATGATACAATGTACTTTATGTGAGAGGAGAGGCAACATTGGAGAAACCATACAGAAACTACATTTAAGGATGAATCTGCACAGACTCTCCATCAGAGATCACAATGAAGACAGGAACTGTACCCCAGTGGGACCCCGCTTTTCACAAAATGACCACTCCATCCAGAACTTGAAAAATTAAATACTCAGAGGTCATTTTAAAAACACACAAGAAAGAAAGACGTTTGAAATGAAAATTATAACACACTTTAATACAAAAAAATAGGGACTGAATGTAAATATGGATTTTTTTGGCGCATTATCTTAACTTCTTATAACCTTCTATATTCCTGATATGATTTTTTTTTCTCTTTTTTCCTTCTGGTCTGTTTCTGTCTCCTACAGCTTTATGGTTTCTTACTCCCTATAACCTGCAAATATTTATGACCCTGTTTATTTTCTCTGATCTACACTCATGGAGTCTACTTCACAGCTGTATAGCTCCGGACTTGAGAAAGAGAGGAAGCTCTCGAAAGCTTGTCTTATATTTGTGAATATGTTTGTACAATAAAAAAAAGGTATCACTATATACTGCAATACTCTGATTATTCATCTGAATTACTGGACACCCACAGCTACCTCACTCTTCATTACTATATACAGTGCCTTGCAAAAGTATTCACCCCCCTTGCATTTTTTGTATTTTTTTGCCTCCCAACCTGGAATCAACATAGTATGTTTACGATTTGCATCATTTAATTTACAGAACATTCCCCCAACTTTGAAAATGTGTTTTTTTTTATTGTGAAGCAAACAACAAATAGGAGAAAATAACAAAAAATTCAATATGCATAACTATTCACCCCCCTAAAGTCAATACTTTGTAGAGCCACCTTTTGCGGATAAGTCTTAGTTGGATAAGTCTCTATGAGCTTGCCACATCTTACCACTGGGATTTTTGCCCATTCCTCCTTGCAAAACTGTTCCAGCTACTTCAAGTTGGATGGTTTGCGCTTGTGAACAACAATCAAGTCTGTCTGACCACAGATTTTCTATTGGATTGAGGTCTGGGCTTTGACTAGGCCATTCCAACACATTTACATATTTCCCCTTAAACCACTCAAGTGTTGCTTTAGCAGTGTGTTTGGGGTCATTGTTCTGCTGGAAGGTGAACCTCTGTCCTAGCATCAAATCACGCACAGAGTGGTACAGGTTTTACTCAAGAGTATCCCTGTATTTAGCACCATCCATCTTTCCCTCAACTCTGACCAGTTTCCCAGTCCCGGCTGCTGAAAAACATCCAAACAGCATGATGTTGCCACCACCATGTTTCACTGTGGGGATGATGTTCTTTGGGTGATGTGATGTTTGGGTTTGCGCTAGACATAGCGTTTTCTTTGATGGCCTAAAATTTTAGTTTTTTCAGACCAGAGCACCTTCCTCCATACATTTTGGGAGTCACCCACATGCCTTTTCACAAACTCAAAACATGTTTTTTGCTAAAAGTAATGTCTTTCTTCTGGCCACTCTGCCATAAAGCCCAACTCTATGGAGCGTACGGCTTATTGTCGTCCTATGTACAGATACTCCAGTCTCTGCTGTGGAACTCTGCAGCTCCTCCAGGGTTACCTTAGGTCTTTGTGCTGCCTCTCTGATTAATGACTTCCTTGCCCGGTCCATGAGTTTTGGTGTGCGGCATCTGTTGACAGGTTTGCTGTTGTGCCATGTTCTTTCCATTTGGTTACGATAGATTTGATGGTGCTCCTGGGGATCATCAAAGATTTGAATATTTTTTTATAACCTGACTTGTACTTCTCAATAACATTGTCCCTTACTTGTTTGGAGAGTTCCATGGCAGTGTTTGGTTAGTGGTGACTCTTGCTTAGGTGTTGCAGCCTCTGGGGCCTTTCAAAAAATGTGTGTATATGTATATGTGTGACACTTCGATTGCACACAGGTGGACATCATTTCACAAATTATGTGACTTCTGAAGGTAATTGGTTGCACCAGAGCTTTTTATGGGCTTCATAACAAAGGGGCTGAATACATACGCACATGCCAATTTTCTGTTTTCTAGTTCAAAAAAAATAGTTTTAGGTTTATATTTTTCTCATTTCACTTCAACAACTTAGACAAATTCAGATTAACAAAACATTGAACTTAAGGCTGTAATGTAACATTCACCATACACATATACAAATATTCACAATACAATAAATCAATTTGGGATGCAACAGAGTAATGTAGTAATTGAGGTTGAAAACTGACTTTCAGTCCAACAAGTACAATCTACTCTGATCCTTGTAATAAGCAAATTAATTGTTAATTGATCCAGAGGAAGGCAAACAAAAATATCCTATTGAAATATTACCAATTACAGCTGCAAAATGATATTTGCTTCAACACCACCCTTAATTCAGGCTAATATTGTTTTTGCCTGTGCAGATGCTGATTGGCATTGAACATTGTTACGCAGGTAGTTGTACACAAGCACTCCTAAATCCTTTTCTGTTTCGGATACCCTAGATTTGTTCCACTTAGATTTCATATTGCATGCTTATTTTGCTTCCCAAATGCATAGCTTTATAGTTATTTGTGCTAAATCTCTTCTGCCGTTTAGTTGTTCTTAATGTAGGTCCTTTTGCAGTGAAAGTACATAATTTTCTGATTTAACTGCCATTCAGAAATTAGTGTCAACAGCAAAAATACTTCTAAGTCATTAATAAATATGTTAAAAACGATAGTACCTTACACAGAGCCCTGAGGAACCTCATTTACCCCATTAGCCCAGTCTAAGGGCCATATTAAATTGAGCGAATTTGAGATCTGGAAGCTTGTAAGCTATTTTGTTATTCAATTTTTCGTCTCTTTGCAGGCTAGAACTGCTTACGAGTTACGGCCTTGAAAAAATGGTGCTGATCAAACTCGTAACTTAGAGCCTCCAGAAGCCTTTGATCTCTCCCTTTCGCAAGGCTAAAATCGCAAATCGCTATTCAATTGCTATGATTCCTCAAGCCTGCAAATGTTTTCACATCCCTAAACGGCAAATGAAGAAGAAAATTCTACGAGTGCTAGAGAGGACCCGCAAGAGGGTTAAACATCCATTCGTAGCACTGTAAATGCAAATAAAAAATCAATACTGATCTGTAAATAACGGGGAAAGCTATGAAAGACATTTTAATTAATTGCACAACAGTCTTAAGCGCACAAATCAGCAGGAAATAAAATAATTTTGTATTTGTCATTTCGGGGTTAAATCGATCTCGGGCAATAATGAGTTAATACATATCAGGCCACCCATATGGACTAGAACAGTATTGGCATTAATTTTCATCATTCGTTATTTTGCAAGTCTGATCGCATATGGGACCCCCGTACCTAATTGATTGACATGTAACATCCATGTTTCACTGCCGTAATTATATGTCTTATTTTCTTTTGGCCCATTCAAAATGGGCAGTTACGGCTTGCTGAATTGATCAGGTTCCAGCCCAGAACGGCTCCGAACCAGTGCATGGTTTACGGTTTTGGCTTGGGGCCCACAACTTGCGCCCTTCAGCAATTAAAAAGCATCGCAATCGGAGCTCAACGAATCCCGCAACACACCCGCAGACATTCGGCTGTCTGCAATCGAGTCACAGGCTTCGAATTGACTATGGCCCTAAGTATATTCTACTTACAACAACCCTTTCTTTTCTGTTTTCTATCCAGTTCTCAATCAATAAGCATATATGTCCTACAATTCCTGTATCCCTTAATTTTTACTGTGCTACTGTATCAAAACTGAGTACTATATCTACTGAGTTGCTGGATCCAAGTTCCTACTTACCTATGTTTTTGGCACAACTTTTCCCTCATAAATCTGCATTTCCTACTTATTATCATATTCACAAGGATATGTTCCTTAATACTATCCCTTCGAAACCCTTCTAAGAGCTTCCCCACTACAGATGTGAGGCTTACAGGTCTGCAGGTCCCTGCATTTGCTCTTGCTCCCTTCCTAAATAAAGATATTAGATCTGCTTTTCTACAGTCATCTGGTACCGAGCCTGTGGAGAATGAGATTTGACAAATTAGAATGTATTGGCTATTACAGAACCCAGTTCCATCAGTACCCTTGGATGTATTACATCAGCAAATGGTGCTTTATTAACATTTATTGTTTCAAAAATGTTTTTGGATTTCTTCCTGCGTTAACCAATTATTTAGTGAAGGTAGTGCAGTAGGGAAACAGGTTTTAAATAATATTTTCTGGCTAAAGTTTTGATTTCCTGCTGATTGCACATGTATTTTAAATTTTAATTAATGGTGAAATAAAAAATAGACCGGTGTAACTCTGCTTACACTGGTCTTTTAAGAAGACAGAAGCTACAGAGGTAATGAGTAAAAACCGGAGACGAAATGATGGGGAGCATTTAAGAGGGATGGAAAGTTTCTATCCTAAGTACTTTGGGAATTCACCATGGACATTGGATTCCTAGCTCAAAGACAGGGCCCTCCTTCCTTTGCTAAATGTTAATCTGTATTTATCATTGTCTGAACCTAATTTATGTACAGCGCTATGGAATATGTTGCAGCGTTATAAATAAACTATAATAATAATGGAACAAAATTCATATTAGAAGAGGGGTAAAATGTGATGAATGGAAATGCAGTTTTTTTTTTTACAAAACAATATCAATATAGTGTAAAAAAGGGTAGCAGATTCACTTAGTGGGGTCAAATATGTAGAAATGTTTGTGAAGGGCAGCCTTGCTGTTACATTTTGTACCAAGCCCCAAACTTTCTAATAGCAAACATACGACTTGAATTATTATTTCTAATCCCAATACTTCTCCTCTCTTATTTTAGGGTGCAGGAGCTCTGTACCTCCACAATGAAATGCTTTTTTAGTCATTCTAAAATGATTGCAACAAATAGATGCATGTGACAGATGAGCTATCATTTACAAACATCTCGCACCTTAATGTACACCTACAGTGAGGAGTAATTAATGAGCCTTTGCCACAACAGAAGACTAATTAGCAGGCTACATTATAGAAATTAAATTAAGTTTGCCTATGTCATTCAATATAATAGACTAATTATGTTTCATGAACATCGGGAGAGCTTATTAACCCCTCTCCAGCTAGTAGAACAGTGGTATACAGTAATTAATACTTTCATTTCAATAGCTGGTGTGAGGAGGTGGATTTCACACGTCTTTCTTTTGAATAGAATACAACAAAGTATTTATTATTCGGTTTGATTAGATGGTTTGTTTTTAAATCAGAACCAACTGATGTAAGAGTGGTGTGGTGTGGGACACTGGGCTAGATTTACTAAGGTTTTCAGAGCCTGAAAAGAGATTAACTGAGGATATGATGACTTGACCTAGGCAAGGCCCAGTTAGTATGTGTACATAAGATTTTATACCCTCTCCTCCATTAAATAGATTAGACACAGACCACTTCTTGGGAGATAACTGGCCACAGCGTTTATTGGAAACACAACATGACGTAATAACCATAACAATAAATAAATAAACTTAACCACAAGGGGAGGAGCCTGGACAGAGACAGTACACCCTACGCCCTGAAGCCTCATTCAGGGCCTACCGTGTTGGAACATCTGTACCACCGTAGGGTAGGATCTCCCCCATTTTTTATCACTGTCCCGATGACTCCCCTCACCACCCGGCGCTGTGACAAACAACATAAACAAACTTATTATAACATATAATATATACTTCAATAATACTTCCACAACAACGAGAGCTTTAGACAATAAGCCAAATAATCCACAATTTCCCATTGGGTGGGTGGGCATCCGTTCGCATGGCTAGCTGGGGGCATAATGGCGGAAAATAGCGACAACAGCCTATGAATGGCTCCACCTCCCTCAGCTAGCCACCTCCCACACATACTCGGTCCCGCCAGGTCAAGTGGTCCCTGCGAGAGCACTTCTGAATGTAACGTATGTGTGTAGTGTGCCATGGTTGTGGATGAAATCGAGAGCGTCTGCGTGTAGTTATGGGGGCAAGGGTGTCAAGGGTGGAAGAGAGAGTAGAGTTGTAGTGTGAGGTGGCAGTGTTAGGGCAGTTGAGGTTGGTGATAGTGCTAGGAAGAGGTTGGAGCACAGTGGAGAGCTGTATAGGGTCGAGTTTCTGTGGGTTATTGTGGCTGGGGTTGAAGAAGAGTGATGAGGAAGATGTGGTGAGGTTGAAGGTAATGAGGTGATGGTCAGATAGATAGAGGGAGTGGGTGGATGACTGGGTTGGAGGTAGGGCCAATATTGGTAAAAATAAGGTCAAAAGAGTGTCCAGCATGGTGAGTTGAAGAATCTGTAAGTTGTGAGAGGCTGAGGGAAGAGGTGAGTGCAAGTAGTTTGGCGGCTGCTGGGGAGGTGGGGGTGTCAATGGCAATGTTGAAGTCACCAAGTATCAGTGTGGGAATGTTGGAGGAAATAAAGTGTGGGAAAAGTGACCGAGAAATTGAGTGGGAGTACCTGGGGGGCGATAGATTACAGCAACATGTAGAGAGATAGGAGAGAAGAGGCAGATAGTATGAGCTTCAAAAGTTGAAAATTGGAGGGATGGGACAGGGGGTATAAATTGAAATGTACAGCGAGAAGAAAGTAATAAACCCACACCACCACCTTGTTTGTTCCCAGGTCTAGGCGAGGTGAAAGCCACCATGCGAGAGTGCTGCAGGGGAGGCAGTGTCTGAAGAGGAGAGCCATGTTTCAGTGAGAGCCAGTAGATTGAGGGAGTTTGTAATGAAAAGGTCGTGAGTGAAAGTGAGTTTAATGCAGATAGATTGTGCGTTCCGGAAAATGCAGGAAAAAGGTAGAGTGGAAGGTTTAGATACAATGACAGCTCTATAGAAATGTAAACACCTCTCACAGACACAACTTCTAACAAGTACCAGGTTCCTGCAGGGGAATCCAAATCTTTTTTTCTTTTAATTAAAAACTAGCTTTATGACTTGTTTGATATTTAATTATGCTCTTAGACTCAAAGTTCTCAAACATAGATTTTCTTTCATTGTACAGTGTCCCATTAATAATATTTAGGCAAAGTGTGCACCATCTTTAAATTGCAACCATTTTTTCTTATTTAAATGTCGCTCATGTTAATATCTTATCACATATATAGTTGTGAGCGTACGAGTTGTTGCTAACGCTGCGGGCTCGAAGCGAGGGCCTTGACTCGCGCAGCGAGCCAAGGCCCTCGCAAAGCGAGGGCACTGGCCGAGGGTCTCAGTTGCTGGCATGGAGCGCCGTAGGCGCTCCATGCCAGCAACTGCGACCCTCGCAAACTTCACGTCGCAACCCAAACAGCACGACACACACATTACGACACTCGCAAACAACATACGACACACGTTCACACACATTACGGCCTCGCAACACTCGGACGCAACTCGCGAACATTACAAAATGTAAAACACAATACATACACACAGCACATACATAAAAACCTTACCTACACCAAGAGGGAGCACCCAGGACCTCAAAAATACAACTTAGACCTCGATTTTACTCGAAATAAAAGAGTTTAGAGACTAAAAAAAAATCTAAGCGAGAGAAAAAATGGCCGCCGAACAAAACGAAAACGAGGCTACAGCACTCTAAACTCGCAAAACACCACAAGAAACTCGCAAAATACCACAACAAACTCGCAAAACGCAACAAACGACCTACGGATATTCATACCACACAGTGCACACATTCAGCATGCTTACACAGCAGCTCCACACCACTAATGCTGCAGCAACATCAACACAGATTGCCAGCTCTTCATCACAATGCTTCAAAATAGGTACAGTATATTCATTTAGTAATGTATTACATATTTCATTATTATACACCAAACGGCATTAGCTACCTTACAATTTCATTGCCGTCATTTTTTGACGGGCAATTCGCTAGTTATATAATATGTGATATTGTTAATACAATGATATATAATAATTTATAAAAATACAAAATATTAAACTTATTTTATTAATATGTATAGGTGTAATTAAGGGCTTTTATAGTTCCAGTACACTCAGCACACTATGTCTGTGTCATGTTTTTATAAAAGGATATAGCAAATTTGGTGGGCAAATTGTGTGGATTGGGAGTTGCATTTTATTGGTACATGATGCAATGTATTCCTACAGAATGATAGAACATTAGATCATTGACATGACAGTACAACACACAAGTCAACCAGTAGATATTATGATCTTGATACTTAGATGCATGGTTTTGTTGCAATACATTTACATACTTGTTTGCATTTACCATTATTAGTATAATCAGTTATTTTATAAAGCACCACCAATTTCTGCAAAGTATCTAAATCTCCCCTTCTGGATCGCTACCCTGTCATGGTGAAGAGGCTTGTGTACTTCAATGAAGCTGTGAGCTATGCCATATAAGGTCACCCAAGATGGGCAGATCATAGCAGAGAGGCCGGACAATCATGGTCCACTGGAGAAAGAACTGGCAAGAGACATAACAATAGATGTTCCTGCTGTGCTCTGGTCCACGGGGTCACAGAGAGTCAGACATGACTGAACAACAATCTAAAATCTGTAACAAAACTCAAAATAACAGACAGAGATAACCTAATGCAAAAGGTTATTAAAATCCTACTTATGAGAGCTTGCCCTCTAGAACAGAGATTGGCAACACTATCCTACACATGCACCAACAGGTCAGGATTTCTGTCTACTTTAGTAACTGTGAACCAATCAGCTTCATTCATTCGGATTGCTCCATCTTTGTTTAAGAAGAGAGATATTGAAATCCTGGACTGTTGGCAGCCCTCTTAGAACCATGTGGCCCATCAACATGTGGCCTGAACATGTTTGTCCGACATGTAGCCTATGGACACAATTGTACTCCACTATTTTTTTTGTCTGGCCCATACCACTCTAAACTGAACAGTGTTTATCAATGGTTGTTCTATGGACTGATGCTGGTATATCAGAGTATGTGCCATCAGGAATGATCCTCACTATGTATTATAAAGCAAATTATAATTCTGTTCTATTTATTTCTGTCTTCCTTCACAACGTAATTATAATGGAAACTACAACCCAACCGTGATATAATATAAAGGTTACATTGCAATTCTTTTTAGCATTGAGGAAGATGGTGCAGGAGAGCCTCAAAGCTCTTAATACTGTTATCCTTACAGTTTATACAATTCCAATGCTGTTAGTTTTATATATATATTTTATATATATTTGATATATATTTCACAAATATTTGATGTTTTTCCCATACTATAGTGGTTCTTTAAGCCGTTATTTTACTTGCTGCAATAGCAAGCAAAACTATTGCTATAAAAACTCTATTTTCTGGACATGAAATTGTATTCCTGGTGTGCATATTTATTGTTGTTCAGTCCTTTAGTCGCATCTGACTCTCGGAACCAAAAATACACAGCATGTCTCTGGTTGTGCTTATCCAAATGGTAATAGCAAATATACTAGAGTGGGTTGCCAGTTCCTTCTCCAGTGGACCAAGATTTGTCTTACCTCTCTGCTATGACCTGACCATCTTGGGTGACCCTACATGGTTTATCTCACAGCTTTATTGAGGTCACAAGCCCTTCACCACAAGGTAGCGATCCAGAAGGGGGTGCATATTTACTGGACACAATCCCAAACATCCCAATTATGGTAGAAATCTTTAAATACAAATAGGGTGATTTGCAATTGTTTTTTAAAATCTAAATTACTAATTGATTATAGACATAGAAAATTGCAGTTTTAGGCAGAAACTACTTTTCAAGATCATCCCACCTATCCAGATCTCTTATTTTAACTAATATGGGGGATTAGAAGATTAGAAGAAGGAGAGGTTCAGTTGGTATAATTACAATCATTTCAGAGGATTCAACATTAATATGCCCAATCATTATTTTTTTTGTTTCAATATTTTTTCTTGTCAAAGCCAGTGTGTTACAAACATTTTGCTTTATAATGTTTTACAATGTTTAAGAAGGAATGTATTTGTTGTGCAGGGTATATTATTTGTTTAACACTGATAGTACACTTTTCAACATTTTTTATTTTCTAAATTGAAAGGTTGTAAGAAGGTCTATAACAATCTTGTTCCAATAAACAATGCTGGTTCAGATCTTATGTTGCAAATAACAATACCGAGTTTAAATGTAAAATATCAATGTTTCACATAACATATTATAAAAATGGAAAGCAAATGAAAAGAAAGAAAAAATGATAAATCAGAATCTTCATATATAATCCAAATATCGTACCTGGTTCGACTAGGAAATGAGTGGCAACCAGTCAGTCACCCGGCCCGTACTACGAGTTCATCCGGCTCCTGGGGTCGACGAAAGGGCATCCAGGTTTATTTTTGAGGGGAGTTTAGGAAGGCTTATATAGGTAAAGTGTAATTATCTGTTTAAGCAATGTCTATAGCATGCATTGAGGAGAGCCATGGGTTCCATATTTCAAGAAAATTGGGGTTGTGTTTGCTAAAGAATGCGATAAACTGTCATGAATCATTATCGTATTTAACTTGTTGACTACTTCTTAAATGTTTAAAGTAGAAGACTTCCATTTTTGGGCTATGTTTCTTTTCGTTGATATCATTATGTTTTGTAGCCATTTGTGTTGTTTTCTACATATCAAGGGATTGATTTTGCCTAGTAGGCATGTTTCGATTGTGGGGGGTATAGTGATTTGCAGGGCTCTAGAGGCTAGCTCTAGGACTTCAGTCCATAACGACTGTACTACTGTACATTCCCACCACAAGTGGAAAAAACGTGCCTGGGTTTAAGCAATGCCTATAACAAAAGAAGTGAGATTTGGGGGTTAATTTTGTTAAATTTAACTGGAGTATAGTAAGCTCTATGAAGGGTTTTAATAAATGTTTCCTGTAGACTATAATTCCAAGGACCTTTAATTGGGTTTAAACATGTTTTTCCCAATCCTGGGTGTCCCACTGGGTACCCATGTCTTTTTCTCAATTGTTCATAAAAGTTGGCTTAATGTTGACAGGAGGGGAATTTAGAATTATATACACGGAACTTAAAACTCCTTTAGTTAGAGGAGCCTTATTCAGGGGGCAAAACTTTGAGGGGCTGTTGGACTATTGGGGGCCCTGGATTAACATGGATTACTGCTATTCTATTCTTCCTTCTCTCCCCTGACACTGCCCTCCCAGCCTGGTCACTTAAACTGTGACAGCTACTGGAGTGATCAGAATTATTGTATTATTGAGTACATTTATTGATGTAAAGGTGGTACCCATGCATGTTTGGCATTGAAATGCTGCATTTTTCCTAGAGAGTTAATTAAAGTGTATTACTGGGGTCCCTGGGGCAGAAGGGTCACCAATTACTAGCTGCTTGGTTTTAGGGGATCCAGTACAGTGGGGGAGAGCTGACTGGCACCAGGAGATAGTGGACACTTGGGTGTAAATGGGGAAGCAAGCTGGGCATTTGGAGGGTTCCCATCAGTGACTGCACTCCTTATCTGATCAGATACCCACTTTAAAACCAGGATCAAAGGGCCAATTAGCCTGGGTAGTAAATTAGACTCCCAGACCAAGGGAGGTGAGTAGGGTGGGTGACATCACTGATGGACACACCTCCCCACATGATCAGGGTGGGGGCTGGTGGAGTTTTGATGCACTGGATTGTGAATAAATACTGGACCACATCAATAAATCCTGTCAGTTTAAACATGCATAATTGATGTGTGTTTCATTCTGAGGAAATAATAATCCTTATTACTGGGATTATTGCTGCTGAACCTGCATTGGACCTTGTTACAACCGGTAACATCTATTGGTTCCTGCGTTGTGCTGGATGCTTTGGTGGCAGTAAGCTGTGTTGGTTCTGTTCCTGCTATCAGGAACTCACAAAGAACCAGACGGTCCTACTGGGTAGGTTTGAACTAGGTTCTTATCAAGCCCAACAGAAGGTAGGTCGTAAAACATTAGCAGCCATATAATCCAGTACAAAATCTTTAATTTAGCAGATATGCTTATTTCATTGCTGCTTCCGTCTGTAGCCTAAGGGGAGGGTAATCCTACTGATGCTTAATCTCTATCAATTCTATTGTCAAATGCTATTTTTTACTGGCAGACTTTATATAGAACTAAGAAATGTTCAGTTCCTCTTATTCCTCACAGGTGTCAGGTAAAATGTCTGACACCATTAAACAGAATTGGATTGAATTGTCCAAATTTAAACACTTTAATAATTTATTAATTTATTTTAAGCTTTCTAAGAAATATTATCAATTCAAGTTCTTCATGAGAGCAAATTATAAATATGGTACTTCAGTGGTCCTTCCATGGAACTTTTATTTTTCCGTCAGACATGGCATATTACACATGGTACAATTTATATTTTTTTGGCTTTAAATGCGCAGCATTAACTTTGCCTCATTAGGGAAGCATTTTGCATTATTCCTAAGTTACTGAAGATAGTAAGTTAAACAATTTTGTGCACCACAGAGCAGAAATTGCATAAGAGTGAGTGATTTTACATGGGTTGCATTATTTAGTCAATGAGTGAATTTTATATCCTAGAAGTTATGATATTGCTCATATTTTGCCACATTAGCACTGATAAATACAATGGAAACATCATGCTAACTGACACAATTCTAGGCCAACATCACCTCCATTTTAACAGACCTTTTAGTAGGTCAGATTCTATGAAAAATAAAAATGTAAAAAGAAAGTATTTTAATTATTTTTTGTAGAGTGATGTTAGCAGTGTAGTGGGATTTAATACATATATCTTGTTTGTAGCGTTTAGATAGTAAATACATTTAAGTCCTCCTTGGTCTTGCCTCAGATGTACGGTTTTAACCTTAAATCTAGGCCTACAGATATTTATTTATTGAATATAGGTACTTCACGTTCACATCACTTTAATCCGTCTGCATTACCATATACTAAATTTGTGATTGTGTATTTCAGCATTAGGTCACTGTGATCAAATATTTTTATGGTATTTTAAATAACTAAGCTTACTATTATTATTCTTAGAAGTAGTAGTAATAATACTATTCATAATTAAATAATAATAATATTTTAGAAACCAAAAATAAATACAATCTTTATCAATTATATGTGTAACTTTTTTTTACTGCATACTACCATTTTCTTTTCTACTGATCCTACCTGGTACTTTTTAGGAATGTGTGTATTGTAAACTAAAGAGCTCTCTTGTAGTCCTAGAGAAAATACTGGCAGCTGTAGATGTCATATTCCGATTCCAGGAGGTTGATCAGCAGAACCTAAAATGGTAGATTCTCTAGCAGCATAAGTTCATATTAAAGGTACAAAATTAAAGTATGCATTTTTTTTAAGAACTACCCCTAAGAACAAACTAAATCGTTTTAGAGTATAAGGAGCATTTAAGGAGCATTTTTCACTAGGTAAAATAGCACCACTGCATTGCAGAGTGTTTTTATCAACCAAGCTTTCAAAACAAAGCATCATTTATAGTTGATATATATACATCAAATGTAATGCCAATGGTAAGAATGATGCCACAACCACAAGCCTTGAACACAATTCCCGTCAGGCCAATAGATACTTAAATTGGTTGAATCCGGCTCTACTCTCCAGACTGCCAAAGATTTGAAACTATAAGGAGTGAGAGATTATGTTTTGTTGCATATCTTCCTATATACTACAGAGTCTGAACTACTAACCAGCGGTCAAATTGTCCATAATCTGTACACCATTGAAATACTCGTTATCGTTTTGAGCATTATGAACAATGTTAGACCTGATAAAAATGGATAGACACTTCCTATGTGTTCCAGGATTTATACCCGCTGTAGTAGATATGTAGAAAAAATGGTAGATTACACTATAATTGCATATAAAATAAATTTAAGACTGCATTTTATATCAACAGTTTGACCTTTAGCAAGTGTATATTTTAAATAGGACTACAGTGGTTCTTTAACATATATTTTACCATGTAACATGAAGACATTGTACCTGTTTCTTTAATCTAAAAGGTGCTGTACCACCTAGCCTCCTGACATACCACTTGTAAATATAGCATTAGGGATGCTATCTTATTATTTTTCAGTGTTACCAAACACTTATGCTACAATTTTAACCCTGTTACGATCTGCTTTCTTCAGTCGGACTTGATAAGGCTGTTATGGCCAAACCTACCCAGCAGATATTTCAGGTTCTTTTTTGTCCCTTTACCAAGTCAGCCAGTGTCTCTAAAGCCTCCTTCTTTGGATGTATTTAAAATATGAATAGAGGATAAGCATATGAAAAAGAACCAGGAACTGATTTAATTGCCGTTGAAATCCATAACATGCCCACTAAATATATATTTAAATTTGAACTGAAAACACTCTGCAATAGTTTTGGTATAAACTGCTAATACAATCATTTTAAAATATATATTCTGCAAGGCATAATAACATCCTAACATCCACTTCAGTAGTAGTATAGAACAACCAGGGCAGCTTGTTATTCTATAAGGATTTTGAAACATATCTTCTAGATATCGTGTTCCATATGCAAACTTATTTGGTCTTATTTGTCTGGAGCATAACTGACTCTATACATGGCAGTTACTGACTAGCAATGGAACTTTTGGTTTTAAACATCAACTACATTGTGGAGAGTGGACATAGAATCTAACATCATGAGGTAAACATACATAGGGCAAACAACATAACATAAAAACATATTAAATAACTATAAAACAACTACTAACCCCAGTCCCTGCATGTGTGGGTTAGACAAGGTACAATGTCCCCATCTTACAACCACATAAATAAGAGTCCAGATAATTTTAGCTCTCTCATTATGTGGCCAGTATAATGGCCTGTTTTTAAAATCTTAGTCCATCCTGGACGCATCATATAAGACTAAAGGGGCTGGTGATCATGAAGATCGTGACCCCCCTCCCCATTCCCGTATTCCTTTTTTCTTCTGTTTTATTCCATTTGCAGTGATGTCACGCTAATGGAGGAGAGGTTGCTGTGACAGCAGATGTATATTAAATGTTCTCAGTAGATTTTATCTGACTAGGAGACTTGAGGGCAATTTTCTATTACATTTTCTATTTGACTACGCTTAAAAATATGCAATATGTTTTTAAAATGTAAAAAATAATACAACAGCTTATTTATTATATATTATACACAATTATGCTGCTGTGGGATCTACCATTTTGGCATCACTAGATACACTTCCATAGGTAAGAAGAGGTGTTTAAGTACACAGGAAGTGTCTGTTTGCTCAATGAGAAAGTATCTGTTACATCTGCTGCTAAACTGCTGATTAGTTTCTAAGCATACATCACCTGAGAAAGTAACAGGTAATAGCAAGGAAGAAAGCAACATGGAGTCATGCAGCATGAATACAGTTATCCTTTAATACTCTACAGTCCCTATTTAATGAGTTGCATCTGTAAATTAATTTCCTTGAGTCTTCTAACTTATTGAAATGTTTTACTCACTCCTTGAGATTAGATATGTTTAAAAATAAATAAATAAATAAATAAAAAAGCATGTGGGATTTGCATGACTTAAGTAGGAAATTGCTTAAGGATGAAATCCAGTTGTTAGTTTTAAGTGTCAGGAAGGAATGATATATAATAGTTGTCAAATTGCGAGACGTTGTCACGCTTTGCGAGGTGCCTACGACTTAGGCGATGAGCGCCGCAGACGTTCACCGCTTGCGAGCCTCGCAAAGCGAGGAGAGCCGTTAAACCGTAGCACTTAGCATATGAGCGCCGATGATTGCTGCGAGGCGAGCAGTTAATCCGTAGCACTTAGCTGCTTCAAGCCTAGCGAAGTGAGGCAAGCCGTTACGTGGGATGTAGCAAAAAAAAAATACGAGACGCGGGACTTCGAAAAATAAAGATATGAGATGCAAAAATTTACGAGATTAGCGGCCGACCAAAAAACCTTGAGAACACACTAAATACACCAAAAAAAATTACAAAAACATCACAGACAGCATAGGGCAATAGCCAGGACGTCTGTGAGTGAGCTGGAACGCGAATTTTACTCGATTTAGATGATTTTGGCCACCCGAAAATCACCTAAGCGAGAAAAAAATGTCCGCCCCCCAAAAAATTAAAACAGGGCTACACGTCCATGGACCACGCAAAACACTGCCAAATGCGTAGCACTTTACACATCACACTACGACCTACAAGATACACTAATACAAAAGACAAAAAATGGTCACGAGACGCTTACATATTAATAACATTACGAATATACAATGCCGCTTTACACAATAAACCACCAGCTTTACCTCGCGCACGCAGCCTATTTAGAATGCACACTGCAAACATTCATTACACTTTATAAGCAGGGCACTAACACTCACAAGATATATTCTATGCAGACGCAAAATACAAACAGATTGTTAGCTCTTCAGCCTATTGCTCGCTGCATATATCAATTATAAATAATTAAACTATATTAATTTATTTAATAAATCATTAATTCTTACTTAATTAATTAATTGAATAAATCATTAATTATTACTTAACTACATATACATAGAAATATATATCTCTCAGAGGACCAAAAGTACAAGACAGGCCCTCAGCGCAAGCCTCGCAATGAGCGCCGAAGGACCTGAGGCTCGCAATGAGCTCAGCGCATGCCTCGCAATGAGTGCCGAAGGTCCTTACAGTACAAAACGGTTTTAATTATGTCTCAAACAGCATTCCCATGGCTTCAAATTTTATTGCCCCGTCATTTTTGACGGGCAAGTCGCTAGTGTATTTATAATTACAATAGAGAATAGATTGCATTCCATTTGGGGTATTATTATTTCTTAAATAACTAATATAGAGACGTTAATTAATACATATTTTTAAATCAAGCTAAGGACTTCATTTAAAAATAACCACAATCTCATTTAAACATCACCAATATATGGTTGTAAAGTACAGGTATCAAATGCTGTTAAATTCATGCAAAATGTGAAAATGTATAAATCTAGATGATCTAAATGAAAAAAAAAACAGTAATATGGAGCATTCCAACAACCCTATAACTAGTTACTAAACTAGCTTATTTCTACAACCCAGACTAAAAAGAAACATTTTCTATACAAAAGATTTTTTAGTCTGTATTAACAAATAATATATTTGATGCAAATATGGTACATATAAGAATGGGAAGGTTCCTCACGTAATGTGGGTACTTTGACTCAATGAGCATGCAGATTATCAGATCGAAATACTCCCCCTCACAGATGGTCACAATTCTCAATTTAAGAAGTAAAAACAATTCTAAACTGTGAATTAGAATAAATTCCATCCCACATACAAAGTTCTAAATATACATTCTTTCTAAACAATTAAAGCAATTATAATTATTGAAGACATTGCAAATATATAAAATTATATTAGTAATATTGCATCAATAGTACTAGCAAGGGGGTGAGTAAGAGAGAAGGAGGGAGAGAGAGAGAGAGAGGAGGAAGAGAAAGGGAGGGAGGCAGAGAAAAGAGGGATTGAGGCAGAGAGAGAAGGAGGGAGAGAGAGGAAGTAAGGGAGAGAGAGGGGGGATGTAGGGAGATAGCGAGGAGAAAGAGGGAGGGAACAGAAAGCACACAGAGTGCAGAGAGAGGGCACAAAGAGAGAGAGGGTGCATACAGAGAGAGGATGCACAGAGAGAAGCACAGCACAGAGAGAGACAAAAGGTGCACAGAGAGAGGGTGCACAGAGAGTGTGACATATGATACCATCATTTAAGACGGGCAAGTTACTAGTTGCTTTATATTCCTTATGTTTTTAGTGCAATGTTATCATTTTGTCCGGAAATTAGCCAAAGTATTCTGAAAATGGACGGAAAATTGTTTTCATGACACCTAGTAATATCATATTTATGAATGCTAGTTCAGACTTGACCCAGACCATATAACTGGAATTAAAGCAGCACTTTATTTTTTTGACTAATACATAAGTCTTCGATAAATGTTTATTTCACATATTAAACATATCCAAGGTATGCTTACCACAAGTAAATAGGTGATAATAATTATCATTGTGCATGAAACATACATGTACATTTTGTATTCAACACATCCACTGAATTTTGCTTGATTTGAGTCAGCAGCATGGAGTATAGTTACATAGTAATTGAAGTCAAAAAATACTTTTAGTCCACCTAGTTCAACCCTTTTATTTCCCCTAATCCTTGTAATATGTGAATTAGTTGTTAATTGATCCAGAGGAAGGCGAAAAACAAACCTTTGGATTAATCATTGAATCAATACCCCTCTTTCCCTAGTTTCCTACGTCTCCCTGTATATACCCTGTTTCTTTAAAAAATATATATCTAAGCCCCTTTTAAATGTGTCTGCTATCACAACCTCCTTTGGTAGAGAGTGTCCCAGTTTGACTACACATACAGTGAAGAACACGTCTCTTTTCTTACTGCAAGTGACATAAAAAGTTCCCATCCTTGTATTGACCCTGGATGTATATCTATAAGGTAATCATATCCCCTCTTAGGTGTGTTTTTCTAAAGAAAATAAGTTGACTTTTGTTCATAGCTTAATCCCCCTTCTTAAATAAAGGTATCACATCTGCTTTTCTCCAATTAATCTAGTAATGAGCCTGTTATGAGTAAGTCTTAAAAAATTAAATATAATGGTTTGGCTAGTACAGAACCCAATTTCTTCAGTACCCTTGGATACATTCCATCCGGACCTTGGACTTTATTAACATTAACTTTTTCCAGCCTGTTTGGTTTTTCTTCCTGTGTTAACCAGCTTGATAAAGGTAGTCCATCCTTATTATGTTTCAGTGCCCTAATCATTGGTAGCTCCCATGTGTTTACAGCAGAAAAGCATTTATTTAGCTGATGTGCCTTTTCCTTATTCGTTGGCTTGTATCACATTTTAAGATTCCAGTATTTTCTTTCCCAGCCTTCTCACAAGTAATAAATTTAACACAATTTTTAGTGTTAGTCTTACTGTCCATTGCAATTAACTTTTCATTTTCTATTTTAGTTAATCTAATAAAAAAAATTGTAAGGTTTGTTATATCCTTAAACACAAGAATAGCTTCATCTGTTCACTCTTATATTTAAATGCCTGCGCTTTACACCTTTCCTTTTTTAAGCCACACAGGTTGTCATTTAAGTCTTTTACTTTTATTTCCACATGTTGCTTGCTGATATCTAGTATATATATATATATATATATATAGATAGATATTATATATAGGTTTAAAAGGCATCTACCTTCACAGCAACCTTAGGATGCACATTAGAGCAACAGATTTACTGGTATAGTCCGTTTTTTCTTTTCTATGTATGTTTTTTTTCTTTTTTTACAAATTACATCATGCCTGACTTTGATTGTTAAAAAAAAAATACTTTTCTTTTGCAAACGGGTTGTTAAACCATTGAGAGGCTCCCTTGTTAGGGTTCTCCCTCTGCCATTCAGTTTCCTGAGGGCATCAAGGTAAGGGGCATATTACAGCCCAATATTTGGTACTACCCACCCTGCCTTGAATTAGGACATAGTACCTGGCTGCTCTCTTCAAATAGGTTTGCTTTGTTTTTAACCTTTTTTAGCCTAGTTTTCTTCCTTATTATCCGATGATTTACATATTTTTGTATATATGAGGATATTTGTTATATTAGCAGCATTTGTATTCACTACAAATCTATTTCTCCATTATTCTTATGAGAAAGCACTTGACCTATTTATATTCAACCTTTGTGCACAGATAGCACTCTTTAATAAGAAGTTTCAACCATCAATACCACAACTATCACACTAAGTAGGTGTTTATGTTTGCACTCTCATAAATGTGTTCATTGGGCACTTTGACTCAGAATACTAGCAATTATGTCGTAGACACGTTTACAGCCTTATTAAATTGCAATTCAGTCAATTGAGTCAGTTTCCCTACTTCAACATTTGATATTATATCAACATATTTGTGATGACTAGATTCAAGATAACCTCATTTCTAATAGCTTCTTGTACAAATAATACAGGAAATCAAGCCAAATTGTTGGAAGGTTTGATCATGTTGCTAAAGCTTAAATATTTTGGCCATATCATGAGACGACAGGATTGCCTAGAGAAGACTCTGATGCTGTGAAAGATTGAAAAAGGGGACAGCAGAGTTGGAAATGAATAGTTTAGGTCAATGAAGCAATGAACATGAGTTTGAAGGAGCTCAGAGAGGGCAATGTCCATATGGCCATGGAGAGTTGGACATGACTGAACAAACAAAAAGTTTATGGGATCATTTTGAGAAATAGGGGTTCTTTGTTTGGGGCACTACTTTGGATGAGAATAAAACTCTGTAAGAAATAAGTATTATTTTAGGCCATACACCACTATGGTAAAATAAATATTATTTCTTACCACTCTATGGAAACATGTTTGTAACAGTTCAAGTGATCTAATTTTCAACATTAAGGCATTGTGTGACTGGGGAGCTACAGTTCATTGAGGGAACCATGAATGCCAACATGTACTGTGACATACTGAAGCAGAGCATGATCCCCTCCCTTCGGAGACGGGGCCACAGGGCAGTAATCCAACATGATAACGACCCCAAACACACCTCCAAGGCGACTACTGCCATGCTAAAAAAGCTGAACGTAAATGATGGACTGGCTAAGCATCTGTCCAGGCCTAAACCCTATTGAGCATCTGTGGGGCATCCTCAAAAGGTGGGTGGGGGAGTACAAAGTCTCTAACATCCACCAGCTCTGTGATGTCACCATGGAGGAGTGGAAGAGGACTCCAGTGGCAACCTGTGAAGCTCTGGTGAACTCCATGCCCATGAGGGTTAAGGCAGTGCTGGAAAGTGTCATTTCTTCAGTGTTGTCACATGAAAAGATATAATAAAATATTTACAAAAAATGTGAGGGGTGTACTCACTTTTGTGAGATACTATATAGGGCCACAACCAAAGCCTCAAAAAGCAAGGCGAGCTGTTGACACCTACAGCACGCGGGACAGGCAGGCAGGATTTATGACCCATAGGACTTAGGACCGAAACCGTATATACACTGTGCACCTTGCAAAAATCTAACTTTAACGGTCGATCCACGGAACTGGAAAGACCTAAAAAAAAAATTGCCTCAAATTTACTTACACACAGTACAGTGGGAGAGCCAGGAAGCCTGTGAGTGAGGTTGCAAGTTCATTTTAGGCATATTTGCTGTTTTTTCTTGATGGAAAATCGCCTAAGCGAGGAAAATAATGGCTGCCGAAAAAACGCAACACGCCGAAAATGACGACGATAGACGGAAAACTAGCCCGAAGGACCTAAAACTAACCCGAAGGACGTAAAAACGAGCCCTAATCAGTAACACTTAACGAAAGCCAGTAACACTTCATCCAAGCCACTAACATTTAACACAACGTAGTAACACTTAGCCCAGGGGTCTCCAAACTCGGTCCTGGAGGGCCACACCCAGGCCTGGATTTGAGGATTTCCTTTCTGTGCACAGGTGAGTCAATCAGGATGACTGAAGAAGCGTAGTCTCACCTGCTTGCAGCAAGGATATCCACAAATCCAGGCCTGGGTGCGGCCCTCCAGGACCGAGTTTGGAGACCCCTGACTTAGCCAAACACCAGTTGAACAGAGGAGCATAAGTAAGTTTATACTATGTACTATTATGTTTGTTTTTTCACTAAAATGTTTTTTTTATAAGGAAATATTGGTAGAAAGTAGCTCCTCAATTGTATTTATTCTTGAAGGTAGATTATGTACTTGATTATAGGTATTCTGTCTGAGACTGTATAGGTATGATTATGGTTATCCCTGGGTTAATATTTATTTATGTATTTATATGTATATTTACATATGTATCATGGATTTCACCAGGGCCCAGCAGAGGCATCACAATTTATTTTATCTAATTAAAAACTAGCCATATGACTTTTTTCCCTGATTACTTATGCTCTCAAACAATTTCTGTTTTCATTGTGCAGTGACCCTTTAACTCTCATAATTACTTGCAATACAAGTGATCCTGATATTTGTTTGTGTAACAAATGCTTGTATATAAATGGCTGTTATGAGGAAATATCTTTCTAGATCCCCATAGTAACCTAACATTACACACAAGAAGTGCCTTGGGGGTCCAGAAGCGGCTCCATGGCACTCTAAGTAAAAACACTACATTAACCTATAATACTGTAATTCTCCCCCAATAAATTACAAAAAATACATTATCAAAAATAAAAACCTAGATGTAGCAAAAATAAAAAAACATTCCATAAACATAAAAAAATAATACACATAAAATTTAAAAAAATCACAAACAAAATAAAAAAATGTAATTAAAATAAAAAAACACCCTCCTCAATATGAATTTGGAAATATTTTGACTAATCAGATTGCTCATATTTTAGATCCATCGATCTGAGCAATCTGATTGGTCAGTATATTTTAAAATTCCTATTGAGTAGGGTGACAACTGTAAACCCATTCTGATTGGCTGAAATATGTCTTCAATCAAGAATGAAGAGGACCAGACTGACAATATTAACAGAAGTTTAAGAAACATTGCTACCCTTGGCTCGAAAGTCAATGATCATCCTCTTTTCAAAGTTGGATACATTACATGTTTTACCCATGACAGTGATTGATGGTTGATACCCACTAAGCTAGCTCACAAAACCACCTTATTGTATTGGTTACACCCTGCTGACGTCAAATGTAGGCGTGGTCATACTCATGTGACTCAACCCTGTAATTTCGCAGCTACAGTCACCATCTGTAGAGATCATGGAACCCAGGAGCATAAAATATGTCACTGCCTTCACTTCTTCCCTATCTATTTGCCACAAACTGAGATTGCTGTTTGCCATGATCGTCATCTTTTTAACTTTGAGCAGCAAGCACTGTAATATAATAATAAATGTGCCATCCGTTTAGTATATTTCTATAGATGTGAGTTTTATTATTAGCCAAAAGAAAAGAGAATGTTTGATCTTGCATAGGTAGAGCAGGAGGTATTATGGATAGTACTGTGCATAGTATGCAGAACAATATTATGTTATGGATAACCACATAACCAAAGCCATAAGCTATAATCCTTTTTACTGTTGAGCGCATTCAGTTTCAGCAGCTAACACTAGTTTAACAGGGTGAGCAATGACACATTGTAAAATACTGTGTTGCTAGCAGACAAAGTGTTAATTATATTCTTGTTAAATAAGATTTTGATGCAATTAATTTGTTCACGGTGGCTTAACAAGCTCTCTCCCCCATACTTGTTTTGTTCGCCCCTGTTCTCCCAGCTGCCTGTGTAATTCTCTTATCATTCCTCACCCTGGGCTCCCTACTGGTTGGGAAGGCTCACAGTTAAAGACATGTTATCTCAGCCCATATGACTAATTGCTTTGAAGTCCTTGCTGCTGCAGACATTTGCCTGAAGTAGTCACAGTGTTGCAAAGTCCTGGTCTTTCGGCCTCTAGCGCTAGTTGTCATAGTGACAGATCTCCACCATATTATGGCTGCTGCAGAGGCGCATTGGACACAGCTAGGTAGGGAACAAGACTTTGAGGATAGCCAATGGGCCTTTCTGAGGATTAATTACAATATCACTGTGGTCATATTTCTAAATGTAGTGAAGTCAAACATTTTGGTGCCAGCTCATGAACTTCCTGCAAAGCACATTAGTTTGTAAAGAAACCTCGAAAGCATAGCTAAGACTATCAGCCATAGGTGGTTATCAGACAATCAGGGGGCGGTAAGTGTATACTAACTTTTATAGAATTATATTAATATAAGATTATAATTTAGAGCTAATTAAAACTTTCAACTGCAAACGATTAAAAAAACATATATAGAGAAAGATGCAAAGTGAGCTGGGAAATCTTAATATGGGAAAGAAATGTAGAAGCTTAAATTGCACATGAAAGTTAATAATGTAAAACCAATATATTTTTTTCTCACTCTCCCCCATTATCTTCACATATAATAGTTGTCAAACTGCGAGAAGTCGTCACACTTTGCATGGTGCGTATGACTTTGGCGATGAGTGCCTCAGACGCTCATCGCTTGAGAGCCTTGCAAAGCACACCGAGCCGTTAACAAGGAGGACTTAGCCGATGAGCGCCAAAGGCGCTCATCGCTGCGAGCCTTGTGAAGTGAGGCGATCTGTTAACGTGTAGGACTTAGACGATGAGCGCCAAAGGACAAAGGCGCTCGTCGCTCCGAGCCTCGCAAAGCGAGGCAAGCCATTTACATGTAGCACTTAGCCGATGCGAGCCTCGCAAAGCAAGGCAAGCCGTTAACATGTAGCACTTGGGCGATAAGCCACTACAACGCACTACAACTATCAGCACTAACACGAAGAGGCAATGAAACACGCAGGACTTAGCCGAAAAACACTTCCTAAACGCGGTCGACACACGTAAGACTTAGAAAAATGCAAAGATACGAAGCGCAAAAAATTACTAGATTTACAGCCGAACGACGAAAATGAAAAAACAACGAAAACACCCTAAATACACCCCAAAATCTTACAAAAACATCACTGACAGCACGGGGCAACAGCCAGGACGTCTGGGAGTGAAGTGGAACGCGAATTTAACTCGATTTAGACGATTTTCGGCACTTGAAAATCGCCTAAGCGAGGAAAAAAATGACCACCGCAAAAATTGAAAACGAGGCTACACGACCAGGGACCGTGCAGAAAACACTGCCAAACGCGTAGCACTTTACCCATCACACTACGACCTACAAAATACACTATTACAAACGCCGGAAAATGCTAACGAGCCGCGTACACGTTAATAACATTACGACTACACAATAAACCAACGGCTTTACCTCGCGCACGCAGCCTGTTTAGAATGCACACTTTAAACATTCATTACACTTTATAAGCAGGGCACCAAAACTCACAATGTATATTCTATGTAGACGGAAAATACAAACAGATTGTTAGCTCTTCAGCCTATTTCTCGCTGCATATGTGAATTATAAATAATTAATTAAAGTATCTTAATTTCTTTAATAAATCATTGATTCTTACTTAACTACATATATATAGAAATATATATCTCTCTCAGAGGACCAAAAGTACACTAAAGGAGAGGCTCGCAATGATCGCCGAAGGCGCTCATTGCAAGGCATGCGATGAGCGCCGAAGACGCTCATCGAAAGCCTCGCATTGAGCGCCGAAGGTCCTCACAGTACAAAACGGTTTACATTCTGCTTTAAATTTTATTGCCCCTTCATTCGACGGGCAAATCGCTAGTCTTATATATTTAAAATATCATATAGAAAAAATGACCACAGTGGTCATTTAAGCCAAGCTGTTTAGGTGGGCTAGTTGGAGTTTTTGGTTCTTATCTTCCTTGAAATTAAAGTAGTATGGCCCTGGACTCTGCATAATCAAAAACACAGCTAATTTCAAGTTCTTTTATAAGACAACCCTTACCACAATAAAAATGATTTTCAATTAGGGATTACAATTTAGTTTTCCAGACTTTAGATCACTTCCCATTTTCGATTCATATATTCTGTATCTGAGATATCAACATTAACCAAACTCTTCATATATAAACATGTAGATCTGTGATTGTAAAAGTACTCTAACACATGAATACACTATAACCATATCACTCTCGCTTATCATTGACACTTTGTCACTTGCTGAACTAATGAGATCACTCTAGGTTTACTACCTGTGGTAGAAATCCTTAATTTTAAATTCAGCAAAGCATAGTGCTCAACGTAGTCCTTTATAGTGTATATAGTTGGTACATAGTTACAGTTGCTCTTCATCTGGATTGCCAAATAATATTGTTCTCTGCTCCACAAAAGGATGTTTTTATGCTCAAGCCTAACAGAAAGTGGGGCTTCCCTGGTGGTCCAGTGGTTAGGACTTGGTGCGGTTGACCTGGGTTCAATTCCAAGTCAGGGAAGCAAGCAAGTACTGGGATGGGAGACCACCTAGGAATACCAGGAGAAGGATCTGGCAACACACTCCAGTATCTCTTCCATGATTGTCAAGTGAAACAGCATGACTATGGACATAAAGATGTTCTGGTGTGTTACAGTCAATGAGGTCAGAGAGAGTTGGAAACAACTGAATGATGCAAAAAAAAAGGAAAAAGAAAAGAGAGACTGCTCAGCAGGACCCAGGATAGCTTGGTATAACCCCTTCATAACTGGTCTCTGATCCATAACTTAAATATTCCTACTGAACCATCCACACTTTACAACTAATAAACATCCAACACAAATAAAACATATAAGGAACTGCTACTGAGTTCTAAAGACTTACCATATATATATCTTCTATGAACACTGGAACAACACCATCAACAGTATCATTACCTTAAGAAGGTGGATCAGATGGGAGGCCTGGTATAACAGCAAAATCAAGCAGATCTCACACCAAATGATAATGGTGGTGGCCATAGTATCATTGCCCATGCACTAAATAGCAGAAAAGATTAACAGGAACTTGCTTGTTGCTTCTTCCATTATGAGCTAGTGTAAGTTTTATTTTGTAAGTTTGCAAGTTTTCAGTCTTGTAAGGTGCTTTGATGTTTGATGTTAAGCTCAAAAACAGGGCCCTCCATTCTTTTGCAATGTGTTCATTTAGGCCTCCATTCAATTGAGCAAATTGTAGTTACAAGCGCACGTAATGGAGCCCGTAAAATAATTTGCTATTCAATTGGTGTCTTTTTGCTGCCCACTAATGATTTGCGGGTTACAGGCTGAAAATTCCTGCGGTTGTCAAAATCGTAACTCCAACCCATCTAAGCCTTTGACCTTTCAAGCCTGCAAATGTTACAATTGCAAATTGCTATTCCATTGCTAAAATTCCTCAAGCCCATAATTGGCTTCAAACTCGTAAATGGCAAATGTAGAAGAAAATCCTACGAGTACCAGATAGGACTTGCAAGGGGGTTTAACACCTGATCGTAGCATTGTAAATGCATTAAGAAATCAATAGTGCACTTTAAAAGACGGGGAAAGCGATGAAATACATTAGAATTAATTACACAACAGTCTCAAACTCGCAAATCTGCAATAAAAAATAATGTTTTTTTACGTTATGTCCGTGTTATATCAATCTCTGTAAACATGGCGTTAATACATATCAGGCCACCCACACGGACTAGAACAGTATCGCCATTCATTTTTATTGTTTTGTACATTGCCGGATGGCGAGTCTTCTAAACGCTAATTGATTGTGGTTTAACCTCCATGTTTTACTGACGTCATGATGACACTCTCATTTACTATTGGCTGTTTCTAAATCGGTAGTTACAGCCTTGCTTCATTGATCATGCTCTGAAATGCTACTTACGGGTGCATGTTTAGGCTTTCGGCCAGGTATCTGCGGGCTTGTTCAATTGCTCTGTAACTGTTGCAAAAACTAAGGCCTCCATTCAATTGCAAGCCCGCAGTTGTCTTTATACAGTTGAATGGAGGCCTTAGTTTTTGCCTTGTACCTAACCCCTGTATAGCGCTATGGAATTGTTGGCGGTTTATGGAAGAAGAAAATATTGAACCCTGATTATAGTTCTAGTACAAGCTACTGACTTGAGCCAGTCCAGGAATCACTGGAGAATAGCCACAGCAGAGCAGCATATCTGTGATCCTGCTCAATACCCAGCAGATTTGAATACAATAAACTTTTCCTCTGCTGACTATCTCCAACAGGAGAAAACACATAACAAATTAGCATAGACCCTGCACTACAAATGTGAGAGATCTTTCCTGCACATGCTTATCTGATATAGCATCGGCACTGGATCCAGAAGCGTATCTAAGGGGTGGTGCGGAGGTGCAGTGCCACGGGTGTCAGCTCCTTGGGGGCAACAATTATGTGCCTTCCCCCAAGCTCCTTCCTAGCCCCTTGTCTTTTTCCTTTTCCCTAGTCTCTCTCCCCCTAGTCTCTCTCCCCCTTGTCTCTCTCCCCCTAGACTCTCCCAGGAGGGAGAGGAGGAGAGAAAAAAGGCAGAGAGAGAGACAAGGGGGGGAGAGAGACAAGGGGGAGGAGAAAGAGACAGGGATAGAGACGGACAAGGGGGGAGAGGGGGACAGACGGGGGGAGAGAGACATGGGAGATGAGGGGGAAAGAGACAAGAGGGAGGAGGGGGAGAGAGAAACAAGGGGGAGGAGGGGAAGATAGAGACAAAGAGAAGAGAGACAAGGTGGGAGGAGATGGGAGAGAGAGAAGGGAAGGAGGGGGAGAGAGACGAGGTGGGAGAGAGACAAAGGGGAGGGGGGAAAGAGAGACATTAGGGAGGTGAGCGGAGAGAGATAAGAGGGTGGAGAGACAAGAAGGGAGAGACATTTCTGCCACTGCTGCACTGCAAGTGCTAGGAACCTACCCTGAATACCTACTAGCGGCACAGGAGTTCAGACATACTGCCACCCAGATTTGTTTTGTTGCCATCCAGTAGAGCTTCAATTTGTCTGCTGATCGAGTCCAAGTGGTCTATCAAGTTTAAAAAGCAACCTGTAATATATATGGTACATCCTCAGCAAGGGATCGGATAGACCTATAGATAGACCATATTAAATTGATGGATACTCCAATGACAAACTAGCAATTTCACTCAGAATTTGATAAACGTTCTATAATGTTGTCCTATGGATATAATTTCTTCACTCACTTTGTGGCTTTCTCTATATATGCTTTTTTTTTTATCTTTTGCAGTCGAAAGTTTTAATTACCTCGAAATTATTATCTTCTATTAACATTATTCTATTAAAGTTAGTATACACTTACCACCCCCTGTTTGTCTGATTACCACCCATGGCTAATAGTCTTAGCTATTACTGCATTCTCACAGTTAAACGTTTTTGATTACATTACAGCCATGTTTATGTGATTTAACCTAATTGTGCCCATCTTATGTGGATATTGTGTTATGTGCCGAAACAGATTTATTACGTTATGTTGTCATACTAACTCATAAGTTAATATATAAGGATCTATTTTGTATTGCCTGTTTTATATTGCTATTGGCCATTGTATGCAATTAATTATATGTCTGTCTACTTGGACTATACTGTCCATCAACTCAGAAAAACATAATTATATGAATGCCAAAATATATATAGAAACCTCCAAAAAAAGCTCTCTTACAGCAACCTAAAACACAAGGAATAGGAAAAATCAGCAAAAAAAGGGTGGATGGATGAAGAAATATGCTGGGACTCCCATATATCTATATGCTTATTCTCATCCCCAGGTAAACCCAAGCACGTGGTTTCCAATCCTAAAGGAGTGAGAGCTGTAATAGGGTTCCTATGTCTACTGACAGATGGATATATATGCCTGGCATAATGGGAGACATCAGTATGAAGTGAATCAATAATAGGATGATTTACTGGATCAACAAGTGATCCAGCAATGTGCTCCCAGTAGCTTGAGAAATATACACGTTGGTGGATGGAGGGGATGTCTGTTGAGCATGTAATATACTTCACCTCTTTCTACATAAGTGCTCTGGGCCCCCTCCTCATATGAGGTAGCAGAGGCATCAGCATATGACTCCCTGGCCTGGGAGTCAAAATCCCAGGCCTTGCTGATGTTGTCACATAGTACAAGTGGCTCTTTATTTCTGGCAGCTGGCCATCGTGATTGAGAAAACTCTGGAGCAAGAAGGGGCAGAAATCAGCCTGTGGAGAAGTGGGAAGGCTGGAGGCCATGTCTCCTCTTACGAGCCTTCTTCTGAGGAGGTAGCAGTGGGCTCAAGTGTACTGGTGGGCGAAAGAGTGGTTCCGGGTTCAGGTGAGTTGCTGCTTCTAGCGCTCAGGGGATAGGAGTGATGCTGATGGGGCTGATAGGGACGGACAGGTGGAAGTGCTGATAGGGAGGAACAGGGGTAGGGATCATAGGGAAGGACACAGTTTTTTTTTTTATATATGTAAATATAATAAAGTGTCCCTGATAGGTACCGGTCATACTTTGGTGAAGGTTGCATGCAGTAGAGGGGCATTGACATTTCAGCAAGAGCACAGTTTACAGTTTTCATTGAGACTACTTGTGACTATACATGGGTGGAGGTAGAAGGTTTTTGTCACATACTGAAAGTGCTATAAAATATAACAAATTATTTCTGTCTCTTCCCACCTTCAACAGAGACGTTACAAATTATCATATATCATAAAATAAACTTTATATTACAAACTTTCCCTTGTCATTGGAAACTTTTTTTATCAACTTATATTGAAAAAAAAAAAAAAAATATATATATATATATATATATATATATATATATATACTGTAATTTGGAAACTGAGTCGAATCATATTCATTAGCAAAGAGTCAAACCATGTTTTCATTAAATGAAGGATATAAAGGTGAAACCTTCATTATTCTAGGTGATGACAAGATCTTTAATAATAATATCGAGACAATTTAAAAATCAATGTTCATGGAATACATTCTTACTTTTACAATGCCTGAGAATGCAGACAGTTCAGATCCTGCATAAGTCATTTGAAAGGCTGACTGGACACCTGAATTGTTTGGCTCATTACCAAATGGAAATGTTCAGAGCACTAGTTTGAGCGATGACCTCAGCAGATCTCATATCCTCCCATGCTGGAGACAATAGGCAGAGGTTAAAGCTCATACAGAGGTCAAAACATTAGATACTGATATAGAAAGCAGAACATATTCTACAGTAAAGAAATTGGATTGAGGAGAGAAAATATACACAATTCCCTTAATTAGCTTGATTTTAATATAACAAGGAGAGATAGAACAAGATCTAGTGCTGATTTACATGTAGATTGGAACATGCCAGACAATAGAGACATGTGATCATATGATTTATGGATGCAATAAGATGATGTGATGGAGTAGATAAGGAACAAAGCAGATGTGAAGCTAGTATAACTAAGTACATGGGCAGCTGAATATGAAGAGGATATGAGAAAATGTGGTGAACTGGAGAGTAAAAAATGTCTGATGAAGGTTATCCTGTCTTTAAAATGGATGGCATGATCTTGAACAACAGCATCAGTATGTTATTATATACCAGATTGCATGTCTTATTATATTTAATAGATTATTATTGACATTTTCTCTAGTTAAAATTGTGCATTTATAATTGTGTATTGCTGGCACCTCCTACTCCTCTTATCTCTTTTACTTGTTGTTCAACTCTTCCCTGCTCTCTCTCTCTCGTTGCCCTGTCCTTTTCTCTCTATGTCTTTCTGACTCTCACACCTATTTTCATTCTTCTTATAGGAGTCATTTTTGTATTCTGTACTCTCCTGCTTTGGAGAACTCTAGAGAAAATCTGAGAGAAATACCCTTCCTGTCCCTCACCCACCCACCCCTGTTGTCATATCACTTGCATCAATTATCAGCACATGCTATCAAAATACTCTAATCGTAATATGTCACAAATCCCACTCCCTCACAATTCCCATTCTGATTACTTTCCACCACTCTCTCCTCTGCTTTTTCAAAGCTCATACAGTCTTTGACTTGTTGCTAACTTTCCTATCTGTTCTTTTTTTATTGCATGTGATTGCTCTGTTTTTCGTCCTTTTTTGCCAGGGCCATGTAAAGTGCTTAGTGCAATGTGCTCCAGTATGTTGCCTCTCTGTGCATCTTAAAGAAGTCAGGGAAGGAAGTCTTCGTCCCTCCCCTGAGGCTTAGAGATCTGACTTTTGCCCTTTGTTTTGATGCTGGAGACCTCCAACACAGGTCTGGTCTTTGCCACCAGTTTTCCATAGGTCTTTCAAAATGGTCCCTGGCAAAAAGGCACATTTCGAAAGACAGCAAGACATCTCTGGTTTCCACTGGGTAGTGGAGTGGAAGAGGGCTCTGTCCAAATTGTGCTCCAAACTCAAAGTCCCTCCATTACAAAAAGTGCAAGGAGTGCCTTCCCCAAGAAAAAAATAATTAAATGTTTATATTTTATTTTTCTAAGCACAAAAATTAAACTTAAACATTTACTTTTAACTTTCATAATGAAAATTTAAATTTAAAAAACTTACTTTGAAGAAGACGAAAGTCTGACAGGTTTTTAGCTTCAACTACTGTTCACTAGCTTTCTGTTTCTATGCAAAAATGGGAGAGATGTCTCGTCACTAATGAGAAACCATTGACCTTGTTGAAGACAGGCCGCAGTGTTAAAAAACTGTATAAAATATGTCTTGGAGGATATATAAACAGTTTAAAAGCATCATCCATTATACATGTTTTTCAGTCACTGTTAACTGCATGCAAATGGCATGATTAAATATATGTTTTCATTTGATAGCACTGCATGACTGGAAAACTGTACACATGTTGAATAGCCTTAATAAAACTTTCAGTTTGAAAAACTGAGAACATTATTCACATTAGCAGGAGAGTATTTTGAATATTATTATTATTATTATTACAAAATGTGTTAGGATAACAAACACAGCTCCCCTTTCTGTTCTAATCCAGCAGGATTCTGTGTATTACATTGAGATTAAAATTGAAGGGTTATCATCTCCTGCCCTGCTCTGTATTGCCATGGAAAGTGATATACTGTGAACTGCAGCAAATCGAGCATCCAATCAAAACATAGGAAACTCTATATATGAGCCACTTGAGCAGCAAGCCAAACTCTCATAGTGCCAAGCTGTGGCTGCAGTTTGAAGCAAAATGTCATAAAAAACAGAAAGCTGCAAAAGCAGGTACAGCAAGTCCCTATATATTTTATATATATATATATATATATATATATATATACTAGAGACTTGCCCGTCAAAAATGACGGCAATAACATTTGAAGCCTAGCAATGCTGTTTGCCACACAATGCAATGTTCTGCCCCCTCTGAGCATCTTTGGCGCTCATTGCGAGCCTCTCCTCCCATCTACTTCACCGCTCATTACAGGCCTCGGCAACTTGCAACTTTTGTGCTTGGGAATGCCATGTGTTTCTTTCCACCATGTGCCCCCTGTCCCTTTCCTATGTCTTTCTCCTCTGTGTCTCTGCTGAATCTTTTTGTGGCGCGCGCTGACTGCCGTTGGTTTTATTTTCAAAGTCCCGCGTGCCTGGCATTGTTTGTCTGTGTCCTGCATGCCCGACGTTATTGGTGTAAGTGTTACTGCTTTTGCGTTGTGTATTTTATAAGTTCTGCGTGCCTGGCCTTGCTGAGCCTCGTTTTCATCTTGTTTCAGAATTTTTACGTTTTTTCGGTCGGGATTGTTTTCCCGCTTTGACTCTTCCCCCTGTGCTATGTGTGAGTGTATAAGTGAATTTGAGGCATATTTGTGTGTTTTCGCACTCTTTTCCAGTTCAGTGGTTCGGCCGTTAAAGTTGTATTTTTTGCGAGCTCGTGCCTCAGCGTCTCTCCTCGCTTTGCGAGACTCGCAATCGTGATGACAACTCGCAGTTTGACAACTATTATATGTGATATATATATATATATATATATATATATAGTGCCTCCATGAACAAATTTCTCCGGCACCAACCTGCATGTTTTCTACACAGCGGATTTTTATATGCAACCCATACATGCACTTCCTATCTATTCACAAATGTAACTCTATATAAAAAGTTTTAAATCCCCAAGAATAACCTCTGATCAGCAGACAGGAGGTGAGAGAAGGGGATAGGTTCACTAAGTAATTGCTGGGGTACAATGTGTTCTGAATGGATGTGATGCTTTTCAAACATCACCACAAGCTTTGCAGCATTCACAGTATTGACAAGGCCAGGGGGTGTCCAAACTCGGTCCTGGAGGGCCGCACCCAGGCCTGGATTTGAGGATTTCCTTTCTGTGCACAGATGAGTCAATCGGGATGACTGACAAAGCAATAGTCTCACAAATCCAGGCCGAATTTGGACACCCCGGCACTAGGCTATCCTTCTGTTTATTCATTGCAAGTTATGAATTAAATGTTATGAATATGTTTATTACTGTGTTATATTTCCCATCCACTGCCTGATTTCTATTTTAATAGAAGCAATGAGGTAGAAAATATCTATTTAAATAGGAATCAGGTGGTTAACAGCAAATATAATATAAATACACTTATTAGAGTAACACTTTATTAAAAAACTAGGAACTTGCCGGTCAAAAAATTACAAAAAATTGTAAGGCTGGCAATGCTGTTTGCCACACAATGCGAGGCTTTTGGTCCTCTGAGCACTTTCGGCGCTCATTGCGAGCCTCTCTCCCCATATAATTCAAGTTTCCTGCTTTGCACTGATCACCTTCGGCGCTCATTGCAAGCGCCACGCTGAGCTCCTTTGGAGCTCATCGCGGGGCTCGCAATGAGCGTCTTCGGTGCTCATTACAAGCCTCTCCCACTCGCGGCGCTCATTGCGAGCCTTTCCTCTTGCCTGCTTTCATTGCAAGCCTCTCCCGCTTGCGGTGCTCATTGTGAGCCCTGTGACGAGGGCCTTCGGCACTTATTGCGAGCCTTTCCTCTCGCCTACTGTACGGGCCGCTTATTGCAGGGTTTGTTAACCTGCAAGTTTAGTGCTTTGGAATGGCATGCGTCTCTTTCCAGCATCTCCACCCTGTCCATTCCCTGTGTCTTTCTCCTCTGTGTGTGTGCTGAATGTTTGCGTGGCGCGTGGCGCGTGGTGACTGCTGTTGGTTTTAAGTCCTGTGTGCCTGGAGTTGTTGTTGCAAGTATTAGTGTGCTCAGTGTAGTGTATTTACTAAGTCCTGCATGCCTGGTGTTGTTCATGTAAGTATTACTGTGTTGTACATTTTTTTTTCTTTTGCTGGGTTTTTAGAGTTACGCGCTTGAACAGTGCTGCGCCGTTGCTGCGCCTCACTTCGCAAGGCTTGCATGTGTGATGGCGCTATTGGCTGCAATGAGTACCTTTGGTGCTCATGGCAGCCTAAGTGTTGTGCGGCTGCTTCGCCTCGCTTTGCAAGGCTCGCATGTGTGACGGTGCTGCTGGCTTTTGTAATAATAATACTATCTTTCTGCTCATGATTGCTTTTATGAATTACTACACTTTCCATAGCATTGTATACTTATTCCCAAGGGTCTACATCACTGTAAAACTGAGTGAGCCAGATACTCCTTTGTATAACGTGTTCAGCTGGTTACGATTGATTACATTCACTTAATGTTCACAGTTTGCTGGAATTATCTGGTAGTTTTGCTACGAAGACCTGTGAAAACTAGTGAGAATATTCTAGTTCAACGCTTCCAAGCAAAGTGTGAAATGTTCTTCTTCTGATTTGTTATTGGTAGTGTCTCTTAAAGATATATGGTACTCCCACAGTAGGTTTTAGAGGTTTTTTTTTTTGTGCGGACTCATATATTCCCCAAGCTTTTTGAGATACACAAATCAGAGTTTGTCAGGAGGAGGTCCGGACAATATTGCAAAAGCAGGCTGCACTGGCTCCTTTATTACCAGACTGAGTTAGGTTACTTGAACTCCTTCCTGTTAAACTTGTTGTTCGGGCTCTTGATCTGCTCCTTCTCCTAGGTCCTCACTTGCTGGATGTTGGGGTATATCTCCAGTTTGAGAGGGGCCATAACCCCCTGCAGTGATTCCGGCTCCTGCTCCCATGCCAGCTCCATAACCTGACCTATATCCGCTGCCAAACCTGGAGCCCAGGCTAAAGGTTGCAGTGCTGGCTCTGCTGCCCCCGGACCCTCCGCTGTAAGAGTAGCTGCTGAAACAGGCAGGGCGAGGGGCTGCACTGCTGCTGGTGCAGTAGGACACTTTGCTGAATTTGATAGACATGGTGACAAAGAGAGGCAGAAGACACACTAGAGTTCTTTCCTGTTATAGGCCGCAACGCACACTGCTGCACACCCTCCTGCTTGTTTAAATCTGCTTTATCTTTATATAAATACATGGTACCTTTCTAGTCTGAGCAGCTCGATCTTGAGGGTTCTGTGGCATTATATCTAAATTAGCTTGACAGCAGTGGCAGAGCTACTGCTTGCGTAGCAGGTACAAAGTACCGGACCCACAACAGGGTCGGGCTCACTGCTACTGGCAGTGAATGAGGAATCTTACTTTTTTAGATGAATATGACATAATTATTTTATAAAATGGTGATGTGATCACCATAGTGGTGATCTTGCCATCTACATACATTTTTGGCCTTTTTATTGATGCCAAGGGGTGGATAGAAATGTTACAAGGGGTCCCAAAATATTTTGCATCGGGCCCTCCAGTCCATTCAGAAGCTCTGCCAGTACTCAGTTTCTAACCACCTCCAGGGAGTTTCAGTACATCTCTCAGATTTCCTGTTATCTGCCCATCAGCAGTGGCAGCCAGCGGCCACTAGATGGTGATACAGTTGTTCTCCTAGATTTTGGTCAATTTCTTCTTAGTGTGAGTGATAGATTTAGGGGTTAGGGTTTAAAAGTGTGCTCTTTACTATATAAAACTTATCACCTGCCACTACCCTAACCCTATAAAATTAAAGAAAGTCTTGGTGGGCCAGCGTTGCACCACCCAGTGGCCACTGCCCCCACGGCTGGAGGGGAGATAACAGGCAAGGTCCCATCTCTCTTAATCCTCTTACATCCTTCCTTCCCATAAATTGTCTGACTTTAAACAAAATTTGCTGAGAACACATGTAACACACAACAGACACATGGTAATGTAACTTCTATCAAGCCTTTCTGCTTCAGGTAGCAAACACACAAGGATTAAAGGCATATCTAAGTTTCCTGGATTATGAATGCATCTGATAGAGGAGAATCAGTAGTGTATGCAAACATTTTTTTTGCTTGAAAATATACTAAAATAAACATTTACAAACTCACCCTGATGTTTGCTAAATCTTTTCAGTTTGCAAGCTGAGGCCTTTGTTAGTTGGCACCACTGAAAATCCCTGCTAAGATTAGCATAACATTCCTAATTCATTTTGGCCAATCAGGAGAAAGCCGAAGTTAGTTGGTACATTTGTATCATAGTCTGGGGTTCCTGTATTGCAAAGCAGCCTGGGTTATGTAGTCTCTCTCTCTATATATATCCTTGTGATCTGGTTCAGCTGTGAGCTCAGACTCCACCCAACAATGTGATTTCATCCTGCAGCAAGTACTTCCTTTGAAAGGTTAAACTCTGTACCTGGCTACTTTTCTGTATGTACTTGGTTATGTAAGCTCAATGTGGGTGTGCAAAGCTGGGTTTTACTTTCCTGCCTATAACTTTGTAAGTACACTGAACTTATCTATATAACATGTCTTTTTCTGATAATCACTGCCTGTTTCTTACCAAACATTTGAAACCTAAAAAACGTATATATACCTTTAATACAACAATACTGATGCATATAATAAGAACATTTGAAGAAGAATATCTGGTATTCCTAAACCTAAATTGTGCTTTTACATTTTAATATGCATTGTACAGATTTATTTATTACCTTCAACTAAAACAACAAGATTTATCAAGCATGACATGACCAATTTAATTTAGATAATATTATTATAACTTGAACTGGTTCTAAAGCAAGATTTTATATAGTTCTATAACAATCAGATAATCTTTGAAACGCCATCACTTAACATGCTGTCTTTAATATATTGATTTTTGTTAATATTTGTGTTAAAGATCAGCATTCATCATCTGATTTAGTGTAAAATATGAATTACCACATTAGTCCTGGAAAAAAGCAAGTTGGCTGTAATTCAGAGCTCTGTGCTACATCTCTTACTTGACTGGGATGCGGATATTTACGGATATTTTTCTTAGTGTTTATACTTTTCAACCTCTGTTTTATAGAAAGTAAACAATTAGCAAGAAGCAAAAATGTTGTTTATTATTCCTTATTTGTGTCTCTGGACAATATCTCTTTAATGATGAAGTTAATCAAGTGTTAAGAGTTGTACGTACTACATATTTACCCCATAGGGCCTAAACATCTTGTAATATACTGGATAAGTTATTCCGTTATGCAAAAAGTCCACCACAAATTTAGTTGGATTTTGGACAAATTAAATCTGAAGAATACATTTTCAAGGAAACAGATGTCAATTTTGGAAGAAAGGCACTGGCTGGAATCTGTGAAAATGTAGATATAGTAATCCGTTTTAATGCAGAGTCTGTTTTTTGCATTTTTTGTAAGTATTTAGGGGTTCCCTGCTGGTCCAGTGATTAAGATACGGTGCTTTTACTGATGTGACCTGGGTTTGATTCCAGTCAGGGAACCATGTGGTCACACCACCATAAAGCCAAGCAGGTTTGGGCCTGGTCAGTACTTGACCACCTAGGAGTACCAGGAACTGTATGCTGTGTCCCACTGGAGAAGGAACTGGCAACCCACTCCAGTATCTCTGATATGAAAACCAAGTGGATCAGCATGACATGGACATAAAGATGGGCCTGGAGAGTTGGGAACAACACCAAACAAAAAAATATTTAGAGATCAGTTTTTGTAGTGATGATACAATTGCAAATATACTGTTTTTGTTGATATACCTTCATAAGGATAAAAGTCACTATATAACAATTGCATATGTTTTCATTTTTAAATTGAAAAGAGGAACTTACCGAATTTGATAAAGTATTCCCATACCTGATTTTTGACATAGGGAAGTGATAAGATCCCCCCTCTAGTTCTAACCCATGTATAACAGATATGTATTTATGTAATTAGTATTTATGTCACAATGTTGGCTTCCTCACTCCATCCCTCCATATTAAGTCACTGTGTGAGGTGGGTAAGCAACAAGCTGTGAATCTCCATATTAAAGCTTATGATGCAGAGACATAAGGGGCAGGTTATTACTGTTGGTTTACATGGTCATGTGTGTAGCTTCTGGTGCAGGAGCCAGTAACCACATGAAATCTGCTGATTGCACAATGATTGCAGGAGATTGAAAGCCAGCTGCATGGCCACTTCATACAAAGGGTCTTATTCTATTAAGGGCCGTAGGAGATGCGTGGCTGCAAGGGATGGCTGCAAGCTACTTCCATATTCTATTCCCCTGCGGCCGAGGGCTCTGGCCGGCGCCCTGTTATCCCTTGCGGCCACCCCGCCGCAGGGAAAGCCTTTGATCTTACGCCCAGGTCGCTATTCAAATGCTAGGCGAACCCTTCTGTCAAGGTCGTAATTCGCTAAAACCGAGCCGCAGCTTACTTACACCAAAAAGGTCCCGCAAAGGCTCTTACTTACAAATCGTAGCACAAATTAAGCACATAAAAAAGCCATCCTGTACTTTGATGAGACGTGAAAGTGATTGTAGGTGTTAGAATTCGTAGCACAACATTCCCCTAGACTCAAATCTGAAAATATTTTTTTTTGTAATTCATGTTCAATTTCAGTGTCCAGTGTCCCGTGTCCCACGGGCTTGGAGCACACCAGACCCACAACAGCTGCGGGATTAGCCTCCGTCAAGTCCGTAAATGGGTAAAATAGAGCCACAGGTTTCTTGGGCCACAGAGGTGTCGCAAAGGGCTTACTTACAAATCGGAGCACTAATTAAGCAAATAGATAAGCCATCCTATACTTTTATTAAAAGTGAAAGTGATGTTTGGTCTTAGAATTAATAGCTCAACATTCCCCTACTCTCAAATCTGCAAATAACGACATTTAATTTCATGTTCAATCTTCATGTTCTATCTATCATTCAAGTCCCACGGGCTTGGAGGTCAATCACCCTCCAAGCCCGTACGGGCTTGAATAACGAGCTACGGGCTTGGTCATTGAAGCCTGTGGGACTTTGGACGGAAATTAAACCTAAAATCAAAGATTATAATTTGGCGATGTGCAAGTTTGAGAATGTTTTGTTATTAATCCTCATGTCCCCCATTGTGTTCCCCATCACTTACAGTGCTTTACAGTGCTGGATTAAATATATATTTGCTTCTACAATGCTTTGAGTTTGCGGCCTTCAACCTCCGAACCCGTACGGGTTTTAACAACGATTTACTGGCTGTAAGAAATTAATTAATAATTAAATAATTAATGTATAATTTCTATGACATAAATGTATATACGGGTTACACAATGGGTTTTAGACAAAATAGATAACAGACAAGAATTATTAAGACAATATTTACAAATATAATACTGATATGAATTCTACATTATGTAATATAAAGATACAGGATAATACCACTTGTGGTCAGTTTTGGAAGTTCACTCTCCATCAGGTTCTCTTTGGGTCAGGAGGAGGCTCTGCTGGGCTCATCTGGTACTGGTACTTCCCTCTGGACTGCTTCATGGAGACTCCTTCAACCTGCGCCAGACGGTGCTTGTGCTGGGTGCTATAAATTCTTGGCTTTTTATATCATATTGTGGCACATGACCCAACCTCTCTACACATCATATATGGTTATAAGTTGAAATCTAGACTGTTGGTATCTGTACAGGTGGTAACATTACACTCATATACACCCACCTAGAGTGTTGTATTCAACTGTCTAAAAATGTACACCTAAGACTTGCTGTTTTTACTGTAAATAAGACCTTTGTTATTCTCTGAGTTATTTTGAGCGGGGTTACCTACAGCTGTTGTCTTTTCCCACAGACAGACTTGGTTTTTAGCTAATTACATTTATACACATATATAAAATATATATATATATATATATATATATATATATTTGTGGGAATAATAAAAAGAGTTGAGGTATAACGTCTTGAAACAAACACACAATTGGTAAAACAAATTATTAACACTAGATTTCTTACAGTTGTATATCATTTATATTTATAAAATACACATTAAAGGCATGTTAAAAGTTGTCTGTATATAAGCCATATTTTACAATGCTATTAGAAAAAAATAACTTTTACATTTTGCAACCCTTGTATGCAATTATTATTTACTGCAGGATTGTATTTTGTTTTCTTCCTGCGGCTTTCTGTTACTTTCTCATGGGGGTATGTCCATGTAAGATAATGAGCTTAATTTTAGGCCTGTTGAGAGCACTGGCAATTGTAGTTGTCCCATTCCCACTGTGCAGATAGAAACTTACTTTGCATTTAAAGTTAATATACTGCAACCAAAGCAGCGGATTCCAGAGCAGCATAGTTTCATATAAAAAGTAATATCATAGAAGCTTTGTGGTATTGTATATTGTATTAATATGTTGCCTATTTTAAAGTGTAATTCTTTAAAATGGTGCATTTTAAACACTTTTCTACACTGGTGCATTAAATGGTCATTTGAGTAACTAAGCAGTCTTAGTAAATGTATTTTATTTTGATCATAATGTCATGTATGACATTATGAATCATGGTTGGCATTTAAAAATGACTGTTGTGCAGTAGAAGTATGTAACCGGTCTGTCCTTTGTATTTCAAGGTGATTCAACTGAAGAGATCGACTTGACTGTGGTTTATCAGGCAGCAGCTAATGGAGATGTCAACACATTGACTGCAGTGATCCGTGAAGATCCTTCAATATTAGAATACTGTGACAATGAAGGTAAGGCTAAAATGCCATGCTCATCTTGTATTGAATTTAAAGGTAACACAAGCATTTTTATTTTTTGAAGGGGTATTAAAGAACCACTATAAGGCAAAACATGAGTTCCATGTTTTAATTAGACATTGGTCATTGCCTAATTATCATTGAATGATAAAAAGCAAAATTATAGGGATTAGAGGTTCCAAATATTCTAATGTAAAACCAGGAGGTAATAACAGTATAGGAATGTTATTAAAATGACATACTAAATTGGAGTTTGTAAGTTTTAATTATCAATCAGCCTTTCTGATCCAAGCATGAGCTGTTATCTCATACATGATGAATCCGGGTATTCGTGAGACTCTATAATCTGGCTGCACAAGCCACACCTCCTTTTTAGGAACACAAACAATCCAAATATCAAATAAACCCTCACCCATTGGAACTGGGCTAACCAAAGGCATGACTTAGCACCTAAATACTCTACCCTAACACGAATCATTCCCCACCCACAACTATTAATGTTACAACCAATTCTTTAGCTTGGTGGAGAGCAGGTTCATGGTACATCGATAACACTATCCTCTCATTTAATCATATGAGAGACCATCACAATATTCCCCTCCAAGAACATTTTACATTCTGCAGAATTAAACATTTCACCCATATTATAGAACATTCTTTCTGTAATTTAAACTCAATTAGCTTACCAGAAGCTGCCATAGGGCCACACTGACAAAAGGTATTATAAGTCTTTTTTTAGATATATTCAATTCAGACATTGCAACACAAAATTTGAAATATGTAAACACATGGAAAACAGATCTAACTGTCACCTGGGACCTAGAAACTTGGCAAGAATCATGGCAGAATCTTACCAGAGGTTCACTCAACGGCAGCATTCTGGAGACCTCTATAAAAGTCTTTCACAGGCTATATATTACCCCAGACAAAATCCACAAATGGAAGCTTCCCCATAGCCCCAATTGCTTCCGGGACTGCCCAGATTCAGGATCCTTCCTACATATTTGGTGGACCAGCCCACTTAGGAAAGTTTTTTTCTTTAACTCGCAGCTATATCTACAAGCAGTGATCTGCCTATTAGGACACAATAGATCATTACTTTCTACCTCCCAAAATAAACTTCTTCAATACCTTATGTTGGCATCAAAGAGTCATATTGCCAAACAATGGAAAACTCGCCCACTTAACCTACAACTGGTTATAAATAAATTAAATTACTCTTAATCATGATAAACATAAAGCTCACACACATCATCGAAGACTCTATCCCTACATTCATGCAAATCTGGAGCCCCTGTCTGGGCTCATCCCACAGCATTTCCCTATCATAATCTTAATCCCTTGCAATATGCTAGTTAACTACTCTAAAGAACACCTGAAGGTGGGGAAGCAGTGGCTGGCCCGAGGGGGACGGATGGAGGTGAGTTCTGCCTACCCAAAACTAGCAAGACTACCTTATTTGTTACCCCACTTCTCTTTTTACCTAAATTGTACTTATTTACCTAAGATGTTTTTATCTTTTTTATCTATAATCTTTAATTCTGGAAAATTATATAAAAATAAAAAGCCTACTAGGTTATGGCTAAAACCAGAGACCTAATATCATTAATAGGGATTAACCAATAATTTAAAAAAATATATCTTTGTAAATATAGCGTAAATGGTTTGGAAAAAACCCTATCTATATTTTGTTATCATTGTATTATATTTACATGCTTTGCCTCAACCTAATAATACAACTTATTGAAACAAAAATAAGTTGAAATGTATATATAAAATATGTAGCCCTTGCCTGTTATTGCTGCAGTTGTCACAGCATATAAACCAAAGGCTGTTTGATTTGGTTTTAAACAGTCTCTTCAACTTTAGTCACACTCAGCTTAGATTTTAAGTGTTAAAAATGAAACTTAGAATGGCAGCTTCTATTCTTCACAAACATGAATATGAACATGAATTGGTAAACTAGGCAAGTTTCATATGTTTTTCAAAAATAGCTTATCTTCCTCTAATCTGTCCTCTGTAATATAAAATAAGCTGTTAAAAGAATGCAAGCAGACAGCCTGATAGGTAACTAGTAATTATCAGCAATCATCACACTGAAAAACAGCCCATGCTTTGTACACTAGAAATTCTGATTAGGAGGGGAAAAAAACTCCAACGAAAGATCGCTCTAAGAAAATAAATTTTAATAACGTTCAGTTGATAATTTTTCTTATTACCTAGGTTTTAAATATATTACTCCTTCTAAGAATCTAGTTTGGCTGCTTGTCTCCACCCCTAGAAGGTCACTAAGAGGGTTAGAGTGGATGTGGCTGAGAGACTGTACTAAATGTTAGATTAGGTGTTCTTGAAACAAAATAAATTACTTTTATTTATTTCATGTCATATACCCGAAATAAAATTGTGTGACTCAACACTGCAATAATGTGCACAATCCTGCTTGGAAAAATGTGTAGTCTGATTTCCGAAAAAAGGTTATTTCTTGTAATTACTGTTTGGAGTTCTTCAGAGTGTGTTTCTAAATCATATTTCTGAAAACAGAAGTGGAGGATAAATATGTTCTTGTGTAGTCCACAAAAGAAGTAAATGTAATGAAATCTCCCAACTAGGCTGTCTAGTATTTTTTACAAATAAACCAGAATCAACCTCACACTGAGGAGAGGCATCCGCCTCGAAATAGGACTGTCTGTGAGTGGATTCTTGGTTTGTGCAAAATCCAATCCTGCACTTTGCTTCAAGCTGCTTAATATAGAGAGCATATGCTTTCAAGGAACCATGTATAAAATGGTTATTTTTGTATTTAAGAGTAAGATAAATTGTCGTCTAATTTGCTTTTCCCCGCCCAGTTGCCTCAGAGTGCAGTACAATGACTGTATTTCTTGGAAATCTGAGTGAGAATTAAGTTTCTTAACTTCCTACTTATTTTTAGATTTGCAAATCGATTTACAAATGTATTATTTGTCTTCTCATGTATTGAGAGCTGGCTAAAAGACAGAAAGCAAAGGGTGGTTGTAAATGGAACATACTTAGATTGGACTAATGTGGTAAGTGGGGTTCCTTAGGGTTCAGTATTAGGTCATCTCTTTTTGAACATATTAATTAATGACTTAGAAGTAGGACTGGAAAGTATTGTCTCAATTTTTGCTGATGACCCTAAGTTGTGCAAGGAAATTAAATCAGATAATGATGTACTCTCAAACCCAAAGCAGTACATTGGGGATTTTCTTATCCATTCAGCCTGCTTGTTTGTTTTTTTACTATTTTGGCTATTTGGCTATTTGGCTATTTGGCTATTTGGCTATTTGGCTATTTGGCTATTTGGCTATTTGGCTATTTGGCTATTTGGCTAATCCAGACAGGCTTGTCACTCCAGGAGCTGCCCTCTACACAAAGGGGCCTGCATCACCCAGCAGTGTAGTGCCATCACACATAAGGAGAAAGCATCCCCACTGCAGCAAATAGCCCACCCGGGACAAGTGCATTGAAAAGAAGCCAGCCAGCCAGGCAATAATCAAGCGCCCGGAATATTTGACTGTTACAAACTGCCCAATTTAAGCAGGCGTACAAGAAGTAAGCACTCCCAGGGTACCTTGCAGCACACATATTTGCATACGGCGATGACATCAACGAGGCAGTCAGCCTGCTGTCATCATCACACAGCATTCTCCTGCCTGTGCCCGTTTGCATATGAAAGGATGTAAGCAGTCCTCTGAATGTCTGTGGACACCCTGTAAGTAATGCCCTCCCTCCCTCCCCAGCCACCCCAATTTAGATTTAATTTATAGAGGCATGAAAGTCACCTGACCTCCTATTTTCTGACTCTCATCACACCACTAGGGGTCATTGAAAATGACACAATAGAATCTTTGACCTTTCTATCTATCATCTGGCACTTCCTTCCTGACCCTTATTTAAATTCCTTATCCTTATTCCTCCCCAGGTCTCTCCTCCTCTTTTCATTCCCTTTAGATTGTAAGTAGCGAGCTTGCAATCTTGTAGGGTGCTTTGGAAAAAAAAGCCCTTTCTATAAAGATTCTAAGCTCAAAACAGGGCCCTTGACTTTCTGAAGTTCAATATTGTATTTTCCCTGTTCTTATCCCCCCCTGCCCCCCTGTATATAAGTTGTTAATAATAATAATAATAATAATAATACTAGTACTACTACAAGTACTAATAATAATATTAACCTCAGTGAGACAGTACAATATATGTTCTGTGTTCCTGGCAGCTAGCGGTTATATCTCGGAGCAATGTACAGTGGCGAGAGAGAGCGGGCAAGGCAATACTGGAGTGCAGGGCCTACTTTTTCCAAGCAATCCCGTGTTGAAGTAACGCTTGCGATGTTGCATTGCCATCTATTGGTTATCTGTGCATCTGGCACAGCACATGGACAGAAGAGCTCTGAAGGGTGGTGACGGGTGCAGAAAAAGGAATAGAAAGGCGAGTTGCATTGTTGCAGCTGATCCATAACAAGGAGCCTCTTTGCTAGACGGGGAAGAATCAGCAGAGTCTATTTTTTGACCAAGAATAATCAGGGGAAAGCGCAAACGCAGTCCCCCACTACCACAAATTATGCAGTCGAGTTTCCCGCATTTGGGGAAATCGCAGGGGTCAGCACAGCCGAAGTGCAATGGCTGAGCCTCACCCTGGGTGAACCACCTTGATGATCATGGTATCTCCCCTGCCAGGTAAGTATGAGTTGAAGAGCGTCCCACTGAGCCCGCTACTCGAGCGCAAGGAGAAAGCATCCCCACTGCAGCAAATAGCCCACCCGGGACAAGTGCATTGAAAAGAAGCCAGCCAGGCAATAATCAAGCGCCCGGAATATTTGACCGTTACAAACTGCCCAATTTAAGCAGGCGTACAAGAAGTAAGCACTCCCAGGGTACCTTGCAGCACACATATTTGCATACGCCGATGACATCAACGAGGCAGTCAGCCTGCTGTCATCATCACACAGCATTCTCCTGCCTGTGCCCGTTTGCATATGAAAGGATGTATGCAGTCCTCTGAATGTCTGGGACAAGTTTACAAGGTGAGGGTACAGGCTGGGTGGATGTAATCTGTAGCTTCTTCTCGCTTTAAAAAAGTGTTCCTTCTACTAAGCCACTGATCCCTCTTACAAAGTCTGCAAGAAAGGGTCTCTTTGCTCTATTCTCTCTCTCTACACACATACACATATACATACATATACATACATACATACAGTGCATTGCAAAAGTATTTACCCCCTTTGGCATTTTTTGTGTTTTGTTGTCTCACAACCTGTAATTAAGATGGATTGTTTGAGGATTTGCATCATTTTATTTACAGTACATGTCCACAACTTTGAAGATTTTTTTTTATTGTGAAGCAAACAACAAATAGGACAAAATAACAGAAAATGTCAATGTGTATAACTATTCACGCCCCTAAAGTCAATAATTTGTAGAGCCACCTTCTGCGTCAATCACAGCTTCAAGTTGCTTCGCATAAGTCTCTATGAGCTTGCCACATCTTACCACTGGGATTTTTGCCCATTCCTCCTTGTAAAACTGCTCCAGCTCCTTCAAGTTAGATGGTTTGAGCTTGTGAACAGCTGCTGAAATGGATGGTGTTCTTTGGGTGATGTGATGTGTTGGGTTTGCGCCAGACATAGCGTTTTCTTTGATGGATGAAAAGTTCAATTTTAGTCTCATCAGAGCAGAGCACCTTCCTCCATACATTTTGGGAGTCTCCCACATGCCTTTTCGCAAACTCAAAACGTGCCATTTTGTTCTTTTATGAAAGTAATGACTTTCTTCTGGCCACTGCCATAAAGCCCAGCTCTATGGAGCGTACAGCTTATTGTCGTCCTATGTACAGACACTGCAGTCTCTGCTGTGGAACTCTGCAGCTCCTCCAGGGTTACCTTAGGTCTCTGTGCTACCTGATTAATGCTCTTCTTGCCTGGTCCATGAGTTTTGGTGGGCAGCCGTCTCTTGGCAAGTTTGCTGTTGTGCCATGTAGATTTGATGGTGCTCCTGGGGATCATCAAAGATTTGGATATTTTTTTATAACCTAACTCTGTACTTCTCAACAACATTGTCCCTTACTTGTTTGGAGAGTTTCTTGGTCTTCATGGCAGTGTTTGGTTAGTGGTGCCTCTTGCTTAGGTGTTGCAGCCTCTGGGGCCTTTCAAAAAAGGTGTGTATATGTAATGACAAATCATGTGACACTTAGATTGCACACAAGTGGACATAATTTCACTAATTATGGGACTTCTGAAGGTAATTGGTTGCACCAGAGCTTTTTATGGTCTTCATAACAAAGGGGGTGAATAGATACGCACATGCCAATTTTCTGTTTTTTATTTCAAAAAAATAGTTTTATGTATATATTTTTCTCATTTCACTTCACCAACTTAGTCTATTGTGTTCTGATCCATCACATAAAATTCAGATTAACAAAACATTGAACTTTAGGCTGTAATGTAACACAATAGGTAAAAAGCCAAGGGTGGTGAATACTTTAGCAAGGTACTCTATATAGACATACAGGGTAGCCCAGATATACAACTGTTATTATTGCATTTATTCAGATATTCTGTAAAGGTTTACAAGTATGTGATTGCATTTACATACTTGTGATTGTGTGTATATATAAATATTAATATATATAACTATACACATATATATATATATTTATATATATATATATATATATGCATAACATTTTGTAAAACTCTATACATAATATATATACTATTTTTATTTAAAACTGTAACATCCTTTTACTAATGGGAACTGATTCTAATAATTAATACTTATTTACAGTATCCGTGCTTGGTTCTATAAGTAATGTATTCTTCCTTAGAGTACAAGGCTCCCCTTACATCTGCTCTCACCCCTGTAGTCAGGGAGGGACTGCCTTTGTCGGAGAGATGTGAGGGGACCTGCGAGCAGATATCGGGGCACGCTATTGGCGGGCACGCTTTTGTTTGTGCGCGCATGCGTTGGTGCGCATTTGTCAGCATGCATGTGCCGGGCTCACTAAAGTCGTGCTACCTTATATAAGGCATTATATAAGGCTTTGTCAAGGGATCTTTTTATGCCAAGAGGTTTTCAAATGACAAGAGGACATCTCTTGAGGTTGGAAGGAAAAGATTACATCCTAAAGAAAGAAAATGGTTCTTCACGGTAATGGTGGTTAAACTGTGGAATTCTCTACCATAGGAGATTGTGACATCAGGGTCAATAGATCATTTAAAAAAAATGGAGTATATATTTTTGAATAAAAAGGGCATTCAGGGTTATCATGGATGACAACAGAAGAAGTATTGATCTAGAGTGGAATCTGATTTGCAGTATCTGAGTCAGGAAGGAAGTAGGTCTCACTGGTTATGCTGAATTCTGGGAGTCTCATACACACCATCAGGTATGGAGAAGACCTTGAAAGCTGCATCTTCCTAGGCGCTAATACCTTTTATTAATATTTCTACTATATCTTGTTACTAACATTAGTTCAAACTCTTACAAATGTTTACTTTATCTTGCCTGGCTTTCCTCCCCCTTCCCCTTTTTATGGCCTGCATAATTTGCCTAGATCTCCTCCTTCCCACATGTCTTGGCATTTCCTTTCTCCTAACTGCTCTCTCTCTCTCTCTCTCTCTGTCTCTCTCTCTCTCTCTCTGTCTCTTACCGTATTTTTATTGTTTTTATTTAGCCCCAAATTTTACCTGCATCCTGGTCTCAGTAGCCCTCACTGGTTTCGCTGAATTCTTGGAGTCCTGCCCTCCCTCCCTGCCCCTTACCCTCCCACCCCATTTCTGATTAAATGTATAGTGGAATGGGAATCACCTGACTTTCCTACTTGCATATATTATCTCACCACTAGGGGCAGACAACATATTAAATGCTAGAGCCCTCACCTCTGTTCCTTCTCTCTCCCTCTCAATGAAAAACCTTTCTAACTTTCACTTCTCTTTTGACCGTTTTTATTCCTTATCTGCTTAATCTTTCCCTGATTTCTGTCCCTTCCATTCCCTTTAGATTGTAAGTGGCGAGTCTTCTAGGATGCTTTGGGAAAAAGCACTTTCTGCAAAGATTCTAAGCTCAAAACAGGGTCCTCCATTTTTGGACGGTTGTTAATGCTGTATTTTTCCTTGTTTTTAATCCCCTGTATTGCGCTACGGAATATGTTGGCGCGTTACAAATAAAAGTTAATAGTAATAATAATAATAATAATAATAATAATAATAATGTTTAAATGTTTGTTTGTTTTTTCATTTTTGCTTCTTCAATTAACAATGAATTCAAGGATCAGAGGATATCTAAAAAGGTTGAACTTGATGGACTAAAAGTAATTTTTCATCCTCAAAAAAAATATGTAACTGTGTAAAACACTGTGTAAAATGTTGTTGCCTCTTCTTGATTCTGGATGCATATATGTTATTCTGGTGTTGCACTATGAAAGGGGTATTTACATTTCTGCAAAGCAGGAATTGCATTTATTGTTGCACACGGACATGTGAGAGTATGTGCTGGGGAAAGACAATGCTAAGATAGGTGCGCTATTCAACTCCAACACTTCCTGCCTTTGTACAGAATTTCCCCTCTTACAGCTGGGAATTGGCCTCTCGGTGACCGGCAGTCATATCAGGATCAATAGCATAACAGGAACACACCCTCAGTCTATCAAAGTGATTTCTAGCATAGCAAAATAATAATAATTATTATTATCGTTTATTTATAATGCGCCGATTTATATTCCGTAGCGCTGTACATAAGATAAGTTCAAGACAAAGATAAATACAAAAATAATAAATGCCTTCCCTCTTAAATGAAACAAACCACTGTCTATGTGTCTCCAGGAAGAACATGTTTATCTCAGGTTACCGCAGTGAATTTAAGCAGTTACAGAACAAAGGATTTACATCACAGTTGGCTGAACACATGCAAACTCTCCACCCATATTAGAAGTAACCAATCACAGAAATAGGAGAGCCAATGAGGAGGCAGGGAAACCCGTGGGCTTAGCTGGCCCCTCTTGGGGGTGGATTAATGGGAGGCAATATCCAGGAAATTTTGGCAGGAAAATGAACAATGAAACAGACATGCATATATTTACCACAAACACCCTACATTGCCATCTTGTGGACAAAAATGGAACTACTTGTTATTTCTACAGTGAATAAGCTATCAGCCTCATTAAATTCGGGATATGTGTTATAACATAGCCTGTAAGTAGGACTTACGGCTATTAAATTAGCCCTGTAAAGCAGTCAGCCGTAGGTTAAGACGCAGGATAGCCGAAAAATGCCTACGGGACGTGAACATGGAACGTTGCAGCCCTAAATCTTTTGATCTGTCAAGCCCGTAACCACTACATATCCAATCATGTCATTAAATTGCAATGAAGTCACCAGCGAGCTAGCCCGTAACACGCATGTAACGGATCTACTGGCACCCCGACCGGGTACCTCGGTTGATGGACGCGTCCTAGTTTGCGTCGAGGCCTACAAGCACTGCACCGGACACCAAAACCACCACAGACTCCAAGGATAGTACATCAGGAACAAGCGTTCAGTAGTTACAGCTCAAGGGAGTATGCAAAAGTATAGCAATCCCCAGTATGATAGCGATCCCCTCCAATAACGAGACAAGGCTACATTTTGAAGGGTCAAGTAGAACTATTTTTTAATAACAGGGAATCTCCTTTTATGCAATGGTGCCCCACATAATTATCACAACAGCCAATTATCTACATGGTTCAACCCCCACGTCTCCTCCCCTCAGATAACAGGTAACACAATTAAAACAGACACAATTTTAACCACATTCTGGATGTACCCCAAATACAGGGGGTACACCTTTAAGTCCCGCACCATTCAATAGCTCTCACCCAGGGGAACAACATATAAAAAAATGGCATGAATCAGACCAGGGGTTCAAAAGTTAGTAAAAGTATCTTTTACACATAAAACACAGACATTGCACATATCCCCCATACAATACACATATAGGACAATAGGTGAGCCACACCTCCCTGGCAACTTGGATACAATCAGACATTAATTAGATCAGCCTTCTTTGTTCTTATCAGAGAAAAACACTTTGGAAAATGCAAGGATCCTTTACAACTTTCTTATCTCTTGAATCTCTGTAATAGGATTATCTATTAGCCTAGGTCTGCAAAAGTCTGGCTAATATTCTGCAGAGCATAAACCAGCATAGATATAGTAGGATCATATTTTAACCATAATAATCCTAAAACAGGGTAAAACAGTGATGGGTTCCGTTACACACCTCCCCCGTGACCATAAGCCGGCATACACGGTCTGATCCCAACGGATCGGCCTGGGGATGTCCGGACAAAAGTATTTGTTGGTCAATTCTCTAGTTTGACAACCCATCAGTATTACTGCAATTCACATTTACTCACATTTCCCATATCCCCAGATAGCTGGGATCTGAGCGCACAAAACTACGGAATAGCGCTCAGATCCTATTCACACAGTTCAATTGCCATGTAGCTAAAGTCTTTCCCATAGTCTTTCATTATATGAATGGGCTCCATGGCGTAACTATCTGTGGTATCACCGCTCACACAGGGCAAGTACCGAATGACCCCCCTGTATGTAAAGGACCAGAATGAGTGACATACACTCTGGTATGGCCGAATACTGTGTTTAAAGGGCAATATGTCCCAGGGCCATAGTCGCAGGGCAGGAGGCTGGCAAACAGTCCTCTCCAAGACAAAGTGGCGAAGGGCACTTCGTCACACATCTCCCCTTTGGGGGGAAGTCTAACCAGGCACCTGACCTTCTGCCGGTCCGTGCCTCCGTTAGAGGATCCACCAACCCACAATAAACCAGTGCTAGAGCAGCCCCCCCACAACAACAAAGTGCAAGAGCAGCCCACCCACAACAAACCGTTACTGCAACTGGATATTTTGCTGTGGTGATGGGGCAACACGCTGAGGGGACTTGAGGGGCAGAGGCCAGCGGCACTCTGCCCTGATGCCAGCTCTTCTGCTGGTATAACCTGCAGGACATCCTGCTCTGTACAAGGGACAAAGGGGGGGCAGAGGCCGACTGCACTCTGCCCCGCTGTCAGCTCTTCTGCTGGGGTACTTGGGACATATTCCGACTCAGTAGCCAGGGAAACGTGGGGGTCAGTGGGGGTTAACATTTCCTCTGTTAACCCTGGGGCCACATTAGAAGTTAGCTGGGGAGGGGAATTTGTACTTACCCCCTCCTCCGGTTGTCCCAGTAAGGGTAGTTGGGGATCTGGACAGGCTGTGGGCGCAGAGACCATGGTCCCATCTGCGCCGTCTGGGAGATTGGTATCTCCCCTTGTCAGGGTAAACTGTCGCTGGGGAGGAAGGATGACACCTTCTGCCCCCTGTGGTTCACACTGCCGCTGGGGGGGAAGGACGACACCTTCTGCCCCCTGGGGTTCACACTGCCGCTGGGGGGGAAGGACGACACCTCCTGCCCCCTGGGGTTCACACTGCCGCTGGGGGGGAAGGACGACACCTTCTGCCCCCTGTGGTTCACACTGCCGCTGGGGGGGAAGGACGACACCTTCTGCCCCCTGGGGTTCACACTGCCGCTGGGGGGGAAGGACGACACCTTCTGCCCCCTGGGGTTCACACTGCCGCTGGGGGGGAAGGACGACACCTTCTGCCCCCTGGGGTTCACACTGCCGCTGGGGGGGAAGGACGACACCTTCTTCCCCCTGGGGTTCACACTGCCGCTGGGGGGCAAGGACGACACCTTCTGCCCCCTGGGGTTCACACTGCCGTTGGGGGGGAAGGACGACACCTTCTGCCCCCTGGGGTTCACACTGCCGCTGGGGGGGAAGGACGACACCTTCTGCCCCCTGGGGTTCACACTGCCGCTGGGGGGGAAGGACGACACCTTCTGCCCCCTGGGGTTCACACTGCCGCTGGGGGGGAAGGACGACACCTTCTGCCCCCTGGGGTTCACACTGCCGCTGGGGGGGAAGGACGACACCTTCTGCCCCCTATAGGGCCGGTAGAGAGACCTTGGTCCCATCTCTACCTGCCATCTGGAGGTCATCCCAGGACCAGTCAATGAAGTCTGGTTCTGCTTGTCGAGTAGGTTGGGGCTGCACGAAGCTGAGCAGGTGTTGGTAGTCCTGCTCCAGCTCCCACTCTCTCATTACCAGGTGGGTCATGTCTTTGCTCAACTCGCCTTCGTCATCCCAGACATACATGCCCATCCGATAGTTGTAGATGTCCCAAAACCTAGACCCCTCCGTGCTGCCAAGATCAATATCGTCCTCCAAGGCATCCCATAATAATCCCGGGCCATCATAATCATTCCCCTCCGGTAAGTCGTGTTCAGACGTCCAGGGGGTAAGTCGAACGGTATGCCACCAGAGGGCCTGGTATGCGTTGTCTAGCCAGAGCTCTCGCCATACCAGGGTCTCTAGTCTTGTCACCCACTCATCCAGGGGCTGCTCTCCCAATAGATACATCCGCATCGCCACACGCTTCTGTAGCCGCTGCTCATCACTGGGGAGACTCTCACCTCGCCGCCATTGGGCATCTTCCAGGGCATCATACCAGAGTTCCTTTCTGTCTGCATCCCTGTAGTCCGCGGCCGCCTCCTCCTCCTCATCATGAAACGCTGTCTGAAAACTAGCCGGTTCCATCCTGCTGTAGCCAGGGGCGCTGTACGGATACTAGCGTTGCCCTCAATTTGTAACTCCAAACGTTACCGGTGTCTCCGTGCTGCTTTTCCTCTTACTAGGACGCCATCCCACCACTGCCAGCCAATGTAACGGATCTACTGGCACCCCGACCGGGTACCTCCGTTGATGGACGCGTCCTAGTTTGCGTCGAGGCCTACAAGCACTGCACCGGACACCAAAACCACCACACACTCCAAGGATAGTACATCAGGAACAAGCGTTCAGTAGTTACAGCTCAAGGGAGTATGCAAAAGCATAGCAATCCCCAGTATGATAGCGATCCCCTCCAATAACGAGACAAGGCTACGTTTTGAAGGGTCAAGTAGAACTATTTTTTAATAACAGGGAATCTCCTTTTATGCAATGGTGCCCTCTGAAGGGCTACACCCACATAATTATCACAACAGCCAATTATCTACATGGTTCAACCCCCACGTCTCCTCCCCTCAGATAACAGGTAACACAATTAAAACAGACACAATTTTAACCACATTCTGGATGTACCCCAAATACAGGGGGTACACCTTTAAGTCCCGCACCATTCAATAGCTCTCACCCAGGGGAACAACATATAAAAAAAATGGCATGAATCAGACCAGGGGTTCAAAAGTTAGTAAAAGTATCTTTTACACATAACACACAGACATTGCACATATCCCCCATACAATACACATATAGGACAATAGGTGAGCCACACCTCCCTGGCAACTTGGATACAATCAGACATTAATTAGATCAGCCTTCTTTGTTCTTATCAGAGAAAAACACTTTGGAAAATGCAAGGATCCTTTACAACTTTCTTATCTCTTGAATCTCTGTAATAGGATTATCTATTAGCCTAGGTCTGCAAAAGTCTGGCTAATATTCTGCAGAGCATAAACCAGCATACATATAGTAGGCTCATATTTTAACCATAATAATCATAAAACAGGGTAAAACAGTGATGGGTTCCGTTACAACGCAAATGGAGCCCAAAGACCAACGTGTGCTGGAGAGGACTCATAAGGGGGGTAAAGACCAATACGTAGCCCCGTAAATGCAAATAAAAACACACTACTGTACTTACTATAAAAGTGAAAGTGATGTTAGGTCTTAGAATTAATAGCAGAATATTCTCAAGCCTGCAAATCGGCCCCAAAAAATACTTTATTTCATGTTTGAATTCCGTCTTATACCGATCCCGGCAATCAATGTGTTAATACATATATTGTAACTCACATGTAATAGAATATCATATTTACGGCTTTATTAATATTGCATTATTGTGGAATGTGGGTCCGATCGCAACGTGTAATTGAAGCCGGTTGGACTTTGAAATCTAACCTCCCTTTTTCAGTGACTAACGATCTCTTTTTCCATTGGCGCCGTCTAAACCCGTAACTACGGTCTACACTAATTAATAGTCTGCAAGGCCGCAAATCCAATGTTCTACGAACGATTTGTGTCTCAAGCCTGTGGATCGCAGCCCATTTTAATTTAATAGCAACGGAACTCGGCCAAATTTCAGGCCCGCAGCCGGTGTGAGCTTCACGTTGGAGTTATGGGCTTCAAATTTAATAGGGCTGTATTTGAAGCTAGCTGGCTTATTTTATACAACTGTTTTTAAAACCTGAAAGTATATCAGTTAGGGGAAAACAGATCTTCGCAGTCAATAATAAATAAGTACATGCCTTCAGGCTATCAGAGCTAAAAAAACAGACAGAGAAACTTGCAAAATACAAAATAATGTTCAAAGTTAGGATTTTCTCTAAAAATTGATTTATGTGCATGGCTTATGTAACTGGAAATATTGTTTATTTTTTTACATACTTCACAAAAATTATATTTTTTTCTAAAATACAGTGATAGTTTAATAACTTGTGCGATGTGCACAATGTGCAACTATCATTATATTCATTTTAAATGTTTGCAGTTTTTGTGTCTATTTTTATCCCTTCAAATCTGATATTTCCTTCTGTATTCTGTCTTTATGAAAAAAACAGTAGTTTGTACTTATTTACTGATGAGGGCTCTCAATGTTGAGAATTTCATTATTTTTTTTATCTCTGTTAGTATTTCTTCTGCATGTTCTACCAAGAAAAGTCGTGACTGCAGAGCATGTCTCATTAATATGATATGCACAGATTCAAATGTAAAATTAATTGGCAATAAATGTAATATGAGAATGTGAGAGCGCAAACTATCGGATTAATGTCTGAACCAGATTATTTTAGGACATCTGTTCATGAAAAGCAGTGTTTACTAATTTATTCTCATACCACTTGTATAACATCAGTATATTGGTTGCTTACATGGATAGTTGGAAATAAATGATAACAGTTAAAGAGCTATATAAAAGTCTAAAAAGCTGCTTTCTGTTATAAATGGTTTTATTGAAGGACTTTATAGTTATTTATGTAATGATACAATTTTGAAAAACTATACCCTTTATAATATAGCCTCGGAATCTTACCAATATAGTACAATCTATTATGACTTCTGCTGATTCAGCTTCCTGAGGTTAAAGGATAGTTCTGTTGACTAATTGACCTGCGCAGGGCCGCAAATCCAACATTCGACGATTGAGTTACGGGTTTGCGTCTCCAGCTCGTAATTCACAGCCCCTTCTAATTTAAAAGCACCTTATATCCGCAACTCTTCAAGCTCGCAGCCATTGCAGGTCTCACGTTGCACATACAAGCTTTGAATTTATGTGGCTGTTAGTAGTGTATCTAATCAGCTACAGAAAATAAATTTATACAATGCAGTAAAGAATAATTGCATGTAAAAGTCTAAAATTTTAAAGTTGTGCTTTCTGAAAAAAAAACATTTGCCCTTTATTAAGTACTAGCAACTTGCCCGTCAAAAAATGACGGTCAATAAAATTGTAAGGCTGGGAATGCTGTTTGGCACACAATGTAAGGTTTTTGGTCGTCTGAGTGCCTTCGTTGCTCATTGCAAGCCCCACGCTGAGCGCCTTCAGCGCTCATCTCCACCAGCGCAAGGAGCACCTGCGGCTTTCGCTTCGTTAGCAAGCGTTAGCAACAACCCGTATTGCTCACAATTATATATGTGATAGCCATATAGAAAAAAATACCACATTGGTTCTTGAAATGAGCGAGATTTAAACATTACAGAAGTTTTTCTTTGCTTAAACAATGAGCATGACAAGAGTTAATAATCATTAATTTAATCTCTCTACAAACTGCTTTTGGAAGAAATCAGGACCTCCTTATATTTCTATAACGGGTGTGTTAGAGCACTGTACCAGTCAAGTCATAGTGCTAAATATAAAAATAAGGTAAAACTACTAAGAAAATTAGATGTCTGACTTTTCTTCTAAAAACTTTTTTTACAAAGATTAAGAGTATGTTTAACCCTTACACCACTCATTGTCTATGCAAACAAAACTATAATTATGTTTATAACTCGCCATTTTATATTAATGATGTCAATAGGGGCGACTTCAGTTTATAAACCGAACAAGCATAACATTGATAAAAGGGAAAATTGGGGAAAAGTGGCAGGGCAAACTCGGACATTTTTAAATAAGCAATATGAGTGTATAGACACATACAAATAATATAAAATAGCAAATAACAGTATAAGCTTGTGTGAAAATAGGAATAATACAATAATAATAAATATAAAGATTCAATTGCAACTAAAAAAAAACCTCTAAAAGTCTTATGTGCCAATTTATTTCTTTTGATGCATATTCAGAAAAGATGTAGAAGAACTCAGCATTTAAAGATGTCGGTAGTGCCAAAAGTTTGATCCACTACCATCCTAAAAACTGGAATATATATAGCCCTATTAAATTCCAAGCCCATAGCGGCAACGTAAGACTCGCAACGGCTGCAGGCTTGAAATTACAATTACAAAGCTATTAAATTAGACCATGGCACGAGTTACGGGTTTGAGACGCAAACCCGTAAACCATATTTTGCACTTTGGATGTGCGGCCATAGTTACGGGTATAGATGGAGCCAATGGCAACAGAGATTATTACGTGACTGAAAAATGGAGGTTGGATTTCAAAACCTTACAGGCTTCAATTACGAGTTTCGATCGGTCTCACATTCCAGAAATAATGCAATATTAATAAATCCATAAATATGATATTCAAGTTCATGCAAGTTCCATTATATGTATTAACACATTGATTGCCAAGATCGATATAACACGGAAATTTAACTGAAAATAAAGTATTTTATATTGCAGATTTGCGAGCTTGAGAATGTTGTGCTATTAATTTTAATACCTAACATCACTTTATTATTATTATTATCTTTATTTATATCGCGCCAACATATTCTGTAGCTCTGTACAGGGGTATAGTACATGGCAAAAAACAAACTTAACACATTATAAAGAATGGAGGGCCCTGTTTTTGAGCTTATAATCAAATGTACATAGTGTTTTTCAAAGACACGGACACAAGATTGAAAACTCACAACCTTACAATCTAAGGTCCTCATTCAATTGCAATTTTGCCAATTGAATAGGGCTCTATATAAGCACATAACATATTTTTTGACGGAAGTTTTTAGTTAGTGAAGACCTTGATTTTGGATAGAAGTTCAGTAACTAAAAAGTTCTGTATAAAAAATATGTTATGTGCTTATATAGAGCCCTATTCAATTGGCCAACTCACAATTGAATGAGGCTCTAAGGGTTTAGGTGTGATACACTTTCCCTTTGCCTATAAGTACAGTAGTGTGTGTATATTTGCATTTACAATGCTACAGATAAGACTTTGAACCCCCTTGCGGGTCCTCTCTAGTACCCGTTGGCTTTTTGGCTCCATTTGTTACAGGCTTAAACGCCAGTGAATTTGTTGCAATTTAATAGCGTGATTGGAACCTAACAGTTACAGGCTAAACAGAACAAAGGATTTGCGGGAGCGCAGTTCAAATTTTCACGTCACTTAGCCTTTTCTCGCCCTTACCCCGCAAGTCATTGGCGGGTTGCTTTACGGCGCCAATTTAATAGCCGCAAGGCTTGCGGCCTATGTTACGGGCTACAGTTTTCAATGTTGAGGGAATTTAATAGGGCTAATAAAGTGGCAAAAATGGCAGAGGGCATTCCAATGGTGAAATATCCTGAAAGCTGTTTAAATTAATCTCATAACCAAAGATGAGAGTTTAAAACTATAAACTCAAACAAAACTCAAATTAACTCACAGGACCGTGCAGGATAACTTCCTTTTGATGTGGATAACTGTGCAGTATTGATTCTTTATCTAGCTCTTTTTGTTGCAGTACATTACAACATGTTACGGCCAGTTATTTTATTGCCCAGTGAGCAACACTTCTAATAGAATGTCAATCCCACAGACACAATACCAGTGTTAAGATCTTAAAATCACAGGCTCTCTCCCTACGGATCAAGTATCTGAAAACCTAATTTCCTCAGGGTGCTGAATAAATAGCCTTGTAACCAAACAAGGACAGCTGTGCCTCAAAAACGATAGCTGCTTTTATTCTTCCCAAACCATTTTTTTCCATAAAGTGAGAAGTGATTGATTTCGTTTGAATAGCATTGCAGTATAAACATCCATGTCAATTCTAAAAAATATTCTAAATGTTGTCTCCTATCCCTGCCAATTCAGCATTATGTTATAAATCCTATTTTAGCTTCTTAGTTAGTCGCAGGTCATATCCCTGAATGTGAGACCTGTGATTGGATGAGAATTGGCTGATCAGCATTGCATTTACATTATTACTTTCTAAACAGACGTTGCACACGGGCCTATTCAGCATTTCTCTGATTTATATGTTTTATTTTTCAAGCATTGGTGCTGACATTGCACTATTATTTGGAAATTCCCAGATGCATAAACAGGAAATTCCTTACTCAGGTTATAATGCTCTTAAAGCGAAATCACCATGGCGTTATAATGGTACTGAATTAGTTAGGGATTAATTAGGTTTCCTATTTTATTTTTTGTCAGCCTCATATTCCCCATGGATCAATTTACACCATGCTGATTATATTCTGCATGGTCTTGTTGCTTAGTTGAGCATGCTTCTTGTAAATTGATAATTTTTCGGTAAACTGATATACTCTGGGCCGTATTAAATTCCAAGCCCCACAGGTGCATTCATACAGGCCGTATTGCAACAGTTACATAGCAATTTAATTGAACAAGCCCGCAATTACATGGCTGAAAGCCAAATCCGTAAACCATGTGACCGTATGTAGCATTTCAGGGCATGATCATGATCAAAGCAACAAAGTCAGAGGGGCTCATCAGAGAACGAACCAACCTTAATAGGTTAGTTCTATAGCCATGATAATCCACTCTGAGAGCAACCTCTTTTAGCTCACTTGTGCCCTTCACAGGGAGAAATATCCTGTAGTATATCAGTCTGGTCCCGCTCAAAAGAGTGACCCAGACCCGAAATACCAGGCAATTCTACCCTGAACAGGAGAAACAGCATACCCAGATGCGTTTTGGGCTTTATGGGCCGCATCAGTGAGGTGCAGCTGAACTCCCTAAGGCACAGTGATCAATCAAGAAAGCCCGTAAGTAACGATTTAGAAACAGCCAATGAGGCGGCATCATGACATCAGTTAAAAATGATTTTAAACATCAATCAATTAGTGTTTAGACAGAAATTTAAACATTAATCAAGAAACTGTTATAGTCCATGTGGGTGGTCTGATATGTATTAACTCCTTGATTCCCGAGAATGATATAATGCGGAAATTAAACGTAAAGCAAATAATTTTTTATTGCAGATTTGTGAGCTTGAGACTGTTGTGCAATTAATTCTAACGTCTTTCATCGCTTTCCCCATAATTTAAAGTCCAGTATTGTGTTCTTATTTGCTTTTGTAGTGTTACAGACAGGTGTTTAACTCCCTTGCGAGTCCTCTCTAGTATTCATAGAATTTTTTGCAACATTTTACATTAACAGCTTTCAAGGGCAATTGCGGGTTTGTGGAATTGTTGCAATTAAATTGCGATTTGCGATTTTAGCGATCGTAACATTTGCAGTCTTGAAAGATCAAAGCCTTAGATGGGTCGGAGTTCCGTTTTTTACAAACAGTGGGAATTTTCAGCATGTAGCTCGCAAATAGATTGCGGATAGCTAGAGAAGGCCAATTAAATATCAGTAACTTTTGCAGGGAACATTACAAGTTTGTTAATTGCGATTTTGACAATTTATTAGTGCCCTGTGTCTACCGCTTTATTTTGTAATGGGTGATTGTTATGTGCACATATACTAGTCAATGATGGTGATACCTGTTCTCCAACTGTCCAGGATTATATTCATTATAGTCTTGCACATGGCTCAACGTAACTGAACCTGAATACATAAGCAGGATGTTACTAGCTGCACTAACTGTACTGACGATACCACCAATGTAATAAGTGTTATTTCATATGTTAGGGTGTTAGGAATCACATTCTGGTTGACAACATATTGATGAGGTGTATTATTGAATATGAACATTGCAGTCTGAGAACACTTAGTATTAGCTCTTACAGGAGCCAAGTAACATTGCACTGGCTTTGACACAGAAGGATGCTGTGTATATTATTTCATTCTCAAATATTGCTTTTTTACTGAGGTAAAATTGTAGATTTAAGATTGATCAGTAAAGTGGTCATTTAGATGCACTGAAAGTCAAATGTCTTCTACCTTTACATTGTTAACTTTACTGTAAGATTTCCTTTAATTTACTGCTTCTTGCAGCTTCTGTCTTAGCAGGCTTAACCCTTGTAAGCAAACTGACTTTCAATTAGTCCTATAACCCACTAGCATTTTTAGTTGCCACATATCCATTGTCCAGATAAAACCTTCCTCTAGTTTCATGGTCTCCTCCCATCTCAGGAAATAGTAGCTTCCACTTCAGCTTAATGATATATAAAAGGTAACTTGGAAGGCTGTAAATATAATTTTACATCCTAAAAACATTTTGCCTGCTCTCAATTGTAGTTCTTCAAAAGAATATATTTGATTTATATGACTAAGTGGTTCTTTAATGAACTTTCTAGGTGACCAGTTTTTTTGTGATGAGAAATATATCTACCTATAAGCTGGATACTCATTATAGCTCCAGTGTCAAATATAACTTGAAGGGCTCTCACAAGTGCTCACAAACACACATATTGAAGGAAAAATATTAAGCAGAAGAGTTTACTTTTGCCAGGTTTTATCGTGTACTGTAGTATAGTATTAGAGCAGAAAAAAGGCAATGTATATAATCATGGCCACTTACTGTAGGTGATGTGTTCCATTACTGTGTGAGTCACTGGAGCCTAAAGTAGTATGAGATACAATTGTTAAGGTTAATCATCTGCTTTATACATATGGACCTGGTTGAATGAAATACCTTCACCTTTTAGATATTTCTTTATGTGCCTGGAATTGTTCTCATTTGAAAGTTTCATTTGACTTTTTTACATGCATATTATGCATTTTTAAAAACAAGTTTTTGAGATAATACTACCAGATTAGTGTGGACAGGGCTCCACATTACATGGGCTCAGTATTTAGAGAAAGGAGGAGGGGAGAAACACATGTACAGGTTTAGGAGGAGAGGGCCCGAATGTGCATTGATTTTTTGTTTATTTACCTCTTCTATACCTCCCCCTAGCACCCACCTACTAGTTTAAATTAAGGTGTTTGAGATGCAGCCTATTGCTGCATTACACTGCACGGTGTCAATAAGATACTGCCCCAATACTTTATATATATATATATATATATATATATATATATATATACATACACACCCTGTGTCTCCAGTGCTCCCTCTATGGTGCCCCTAAGTTCCCCTGTGACCCTCTGGTCCCTCTGTGCCCCATGTCACCCTCTGGTTTTCCCGTGACCCCCCTATGCACCTCTGTGACCCCCCCCCCTGTGCCACCCCTCTGTTCTCCTGTGACCCCCCTGTGCCTCTTGTGACCCCCTGTGCCACCTTAATGACCTCCTGTGACCACATTGTGTCGCCTCTGTGACTTTCCTGTGCCGCCCATATGTCACCCTGTGACCCCCTGTGCCTCTCGTGACCCCCTGTGCCATCTCTGTGACACCCCTATTGTAATGATATAGGAATCACAAAGTTGTGGAGACCAGCAGCCAAGGTCAGCAATAATCCAGTTCAGCAACTTGTAGGTGAAACAGGAACAAGCTTTATTGAAGTGATCAGGAACCACACAGTAATCTGGCAAGGTACATAAACAGGAAGTGCCTTATATAGGCCAAGGACCTGACCAGACACAGCTGAAGAGACTAGTCACTAATGCTATTGCTAGCAGAGTCAAGGTTATCAGATCTCCAGGAATTTCGCAAAGGCAGGCTGGCGCAGTGGTAGGGAAGAGGCCCAGCAGCCTGGGGACCAGGGTTCAAAACCCAGCAGAGTCAATTCCTCCCATTACCCCCGCCTCTATAGGTGCAGCCTCTGGATGCCCTATTACCCGGTTTAGCAGGGTACTGCACATGAAAATACCGAAGGAGGTCAGGAGCGTGAATATTGTCCACTGGTTCCCACGAACTCTCCTCCTCACCATAGCCTTTCCAGCGAACCAGATACTGAAGCTCGTTGCGGAAGATCCTGGAGTCCAGAATTTTCTCCACCTCGTATTTATCCTCACCATCCCGAGGATTGGAGGTGGGGCAGGCAGGGCTCGGCCAGGGAAAGTGTTGACATGGAAAGGTTTCAGCAGTGCAACGTGAAACACTGGATGTATTTTCATGGAATCTGGAAGTTGCAAATGAAAAGTGACAGCATTGATCTGATCAATGATCTCAAAAGGTCCCATGAACCTCTGACCCAATTTATGAGAAGGAACCCTAAGCTTAAGATTCCTTGTTGACAGCCAAACCTTGTCACCAACATGATAAACTGGGGTCTCCGTTCTATGCCTATCAGCAGCTCTCTTGTAACATTCCTGAGCCTTCGAAAGAGTCTCCTTCAACAGGTCTTGGGAATCTCGTAAAGTGGTTAGCCGATCAGTGACTGCAGGAATGGAAGTAGTAATTGGGAGACTCACTAGAAAGGTTGGATGGTAACCATAGTTGGCAAAGAAGTGGAGCAGTGTTGGGCATTGTTATAGGCAAACTCCGCCATGGGTAGAAAATCCAACCAGTCATCCTGCAGGTAACTAATATAGCACCGCAAATATTGCTCCAAAGTCTGGTTGGTTCGCTCAGTCTGTCCATTACTTTGCGGATGAAAAGCTGACAACAGATTTACATTAATACCTAGATTAGAACAAAAATGTTTCCAAAAACGAGATGTAAACTGCTCTCCCCTGTCAGAAACTACTTCATCGGGCACTCCATGCAAGCGAAATATTTCCCGAATAACCAGGTCAGCCGTTTGTTTAGCTGAAGGGAGACCACAAGCTGGTATGAAATGATCCATCTTAGTTAACCTGTCCACAACAACAAGAATTGTAGTGTGTTCCTTAGAGGGAGGTAGTTCCACAATAAAGTCCATGGATATAGATCCCCAGGGACGATGAGGAATCGGAAGAGGCTGAAGCAAGCCAACAGGGGATGAGCGAGGAGTCTTATGTCTGGCACATACATCAAAAGAGGACACATACTTCTTAACATCCTCATGATACTTCGGCCACCAAAAGGATCGGGCAAGTAGCTCTTGTGTCTTTCGGATTCCTGGATGACCTGCTGGTTTTGAGTCATGGTAGAGACGTAAAAGGTCCAGTCGCACTGACTCCGGAGCAAACAGACGTTGTTGAAAAATCCAAAACCCATTAAGCATCGTCATATGGAGATCACAAGGAGGATCACGAAGAACTGGGTCTTCAGCGTAGCCCTTTTTAATGCGAGACATCAGATCAGAAGGAAATGTAACTCCTATAAATATATCCTCCAGCAAGATGGTGGTCTTGGTTACGGTAGTATGGAGGGGGTCAGCTATTCTAGACAAGGCATCCGCCTTACCATTCTTGGAGCCAGGACGGTATGTAACCAAAAAATTAAACCTCTAGAAGAATAGGGACCAGCGTGCTTGTCTGGCTGACAGTCTCTTTGCTGATCGAATACATTCCAGATTTTTGTGATCTGTGAGGACAGTAATTGGATGGGTAGCTCCCTCCAAGAGATGTCTCCATTCGGTGAAGGCAGCTTTTATAGCCAATAGTTCTTTATTCCCTATGTCATAGTTTCTTTCTGCTGGCACCATCTGGCGGGAATAGAAGGCACACGGATGTAACAGCATCTTAGGTCCAGTCCTTTGAGACAGTATAGCACCAACAGCTGAATCAGAAGCATCAACTTCCACAATAAATGGTAATTCCTGCTGAGGATATACCAGGACAGGGGTAGAGGTAAACAGAGTCTTTAATCGGGAAAATGCGGTATCAGCCTTATCGGACCACTGAAAAGGAGTCCCTTTACGTGTGAGTTCAGTGATCGGTGTAATAACGGCAGAGAAATTCTTAATGAAACGCCTGTAAAAATTGGCAAATCCCACAAATCTCTGAACATCTTTTTCATTCTTGGGGATGGGCCAGTCCAGCACAGCTTTAATTTTACTTGCGTCCATACTTAAACCTTTGGGAGTTATTACATACCCCAGGAATTGAATTTCTGTTTGTTCAAACTCACATTTTTCTAGTTTAATGTATAGGTGGTGGGTACGAAGGCGCTCCAGAACTATACAGACCTGTTTTCTGTGGTTTTCAAAATTATCAGAGAATATTAGGATATCATCCAAATATGCCACAACAAACTGATCCAGGAGATCTCGTAGTACATCATTGATAAGATGCTGGAAAGTTGCAGGGGCATTACAAAGCCCAAATGGCATTACTAGATATTCGTAATGCCCGTACCTGGTTTTGAAAGCTGTTTTCCATTCATCATTTGGTCTTATGCGAACCAGATTATATGCCCCCTGAAGATCAATCTTCGTAAATATTTTAGCTGAGCGAAGTCTCTCCAAAAGTTCAGGAATAAGAGGCCAGGGGTAGCGTTTTTTAACAGTGATGTTTTTAATGTCCCTGTAATCAACGCATGGCCGTAGGCTGCCATCTTTCTTCTCTACAATGAATATAGGAGTTCCTGCTGGACAAGTAGATGGTCGAATAAAGCCTTTGGCAAGATTTTCTTGTATGTATTCACAAAGAGCTTTCAATTCAGGCTCAGAAAGGGAATATATACGTCCAAATGGGATAGCAGCCCCAGGCAACAGCTCTATTGGGCAATCATAAGGCCTGTGGGGTGGAAGCTGATCAGCATTCTTATCACAGACATCTGCAAAATCCCGATATTGTAGAGGATGCTTAGTCAAGTCTGTAGCAACCATTTCATTAATTGTTGTGGCAACAGGTGTTACCTTAGAGGGTTGACAATTCATTAAGCAGTGTTCTGAAGGAAAGGACAAAGTTCTGATCTTCCAATCAATCTGTGGGTTATGCAGAGCAAGCCAAGGTACCCCCAAAATCACTGGAAACTGTGTTGAGGAAATTATGTGGAAAGAGATAGCCTCATGGTTATTCACTTCCAGAGTCAACTTTAAGGGCACAGTCTCATGTGTAACCTGGCCTGACGTAAGTGGAGAACCGTCTACTGTCTCCATTAACACAGGTGAAGAATTAGGGATAGACTGAATTCTATTTCCTGCTGCAAATTTAATGTCCATAAAGTTTCCGCCTGCTCCAGAATCTATCATAGCTGTAGTTGAAATTTTACGATCACCACATTGCAACGTGATAGTCACCACAAAATGAGGATGTTGAGTCAACATACCCTCTTCACCATGAGCCAGAGAAAACAAGGGTTGTGTGACAGAATCCAGTTGATCTGCAATCTGGGATTGGTGTCGAATCTGTGCGCCCTCTGCAGCCATAGCTATTGTTCTTTTGGATTTGCTAGGGCAATTGATGGCATACAGGCATAAATTGTGAGTGCGTCGCCACTGTTTTTCTTCATTGGATAATGGCCCTCTTATTAGATTTACCTGCATAGCCTCAGGCTCAGAGTCTGTAGGTGTTTGTGGGATCGGAGTAGAAATTCTTGAATAGGAAATTGGAGTAGTACTTGGTCTAAAAGAGCCCTGTCTTTCCAATCTTCTTTCAGAAAGTCTCCGATCAATACGGATAGCCAAACACACAAATGCATCAAAGTCAGCAGGAAGATCAACACGAGCTAGCTCATCTTTTATAGCTTCTGAGAGACCTTTTCTGAAGTGGAACCTCTGGGCTGATTGGTTCCAGGTAGTATCAGCAACCCACTGTCTGAATTCAGCAGCATATTTAGCCACAGAGCGCCTCCCTTGATGCAAATGAAGGAGAGTGGCTTCTGCTGTAGCACATCGATTTGGGTCATCAAAAACTAGGCACATGGCCTCAAAGTCATTTAGATTACCCAAGACTGGACTGTCCTGTTCCAGAAGAGGGGAGCCCCAAGCCAGGGCTTCATCTTTGAATAGGGAAAAAATAAATCCCACCTTCTCTCTTTCAGATGAAAATCGGTGAGGTAACATCATGAAGTGAAAACGGCATTGATTTAGGAAACCCCTACATTTTTTGCACTCATTGCGAAGCCTGAAAGTTGCGGGTTGGCCGATGCCCATAATGAGCGGCAAAGCTGCTCATTGAGGATCTCTCGATGTGCGCTGAAGAGCCTCTTCACGACGCCCGTAAAGTACGGGGTGAGGCTC